>CM021103.1:14963352-15452822 GCA_007115665.2 Sequoiadendron giganteum | reverse complement strand
TAGATTTGTACTTGCTCTGATTAACCTTAGGTGAATCATCATCTTTTCTCAATTTACAACGAGTCACCATAGGAGTACATATCGGTTTGGAGTCATCCATTCCAAACTTCTTCAACATATCTTTGGCATAATTAGACTGTGAAATGAAAATCCCTTTATCTATTTGATTGATTTGTAGCTCAAGAAATAAATTCATCTCCCCAAAAATTGACATCTCAAACTCTTTTTTCATTTCTTCTAAAAACTTCTTACACATAGCCTCATTTACACCAAAGATAATATCATCCACATACACAACTACTATCAATATTTTGTCTTCATCAATTTTAAAGTAAAGATTACTATCTACGGAGCCCTTACTAAATCCTTGATGTATCAAGTACCTATCCAATCTTGCATACCAAGCTTTGGGAGCTTGCTTCAATCCATATAATTCCTTCTTTAACTTACATACCATATCTATTTGATCTAACAACTAAAATCCTTCTAGTTGTTCCATGTAAACCTCTTCTTCCAATTCTCCATTCAAGAAAGCAAACTTCACATCCATCTGATAAACCTTAAAATCTTTATGTGTTGCGAATGAAAAAAACATTTTGATAGCTTCCATCCTACCCACGGGAGAAAAAGTATTCTCAAAATCTATACCTTCTACTTGTGAGTAACCTTTACACACAATTCTTTCCTTGTTTCTTACTACTTCTCCATTCTCATTCAGCTTGTTCCTAAATACCCATTTAGTTCCAATTCGCAAGTCTTATTTTTCTCTATTTGCATAAGTTATTCTACCATTTCCTTCATACAATTCTCATCCTTACATACTTCACTCACTTATTTAGGTTCAACTTAAGAAATTAAACACAAATTTACCTCAACTTCAACAACTTTGCTTCTTGTCAATACACCTTTCCTCTTATCTCTAATGATAGGATCTTCAGAATGATTATTTTGCACATACTTGGGGGTTTTAGAGGTCTTCTCTAGAGCTTCTTCCTCTTCATTTCAAACTTCGTGTTCATCAACTTCTTCTTCTACTTCTCTGCAATCAGGTTCACCTGACACATATCCATCTACTGCAATAGAATTATGCAATTTTTCATCAACTTTAACATTTATACCTTCAACTATATTTGTCAACCTTTTGTTGTAATATTTGTAAGATTTTCTTCAAATAGAATATCCAAGTAATATACCTTCTTCAAAATTTCCTAAGTTTCTTATCTTTTGATGTAAATTTTTCTTCCAAACACTCTAAAGTACTTCGCAATAGGAATCCTTCCATACCATAGCTCATAAGGAGTCTTTGTGTTGTTAGCTTTAGCTTGAACTCTATTAAGTATGTAAATAGTAGTATGAATAGCTTCTCTCCAATAGACTTCTAGTAGATTTTCCTCTTTCATCATAGTCCTTGCAGCTTCTTGAATAGTTTTATTTTTCCTTTCAACAACTCCATTCTGCTAAGGAGTTCTAGGGAAAAAAAAATGCCTCTTTATTCCATAAACTTCACAAAAAATGTTAAAATCATTGTAGGTGAATTCACCACCTCTGTCAGACCTCAAACATTTCATTTTCAAATCGATTTCATTCTCAACCATAGCTTTAAATTCCTTGAATTTATCTAATGCATCATATTTCTCTCTAAGAAAAGTAACCCATGTCATTCTTAAAGAGCACAAAGATTTACTAAGAGGGAGGGTGAATCGGTAAATCAACAAAATTTCACCCTCTTATCTTTTATCAATTTCAACTTTTAGCACAATATCAACTATGTAATATGAACAATATAAAAGAGTTGTCTCCAACAATTGTATTTGATGTTTATATGAAATTACAAAGATAGTAGGCACCAACCTACTTGAATAATAAATTTTATCATTTTGTAGGCACCAGCCCCTTCGACTAATTTAGTAGGCACCAACCTACAAGGAGCACCAACCCCTAATGTGCAAGGCACCAACCTTGACTTAACTGAAAAAATATGGATGTAAAGTATCTGTCTTCAAACAAATCTACACTCCTTCTATCCTCAACTCTTTTTTTTGATGTTTGCTATCACTTTAAAGCCCACACAAGAGAATAAATTATCTGATCTGGTTTACTCACCTTGCTCACGACACCGAATGCAACCTTGATTTGAATATCAAATATGTATGTTGCTCAAGAGTTGCAACATTCTTATGAAAGAACACATCTATACTTGTATCATTTGAAAATCTCCCTCTTCATTAAACTAAATTTTTTTATTTCTATTTAAATTGCTTTGATTTTATTTTGATCATTTATGCATTGTTTGCTAAATTTGTGTTTAAGAATGAATATATCTCTTCAAGAATAAAATAGAATGAGACACACCACTTCAAGCATCCCATCAAATGAACATGCCTTTCCAAGATTCAAGTCGAATGAACATATCTTTTCAAGAGTGAACACGTCTTCTCAAAAACTTGTCTTCTTAGAAACATGTCTTCTCAAAAATACGTTGAATGAACATATCTTTGGAAGAAACACGCCTTCTTAGAAAGTAAAATTGATCCTCATAACTCTTTTAGAAACGATTTCTTAGTTAAAATGATTCACATGACTCTTCAATAAAAAAATTTAGGAGTCGATTATATCTTTTCACTGATCGCGTGTCTTATCAGTGAATTTTTTTATTGTCTTATCAGTCGGTTTAACTTAGTATCTCTTTACTGAATTTTTCTATCTTGTATTCTTAATAATTGGATTATTATGGAGTTGATTTAAGCCAAAAAAATAAAAATTGATTATGTATTTCTCATAAGGCCAACAAATCTAAATGTCAATCTTGATTAAGATTCTTTCCCAAAATCTAATTGAGCCATTGGTTTGAATGTGTCTAAATGTTGATGATCTAAACCTTAAGTTTTGAGAAATAACTTCACTTTGTTGAAGCTATAATTCTGAACTTTATCTTTTTCCTTGGTATCATCAATGGCATCATTAATAGCAATAACTTCAATGATATCAAAGAAAAAAAAAAATCCTTTTCCTTGAAACATTATCTCTCTTCTTAACATCAATGACAATAACTTCAACAATTATAGAATAATCATCAATCAAAAGCATAAAGTACCTATCACCTTGTAGACTTCTCACCCTTGTAGGACCACAAATATTTGTATGTACTAATCCCAATAGTTTGATAGAATATTTTTCATTTCCCTTAAAGCTACTCCTTGTTTGTTTTCCAAAATGATAACTCTCACAAATAATATTGATAGGTTTTGTGATTCTAGGTAAATATCTCATTGCATGAACTGAACTAATTCTTGCCAAATTATCAAAATTCATGTGACACATCCTTTGGTGCCATAACCAACTATCATTAATTTGAGACATAAATCAATGACCATCAAAATGTTGGAAACAAGCTACACTAAGAGGGGGGGTGAATCAGTGTTGAGAAAAAATTAACTTTATTAACCTTTATCTTCAAAGCACTTGTAACATTCAACCAAAATGCATGAACATGGAGAAACAATCACAACACCATAACACAAGGATTTTTACGTGGAAACCCTATTAGGGGAAAAACCACGGTGGATGGTCAATCCACAATATGATCTGAGTATAATCAAAAATAAATTTATAATATAGGGAATGCACTTGCTTTCAAGCACACTGCCTAGAGCTCACTACTCAAGAAGACTCGCTATCTTACAAAGATAATCAAATTAAATCCATTTGAGAAATTGAACTGAGAGATTAGCATCTACATATGCTTGATTATAGTTTCGGTTAGGCTCAACAATCGATCTTCTATCCTTTTGACTAATTTTGCACTTCTGATCTACTCTACTCAAACCCACATCACAAAATCCTTAATGCACAAGTGAAAATATGCATAATCTCTCTTTTTCACTTTTGATATTCGCAATTCGCATCAACACACCTTCTTCTTATATCAAAATGATATGATCAATCTCTTATATATATCCGCGAGCAAGAATTTAATCACAATATGTCAGCATCAATAGAACACAAAAATATTTACAATTGTCATCCCAAAACATGAGTAATGTTTGATGTGCATCCATAATGGTTGGCCACAACATAGTTATGACCCAAACAAAAATTCTTGAACACAAACACACTTAAATAATTACTCTTTGAATATTCACAGCATATTACATTCACCAAGTTGGCTTTTGTACTGATAAATAGGAAATTAATCAACCAGATCTTCTAACTCACACATGGATCAATACGAGCCACTAAGATTCAATAGCAACAAAGATCATATACCAAAAAACATTCCGTGAGATACACAATGCAAAATAATAACAAAAAAAATTCATGTGAATCGATGAACACAAAACTGTCGGATGCTTTGTTCTTCCTTGTTTTCCTTCAATCTGGCTGTCAGTATGATCAAATGATGACGTGTGGATCCAATCACCGATTAGGGTTGCCATCAATGAAAACACCAAAAAATATTTGCATTTTCCCTTGCTAAAAATCTCCCCCTTTGGCATTGATGGAAACACTTAGTGAAAAATGACTAAGTGTCGGATCGATACCAACATCAATACACTACCACTCTTCAAAATTTCAAAAACAAAACTCTCCCCTTGAGATTATTATACATTTTTCACTCTAGTACTCTCCCCCTTTGACATCAATGGAAAAATTTGGGGAAACCAAAAATTAAAAAAAATCTTCAAAATGTAAAAGCATGCCTCTATAACTTGCACAAAATTGAAAACATCTGCAAAATCTTTCTTCAACATGCTCAAATTTGTATCCCAAACCCTTTTGAGACTCTCCAAAATTGTTATGTGACCACAAACTAAGTAATATTGTTTCTCTGCAGACTCAAGATTCATTGGATCACTAACTACCATAGCATCTTCAACTTCCTTTAATGCACTCAACATGATTTTAATCTTCAGACCAATGAGGCTTCTAAGCCCACATGCTCTTTCCATAATTTTGTCATTTTCATGCTTCAAGCAACTTATCTTGTCAAGCAAAGATATCACCTGACCTTATTTCTTTTCAACACCATTAGCTAAAGGATCAAAAGCTTCAGAAATAGAAGCTAACTATTTTTCAAGATCCTTAACCTTCTTTTCATTGACCTTAGTAAATTTAGACAAAGACAAACATGATTTATAGATCTTTCCACCTTCAGATAGAGCATTCTGACTATTCTTCACACAAGTGACTAACAGAGTTTTATCTTTAGCTATCATTGCTTTCAAACTACTAAACCTTTTGGTATCAAAAATCCTTCTAAAATTTAACCATGGCTGACTTCTCAAGAGACTCGAAATGAGTACTTACAGAATTAATGAGCTTTTTAAGTTCACTGAAGGAGGAACTAGAAGGATCTTTGACATGAGTAGGAATTATTTTCTCTAGAACTCTAGATGCAAGATTTAAGAGTTCACTATCCTCAATGTGAAACTTCAACAATTCTTCTCTAGCCTTCACCTGGGAAAATGAAGCAACCTTCATTTTTTGAATTGGGGATAAAGTGGATAGGTTGATAGGACCTTCAACCAATTTAGGTTCAAATTATTCCTTTTGCTCTACCAGAAATTTCTTCACTACCTTTGCAGTGTCTCTTGCTTCTACTGGAACTTCAGAGGCTATAAGGATCAAAAGCTTTAGAAATTGCAGCTAACTATTTTTCAAGATCCTTAACCTTCTTTTCAAGATAAAATAATAATTGAAGGATCAAAAGCTTCAAAAGTAGTAGCTAACTGTTATCAAAAGCTTCTGAAGTTGCTATTTCTAAAGGTTGATACTCACACCCATAAGGACGATTTAGTTATTTCTTACATTCATTTTTCCTTGGGTTTTCAAGAATATTTCAGGCTTCTTTTCTTTCTCCCCAATCATTCTAACTACCTCTCTTGTTTTAACAATGATAGGAAGAGAACTACCAAAGTGTTCTCGCCACTTGCCATTGATCTACCTTTGTCAAGTGGCAAGTGGCAAGAACGCATTGGCAGCTCTCTTCTTATCATTGTTAAAACAAGAGAGGTAGTTAGAACAATTGGGTGGCAAGTGGCAAGAACGCATTGGCAGCTCTCTTCTTATCATTGTTAAAACAAGAGAGGTAGTTAGAACAATTGGGGAGAAAGAAAAGAACCTTGAACTATTCTTGAAAACCCAAGTAAAAAGGAATGTTGGAAGGAACAACTAAATTGTCCTTGTGGGTGCGAGTATAAGCTTTTGAAGGATCAAAAGCTTCATAAATAACAACTTTTGATCCTTATAGCAGCTTCAGAAGGTTATTACTTTGGTATTTTCTTTTCATGTCAAAGAGGATGAGAATTACTAGGTTCTTCAAGATCCTTATAGCAGCTTCAGAAATACAAGGATAATAATTACTAGGAATGTTATTATTATTTTGGAATGCACTCTCCGGAATACTTTCCTTCACACAACTTTCAGGGTTAGCAGAACCAAATTCATCATTTATAGCCAAAAAAAGACATTCATTATCATCAAAATTTCCATAATCAGATTCATCATCAGAAATACAAGGATATTCTTTCACATAGTAAGCTTTCTTAATTATATTTCCTTTATTTTCCTTGTTCTTATTGTTTAGAGCTCTTTTTGGACATCTAGAAGCATAATGACCTATATCACCACAACTCAAAAATTTGAAAGGTAATTTACTTTTGTACTTACTAGTGCCCTTTTTCATCTTCCTCACAAAGTTAGCTTCCAAACCATCAAAATCATCTTTACCTGAATCTTCAAATTTCTCTGATTTACCAACCTTGAAAACAGTCTCTACTTTTGTACCTTTCTTCAGTTTTCTCATTTCAAATGCAGTTAGAGTACCAATCAACTGGTCTCTGGAATAATTTTCAAAATCAATTGTTTTATCAATAGCAGATACCCTTTCACTATAATAATTTGAAAGATATCTGATAACTTTCGTCACCACTTTAGATTGTTTAACTGTTACACCAAGGCCTCTCATAGCACTTACCAACTCATCAACTCTCTGTATGTAGCCTTTAAATATTTCATCTTCATACATATGCATCATTTCAAATTTTGCCTTCAAGTTCTACAACTTTTCTTGTTTGACCTTCGAATATCCTTCATAAATTATTTCTAACTTATCCCAAACTTCTTTAGTAGTCTTCAAACTCATAATTTTAACTAATTCAATATTTGAAAGACTATTCACAATAATAAATCTTTCCTTAGCATTGATCTCATGTACCTTGATTTATGCATTTATACTTGGACCATTTGGAGGTGGACTATATGTATTCTGATAAGCCTTCGCAATCTCATATCCTTGAGAAAACAAATATGCTTTCATCTTTGTCTTCCAGAATGCATAATTTGAGCCATCAAAACTAGGATATTCCAAGGAAATCTTGTTCGCCATCCTAGATCTACATCAAGTGATTAAGCTCTTCTTCAAGGAAACTTGCTCTGATACTAATTTTTGAAATGAACAAGACAACTAAGAGGGGGGTGAATCATTTGTAGAAAATTAAACCTTTAGAACCCTCAATAGTAATCAGATCCAAAAGAATTCATTAAACCCTTATTTGTTAGTGTGATTAAACATGAAATGTAGATACTAGAAACTAAATTCACAACACCATGCATAAGTGAACACCATATTTACGTGGAAAACCCAATGAGGGAAAAACCACGATGAGGATTAGCTCACGATATAAGTAATAGAAAAACTGGTACAAAAGGGCTCATTGCCAGAATAGGACACATTGTCAAAAAAGGCTCACAACCAGGGCTCACTGCCACAAAAAGAATAAAAGAGGATAGAAGAATAATGTTACATATAGAACACTTCTCAATGTAACAAGGAGTACACCACAATTTCTCACACACTTTCACAGTCTCACATGAAATATTTAAGATGCCTTCAGCTCACTTCCTTCAAGAACCCTAACATGAAATTTTCACTGCTCTACTCAAATTCACATCACACACATCACTCGCATCAATATCACATATATCTTTCTTCTTACTATTTCGTCTCTCACTTGCATCAACACCATACATATTTATATCAAGATCTACCTCAAAAACATTCTCCAATGTCGACCACTAGCCATTATACATACAAATTCAAAATAGGTCGGCACCTAAAATTTCCCACGGTGGATATTTATGAAAGGTGACATACATAAATCGTTAATTAGGACTGAGATAGATCCCAATACACTTCAAAACGCTTCTACAAGCCTCACAATTATTGTTAAACAAAAGGTTGGCCATCACCCGTGTAAAACACCATAATCATTAAGTACATGCTTCCTTAAATCAAACCTAAACTTTTGGATAACATAATTCACTTAAACATGATCTAGAAAAATCCATGAACTACTTAAGATTCATCAAACACTTCATCCAAGATCACAACATACAAGCACTTCAACTTAGAACAAATGATAACCCTTATTTGCATACTGATAAATGAAACTCACTTTGTATTGCACCAAATCAAGTAAAACCTTAAATACAGAAACACAAAATATTTATAAGAAAATTTCCAAATCTACATAACTTGAAGCCAAACAGTGGAGAAACATGGATCAAATAAATTTCTCCCAAGCCATAGAAGACATCACTGAACAATCGGTTCACACACTGGTGAAAATATCTCACATTGTACAATAATCCAGAAACCCAAATTTTGGATATAGCAACCTCTGACAACCTTGATGGTGCAAGAGCACCCCAAAGTGCATCTAGGAGGGTAATCAAAAGGTCAAGACTTAACAACTTGTTTAGTTAACCTATGGCCAATATTTTCCATTTCTTGGATTTGTGCCTTAAAGGCATTAGAAAACTTGTTTTGTGTTCATAAGGTCATGTTGACCATTTGCTAGATTGGGGTTTGGCTACTAAGATGTGAGTTGACTTTGTAGACCTCCCTAGGTGTTAGTTTGTTTTATAGTTTTGAAAACAAAAATAAGGCTTATGAAGAAACATAACTGGCCATGGAACAGTTGGGGGCTCGAGCCTAACTGAATTTGAGAGTCTATTTAGAGGATGCTTCGACCTGTGAGCAAGGTTGGAAGGCATTGAGAATGTTTGTAAGTTTGAAATTTGAAGATTGCTAAGAGAGGACGGTGAGAACATTAAGGGAAATTTTGTGTTTGCTTGAATTCTATGTGAAGAGGAGCAATCATGCCTCTGTAGTTGTTGTAGGTTGAAGTATTTTCTATGTTCTAAGCTTTGGTAGTGGTATTTAGAGTGTGTGTTCATTTTGCAAGTGTTTTTGATAGTTGTTTTGTTTCCTTGTGAGTTGCTGATCTAACTGGCAACCTGTCAAAGATGGGGTTTTATTTCCTTTTTCCCATTGTACCTGGTGTACAAGATTTTGGGGATTGGGGCTAGACTCCATGTGTGTATAAAAGGTAGAATTAGGAATAGGTAGGAGACAAGGAAGCACTATGAAAGACTTCTCCTAGGCGGGCTTGACAGTGCCCGGTTAGGAAAGTCATGAAGTGTAAAACACTTGGATTGCAGGGGTGACCTTTCCTTGCCAAACCACGTGGTAAAAAGGTGGATGGAAGCCTTGTAGAGGCTTGATAACAAGGAGGAGGTTCCAACAGTCCGTTTGATGGGAGAACAAAATAACAGTTCACCGGGTGGTCAAGGAATGGCTCTAAAAGGCCTAAATTTGCTAATTTGAAGGATAGGCCTATGTACGGTCAAGCAAGGGTTGAGACCTTGTAAATTTGGAAGTGCTAGGTGTCAGGACCAAGAACCCATAGTAAAGATTTGGGGTTCTTTGGGAGAGTTTGGTGAACCATCCATTTTTCTTGGGTTAGGAGGCCTAATTGAGACTTTAGGGCTTGAAGCCTTTTTAACCCTAGGAGAGGGTTTGGAGTTAGCGATGGACAAAGGGAACAAGGTGGAGTTATCAACACCAATTTGTGATGGTGGGAAGTTGTTGGAAGCAATTCCACACCCCTGCAAAGAACAAACTGAGAATTGAGAGTGATTGACCTTTAGGGAAGATTAAGGGTTAAGGGAAGAAAAGAATCAAGGCACCAAGATTGGCTTGGTAGATGGAGAATGAAATGATAGAGGGGTTGGCCAGTAGAACTAGGGGTAGCTATGCAGGAGATAGGACCTAAAGGTTAAGGTGGGAGAGTCACCTAGGAGTTCTTGAGAACAAGGACCCAGAGCATGGAACAGTGATTGTTCCATCCAACCCTGTCCTATCAGAGTATCAAAGCAAGTTAAAGATTTGGGAGTGAATTGTGTATGTCAGACTTTGAATCCAGTGGTTCCACAACCATGGTGACCAACATTGAATTGGCAAAGAAGGTTGAAGATCAGGAGGAGGATAATAAGAGGTTGAGAGAAAGACTAGCTCAACTGGAGCAAGCATTGAACAATGTGCAAATCAAGGCCGATGAAGTTAGTGATAGATTGGAGGAAAGGGAACCAAAGATTGAAGAGGTTACAGAGGAAGACAAGAACCCTGAACCTGACCCTGTTCTGCAAGAGGAGCCTTTCTTGAAGGCATTGAAAGCTTTGAGTGGGAAAGCACTTGAAGGTATACCACTGTTTAGTGGGAAACTGGAAGCTGACCTAGTCCTGGATTGGATAGAAGGCATGGAGAACCATTTTGAATGTGATGGAGTCACTGAAGCACAGAGGGTGAAGGTGGCCAAGTCTAGATTGAGAGGATCTGCCTTGACATGGTGGAAATTCATTCAGACAAAGAGGGAAAAAGAAGGCAAGAGGCCTATTTCAACTTGGAAAGGTATGGTGGCCAAAGTGAGAGAAGCTTACATACCAGATGACTATGAGATTCAGTTACACAAGAAGAGGCAAAGTTTGAGGCAAAGAGACTAGGATGTGAACACCTACACTGAGGAGTTTCAAAAACTTTGTATAAGGTCCAATGTCTCAGAAAATGAAAGTATCAAAGTGGCTATGTATCTGAACGGTTTGAAGTGGAACATCCAAGAAGAGATGACTCTTCAAAGTTCTAAGATAGTGCATCAGTGCTATCAATTAGCCATCAAGATTGAGGAAAGAAGCAAGAGGAAACATGATCATGCTTCTAAGAGTAGAGGCAAAGGCAGAGATCAAAGAGATCAAAGAGGACATAGAGGTGGCTACCAAGGTGAATCTAAACTCACAGAGCATGGAGGTGAAACATCTTCTAGAGGAGGTTATGGAAGAGATAGAGGTTTTCAAGGAGGATCAAATAGAGGAAGAGGAGCAGGCAGAAGCAATTCATACTTTGCTACCATGAAGTGTTACCATTGTGGTCAAGTAGGCCATCCAACTTATAGGTGCCCAGAGAAAGCATCATCTTCAAATGCTGAGAAGAGGGTGGCATATGCAAAAGAGGACACCATGAGCATCAGATCACCTGAGATCAGTAATATTGAATCTAAAATGGGAGAGAATTTGATGTTTAGGAGAGTTTTGATCAGACAATCGGTTAAGGAAGAGCCAAAACAAAGAAGAGCTCTATTTAGAGTGAGATGCAAAATACTTGGTAAAGTGTGCAAGGTCATTGTAGATTCAGGTTCAACAAATAATATTATCTTAGAAGAGGCAGTAAAGAAGCTCAAATTGGAGAAAGTACCCCACACCAACCCCTACAAAGTGACATGGCTAAACAAAGGGCAGAGTGTTCTTGTCAATGAACAAGTAACGGTGGAGTTTTCTATTGGAGGGTACAAAGATAAGCTAGTTTGTGATGTATTACCCATGGAACCAGTCATCTACTACTAGGCAGACCATGGCAATATGATAGGAGTGCCATGTATGATGGAAAGGAGAATATAATTTCATTTAAGAAGGATGGGAAGACCTTTAAGTTGTAGTCACTGTCAGAAGAGGATGAAGGACAGTCAAAGACACCGAGTCTCTTGTTAAGTAGTGGGAAAGAGTTCCTTAACACCCTACATAAAGGAGGTAAAGGTTGCATAGTCTTGTTGCAGTCCAAAGAAGAAGATAAGGCTGAAAAAATAGTCATACCCAGAGCAGTCCAGAATTTGCTTGAGAAGTACAAAGACATAGTAAGTGATGGAACACCTGCAACTTTACCTCCTAAAGAGCCATTAGTCATCAAATTGACTTCATTCCTGGAGCATCATTTCCTAACAAAGTAGCTTACAAGCTTACACCGGATCAGAATTTGGAAGTAGCTAGATAAGTGCAAGAATTGTTGGATCAAGGATTGATTAGGAAGAGCATCAGTCCATGTGCAGTACCAGTAGTCTTAGCAACAAAGAAAGGAGGCAAGTGGAGATTATGCACTGACTCCAGAGCAATAAATAGGATCACAATCAGATATAGATTCCCTATTCCAAGGATTGAAGACTTGATGGATTGTCTTGGAGGAGCTCAGTACTACACCAAGTTGGATCTCAAAAGTGGATACCATCATATCAAAATCAAGGATGGAGATGAGTGGAAAACAACATTCAAGACAACAGATGGGTTGTATGAGTGGAGATTTATTCCATTTGGCCTCTCTAATGCCCCTAGTACATTCATGAGGCTCATGAATGAAGTACTCAAAGACTTTACAGGGATATTTGTGGTGGTGTATCTTGATGATATACTTATCTTTAGCAAGACAGCAGAAGAACACCTTAAACATGTGGAGATGGTTCTTAGAAGATTACAAGAGGAGAAGCTAGCCATCAACCTGGAGGAGTGTGAGTTTTTCAAACAAGAACTGGTATATTTGGGTTTTGTAGTGTCTCAAGGATCACTGAAAATGGATCCAAGTAAGGTGGAAGCTATCCTAAACTGGCCTACACCAACTACAGAGACTGAGGTAAGGAGTTTCCATGGATTGGCTCAATTTTATAGGAAATTCATAAGAAACTTTAGTGGCATATGTACACCAGTGCTAGAAATAATTAAGGGTGGTTTGAAAAATAAGTTTGTGTGGACTCAAGAGGCTGAGAAAGGGTTTGAGAAACTTAAACAAGAAGTGGCAACTCAACCTATTCTCTTATTGCCAAGCTTTGACAAATTTTTTACTATGGAGTGTGATGCTAGTGGAGTTGCAGTAGGAGGAGTGCTTAGTCAAGAGGGTAGGCCCATAGCTTTATTCAGTGAGAAGCTCAATGAAGCCAAGAAGAAGTATTCTACCTATGATTTAGAACTATATGCTTTGGTTCAGTCACTTAGGAAGTGGAGGCATTACCTTCTACCCAAGGAGTTTGTGGTCTTTACAGACAATCAGGCACTTAGTTATATCAACACCCAAGAGAAGTTGAGCAATAGACACTTGAAGTGGATGGAGTACATCCACTCTTTTGCTTTCACCATCAAGCACAAGAAGGGACAAATGAATAAGGTAGCAGATGCATTGAGTAGAAGATTGCTGATAGTCTAAGAAATACAGATCAAGAGCATTGGCATAGAGAGTTTCAAAGATCTCTATGGGGAGGATGAAGATTTCTTAGAGGCCTACAAGGTATGTTCTAACTTTGAGAATCATTTTCATAGCCAATACTCAGAGTATACTTTGCAAAGTGGATTGTTGTTTAAAGGGAATCAGCTATGTGTCCCAAAAGGGTCAATGAGAGAAAACCTCATTCAGGAAAAGCATATCAGTAGTCTTAGTGGACATTTTGGCATCAATAAGACATTAGAACTAGTGCAAAGGTTCTACTATTGGCCTAAGTTGGCAAGAGATGTCAGGAGATATGTGGAGCAATGTGTTGTGTGTATGAAAGCTAAAGGAGGAGCTAGTAATGCTGGCCTATATCAACCCTTACCCATTCCCAACAGACCATGGGAGTGTGTGAGCATGGATTTTGTGGTAGGACTCCCTAAGACCAAGACTGGTTTTGATAGTGTGTATGTAGTGGTGGACAGATTCAGCAAGATGAGTCACTTTATTCCTTGCAAAACCACTCATGATGCTAGCTATATAGCTCACCTTTTCTTCAAGGAGATTGTTAGGATTCATGGCTTACCTTTAATTATTGTTTCAGAAAGGGATGTTAAATTCATGAGTCACTTTTGGAAGACTCTATGGAGCAGATTGGGTACCAACCTATCCTTTGGATCTGCTTACCATCCTCAGACAGATGGGAAAATAGAGGTGGTTAACAGGGTGCTAGGTAACCTTCTAAGGTGCCTAACCAAAGAGTATGGATAGACATGGGACATGGTGATCTCACAGGCTGAGTATGCTTACAATGATAGTGTCAACCGGACCAGAGGGAAGAGTCCATTTGAGATTGTGTATGGAATGCACCCAAGGGGTATATGTGAGCTCAGGGATCTAGGCGCTATGGAGAATAGGAGTGGACATGCTGAAGACTTCACTCAGACCATGAAAGAGATTTAGGAGCAAGAAAAGAAGACAGTCACCAAGGCTACACAAAAACTGAAAGATAAGATAGATGTGTTAAGAAAGGATGTGCAATTTGCAGTAGGAGACTTTGTCATGGTTCACCTTAACAAATCAAGGTTGCAGAAGGGAATGTCAACCAAGTTGCAAATGAAAAGAGTAGGGCCATGCAAGATATTAGCCAAGTATGGAAAGAATGCATACAAGGTGGAGTTACCTTCTGATTTGGGAATTTCACCAGTTTTCATTATAGCTGATTTGATCAAATACAAGGGATTAGTCACTAAAATGGATCAGACTAGTAAGGAGATCTTCAAAGATGTAAGCAATATACCCTTACCTATTCAAGACAAACTTCAGGCATAAAATATCTTGGAGTCAAGAGGGCAAAAGTCTACAAGGCATAAGGTGTATATGGAGCATCTTATCAAGTGGAAGAACAAGCATGAATCTGAGGCTACATGGGTACAAGAAGATCAGTTCAAGAAGTATGGCATTGATATGTCACTGCTCTCTCCTTCCATTCCTTAGTGTTCGGGCAGCGAGGGGGAGGATGGTGCAGGAGCACCCCAAAGTGCATCTAGGAGGGTAATCAAAAGGTCAAGACTTAACAACTTGTTTAGTTAACCTATGGCCAATCCTTTCCATTTCTTGGATTTGTGCCTTAAAGGCATTAGAGAACTTGTTTTTTGTTCATAAGGTCATGTTGACCATTTGCTAGATTGGGGTTTGGCTACTAAGATGTGTGTTGACTTTGTAGACCTCCCTAGGTGTTAGTTTGTTTTACAATTTTAAAAACAAAAATAAGGCTTATGAAGAAACATAACCGGCCATGGAACAATTGGGGGCTCAAGCCTAACTGAATTTGAGAGTCTATTTAGAGGATGCTTCGACCTGTGAGCAAGGTTGGAAGGCATTGAGAATGTTTGTAAGTTTGAAATTTGAAGATTGCTAAGAGAGGACGGTGAGAACATTAAGGGAAATTTTGTGTTTGCTTGAATTCTGTGTGAAGAGGAGCAATCATGCCTCTGTAGTTGTTGTAGGTTGAAGTATTTTCTATGTTCTAAGCTTTGGTAGTGGTATTTAGAGTGTGTGTTCATTTTGCAGGTGTTTTTGATAGTTGTTTTGTTTCCTTGTGAGTTGCTGATCTAATTGGCAACTTGTCAAAGATGGGGTTTTAGTTCCTTTTCCCACTGTACCTGGTGTACAAGATTTTGGGGATTGGGGCTAGACTCCATGTGTGTACAAAAGGTAGAATTAGGAGAAGGTAGGAGACAAGGAAGCACTATGAAAGACTTCTCCTAGGCGGGCTTGACAATGCCCGGTTAGGAAAGTCATGAAGTGTAAAACACTTGGCTTGCAGGGGTGACCTTTCCTTGCCAAACCACGTGGTAGAAAGGTGGATGGAATCCCTGCAGAGGCTTGATAACAAGGAGGAGGTTCCAACAGTCCGTTTGATGGGAGAACAAAATAACAGTTCATCGGGTGGTCAAGAAATGGCTCTAAAAGGCCTAAATTTGCTAATTTGAAGGATAGGCCTGTGTACGGTCAAGAAAGGGTTGAGACCTTGTAAATTTGGAAGTGCTAGGTGTCAGGACCAAGAACACATAGTAAATATTCGGGGTTCTTTGGGAGATTTTGGTGAACCATCCATTTTTCTCGGGTTAGGAGGCCTAATTGAGAGGGCTTGAAGCCTTTTTAACCCTAGGAGAGGGTTTGGAGTTAGTGATGGACAAAGGGAACAAGGTGGAGTTATCAACATCGATTTGTGATGGTGGGAAGTTGTTGGAAGAAATTCCACACCCTTGCAAAGAACAAACTGAGAATTGAGAGTGATTGACCTTTAGGGAAGATTAAGGGTTAAGGGAAGAAAAGAATCAAGGCACCAAGATTGGCTTGGTAGATGGAGAATGAAATGATAGAGGGGTTGGCCAGTAAAACCAGGGGTAGCTATGCAGGAGATAGGACCTAAAGGTTAAGGTAGGAGAGTAGCCTAGGAGTTCTTGAGAATAAGGACCCAGAGCATGGAACAATGATTGTTCCATCCAACCCTGTCCTATCACTTGAATAACATATAATATCTGCATAGGCATATCATCAACATAGAAAGAATGTATAGCACAATACGGGAGCATGCTATGAACACTTGCACAACAAATTTTACTCTATTTATCAAATTTTCTCAAAAGCACTTGGAAACCAAGTACCAGAGAAATCATCTCAACTCATTACTTCATTCCAACTCACCTTCAGAATTTCCAAGAAAAATATAGCTCCATGTACTCACAACACTTCCTCAAGGTCTCAACTACACATGCACAACCTATTATCCTCTTTTACACAATTTTCTAAATATCCTCAACATCTTCATCCCATAGTTGACATCAATGAAAACACCAATCAGTAGACTTTATGTTGACATCAATTATAACACCATCGTACTTGCAACAAAATCAAACTACCAACAAAATACAAAACCAAACCCTACAAGAAAATTTATTGTAGGAGGACTTCACAATGTTTAGTGGGGAAAATTAAATGAAAGGCTCACCTAGCTAATTTCGACCTTCTAAATGCAATGAGATAGTGCATTTCTTCCCTAGAGGCCGCCTATAATAGATTATCTAAGATCACTTAAAAAATCAATACAATAAACCCTAGGTAAAAGAAGCTAAAATAATACCTTAGATGAATGAAATGACACCTCAACTACCTTTCTCTAATACCAAGTTAGATTTAATAAAGAAATTGTAATATTAAATCTACCCTAAGAACAAAACAACATTATGATGACATAAACTAAAGAGAATGCAAACAAAAATAAAATAATTCTAACATTTGTATTCACAATGAAGAAAAAAGGAAATGGACTACTATATATAGTTTTAGGTGCACAATTTAGGGTGACAAGTCCTATAGGGGTTAAGCTATCCATAATGATTTGGTAGATTGTCTCCACATGTAGAGGCAATTGTGGCAAATTAATTCAAAGTGATAAGAGAAAAGTGGCACTACCTACCATCAATAAAGGAGTTAATTAAGTAGATATGGCACAAAAATCCCATCAATCAAGGGGATGGCATGTGCTGATTGTTTCATAAATTACCCAAGTAAACTTAATATAAGGTGCACTTTATAATTACACCAACACTATGAACTATTTTTTCTAGGAAAGAATTTGGATTTCATTTGCAACCTAGACAAGAGAGTTATCTTGTTGTCTTTTCTTCTTGACCTTAGCATCAATGACATGATCCAATTCTAATAAAAAAATGCATTCAATGTTTATCTCTATATATTGAAGTGTCTCTACATCATCTAAAAATCCAACAAAGGGAAAAAGTATGGATACAAGAGTTGTGCATTGAAGACTAGATGCAACCTAAAGTAGGTAGGTAGATTGAGCTCAAATGTGTTATCTCATACTTGCTTGGTAATGGTGTAGGGTCCATATTAAAGAGAAAAAATCTTGTGGTAAGGTCCTATTAGTCTTCCTTGATCACTAACTTGAAATGTGTGCGGTGTCTTGTGCTTGTCATAGTGTTGCTTGTAATTTGCATTAACCTACTATAGAATAGTTTGCACTTGTTGCTAAATGCACTAAATGTCCTTAAAAAAATTAATAACTTTGTCAACTTCATTTTGAGCTAAAGGATTTTATTTTGTTGATTGAGGAACATGATAAGCTACATTAATAGGTGCCAATGGTTCAATAACCATGCAATCTTGAAAATGGCAGCATTGTAGACTTGTGCAAATATTTTTTATAGTTGGAATAAATGAAAGGAAGACTTTCATCCCAAGCATGATTCTTTTTCGAAATAGACACGCCAAGGAGGTGCACTTTCATCGTATTATCTACCTTCATTTATCCATCAATCTAGGGATAAAATGTAATATATTTACTCAACTTTGTGTCTAGAATAGATCAAAGTTATTTCCAAAAACCACTCAAGAACTTTGTATCTCTATCTAAAATGATATGCTTTGGCATTCAAAAGTGGTTCAAACATTCTAAAAATACAAGTGTGTTGTTTCTATAGCTTTGATGAGTTCCTTACAATAAACCAAAATTATCATTTTTGAAAATAAAACCACTACAAAACACGATCAATACCATGTTTTGTTGTACTAGCCTAAGAGGAAGTACATTGAAACAAATTCCACAATCTCTTTTGAAATGGAAAATGCATATACATACTCTACTTCTTATTGAATGGCTTGGAAATTGCACATGTAATACATAAATTAATGTGCTTGCTAACATCTAACATAAGTTTTGTCCGAAAGAAGCACCCCTATAACATTATGAGGGTCTTTTCCACTCCAAGTGTCATGCAATCTTGGTAAAATGAGCTTCCCAAATCAATTTATATAGTACATTTATCTCATGTGGAATGTATAAGTTCCCAAGGCAATAAAAGAATCCATAATGCAAGAATAAATTATGAAGTTGCTTACCATAAAGCAAGTTTTGATATTTCCAACCATCATACAATCAAAGGTTGGTTGTTTTGAAGGGATTTTTAGATATTGTTGTTATTTGTGAGGATTTTTAGTCATTATTTTTTGCAATGCAATCATTTTTAGGGTTCAAGAGTTAGATATGTTGTTTTTTGTTGTTTGCAAGGGTTTTAGACATTTCACTAGTCATTTCCAAGTCATCATATCCATTGGACTTCATCTAAAATCATTTCCAACTAGCCTTGTATCGTTTTGGGAATATTGCACACCTTCATTTCTACTTTCACCCACATATCGTACATTTTTTCTTAATCCTACATTTTCTATAAATAATAAATAATTTTAGTGCTAGGTTTGTAGATGTAATTTGGGAGATTTTTGAGGGTTATTGCTGCCATAATTTCCAAATTAAATTAATATTTTGGGGAACCATAATTAATGAACTATTTTATTTTTTTATTAAAGGGGGAAATAGGATTTGAGGGAACTCGAAACCCCTTACAAACACATTTTGAAGGGACTTGAAACCCTATCAAACTAAGTTTTGAAGAGACCCGAAACCCTTTCCAAAGAAAGCTACAAACAAATATTTCTTAGACCATTAGCAACCCAACAACGAAAAATGCAAAAAGATAGATAAGACTACACATGCTGCAAAGATTGAGTTTTGAAGGCGGCCTTAAACCCTCTATAACCATTTTTTTATAGGGACATTGAACCCAACCTAACTAACCAACAAAAAAACCTGATATAGCCATGCAACGACAAACAAAATGCTCAGAAAAATAGTAACTGAGCCTAGAATAACAGGATTCCAAAAGATATATTAAATCCATATCAAATAGCTTGCTTCTCCGCCTCTATAGGAGAGGATTATAAAAATCATAATGAAGGCAAACATAATCCCCTTCCACAAGAACCAAACCTCTCCATCAAGATTGAACTCCACCTATATATGAGATAGCTCCACCTTGATAGGAGTTACAAGAGAGGTAACTAGTGTAAGCATGGAAAGCCCTCCACCCCACCCACAATACATATCGCCAACTCCATAGAAGATACCTCCACCTCAATAGGAGAAACCAACTATGAAGAAAGGGAGAAAGAAGACCAATCACCAAAGAGGGAATACTTCACCCCCTTAAACATCACTAACAACTGGGTCTTAAAGAGAGTCACTAAGAGTAGCCCATACAATAGAAAACTAATAGGAGTAGGAACAACCATCATGCCCCTAAACAACTTCAATTGAGGACCCACAAAATTAGCATCCTTCACAAGCCATCCTTGAAGGTAGAGAAACTCCTATAGTAGAAACATCACTGACACCTAAAATTGGATCAAAGATGCTCCCTTTAAAGAATGAGATAAGTTGGGACATCATAGTAGACCTTAAGTACAACCCAGCTATGAGATACAAATCAAAAACACAAGCAATGAAATCTCCTTTAAACAACATGAGACTCCCCCAACCAAAAACAACAAGAGAAAACTCCAAACCCGCACACAGTTCCTCCCCCTCAATAGGAAAGTGTGGGGAGAAGGAAGAAGCCTCAAAAGAGAAAGGACCAAGGGATCGCAAAAAAAATTAAATAAAACTGGGATGAGAAGGAAATTGTTGAGCAAATCCCAATCAGTAGTAGAAAACTCTGGACCACTAGTAAAATAATACTAGCTACCTTAGCCAAGAAAACTAACCCCAGCATAAAAAAAATCATCATGAACTGGGAGGGGTTCACAATTGTGCACTGAATCTGGAGTAGAGTGCAATCTAAATATCCCAAAAAGGCCAAAATAAAGTGTTAAGGAGATAACACCCCCAAGGCCAAAAAATTCAAGAATCACGGCAACCACAACATCATCCAACTCCAGAACAGAGAATTTTTTCTCGAGATAGCAGCATTCCACCACAAAATAGCTAGCAGCAAGGAACTAGTTGTGGCTCAAAAGCAACTTGCTTCCCCACCATACAGGTAAGGGAAAAAAAGAGAAAGATCACTCCTCGCCTAAGCCAATCTGACAAACTAGTTCAACACTAGCATCAAGCCAAAAGAGAGCATCCAAAACCATCAACAACTTGGGTGTCATACATAGGCAATCGACAAAGGCATAAGGTAGGGAGCAAGCCAGAGAAACAAATTTAGCCAAATCCAAAGGAAAAATAAAGCAAGGATAGCCCACGCAAGAGGAAAGAAGGGAGTAGGTTGAAACATTAAGCCCATCATCTTCCCCAACGTGGTAGTCAATGAACTATTATTTGTTGTTGTAAGTGATTTTAATGTTAATTTATTGGTTCCAATTATTAATTAGCAAAAATAATGATTTCAATTTTTATTGATAAATATGCATGTTGTGTATTTGAGGATTTGATATTTATATTAGCAATAAATAACTCATATTTTTTATCATAATTATAATATTTTCACCATACAAGGGTTTTCAAGTTCATACCAACCATTAATAGTTTGGATTTGTTGTTATTATTGATTAATTTGTCATTCAAGGGTTTCCAAAAATCATATCACAATTGAACAATGTTTTTGATTAAGGTAAAATAGGTTTTAAAGCGACCCAAAACCCTTATTCAAAATACAAGAATAAATATATTCAAAGAAACACATATGCAACTAAATAGGTTTTATAGGGACCTAAAACCCAAAAGTTCAAAATAGTCTTAAAAAAAAAACTAGAGATCCAATAGCAAACCAACAACAAAACTATCAAAAATAAACAGCTAAATAGCTAGAAACAACTTTTGTAACTCTTTAAGGGTATTACCCACTTCTAACTCCTACTGATAGAAGATCTTATGGAGATCAACAGGCTAAGCAGATCATTCTTCTCTTCTTGGAAAGATTTCTTCTTTCCCCTTGTGCACGTACTTGGTACTTCCTACTTTGAAAGGTTTTGTTTTCCTTTGGTTTGTGATCTTTCTCCATCTTCTTAGTAGCAATGGAGACATCAACAACTTGGTATTCCTTGAGCTCCTTCAACTTCTCAATGAGGATGTGAATACCTTCAGCATTGTTCTAGATAGTGCACTGGCTAGTTTTGATGACCCTCTCCAGGGTTTTTTTAATCCACATCATTTTCTCTTCCAGACCCTTCACTCGTCTCTCATAATCCTCTTTCATAAGACTGACTTCAATCATAATAGCTTCCAATGCCAGTTGAATCTCATTTTCATCATCCTTCACATTAATAGAAGCCTTCACTTCCCCTTTGGCATAAATTTTATTCTATAATGATCTTAGCTTTACAATTATCTGATTCAATTCCGAGAAGAACCATTTAGCTAGATGAAACTGACCCACCACCCCATCCTTAGCTAATCCCAAAACATTATAAATTTCCTATTTTCTAGTATTCGGTTGTGGGAAATCCTCAGACAAGTCCTAAGGAGAAGACATATGACCAACATTACCATTATCGAGGGTAAGAATGGGGATTTTTCCACTACAACCTGCTTGCAAATTCGTTGTATCCTCCAAAATAGCTTACTTTTTCTACCTTTCATCCCAATTTCATAATTTTTAGATTTCTTCTTCTCAGTTGAAGAGACATGAACATCTTCATGAGGAAATTCCCTCGTATACGACCCACTCAACCACAGAATCTGTGTTCATCACTCTTCTTTTCCTTTTTACCCTTCTTCAAATTCCCATCCTCAAAGAGAGAGTTAGGCACCATTTCCACTTCATCTTCTTTATTCCACTCCTTATCCCCATTTGAACTAGACTTCAGACCCTCATTAGAAGAAAAAATAAGATCCTTAAGAGTACACTTCACAAGGAGCTTTTTAACCACAGTGAGAGAGGGGAGGGATTTCAGATGTTCCATAATTAATAAAATAAGACCTTCATGTAAAATGAGTTGTTTTTCATTCTTCATGTTTTCCTTTAGACCAGACTCCAATGAAGCAAGAAGGTAAAAAGGAAAAGAAACTATATTTTTATGACGAAAATGATTGAGGAGGATAAAATGGAAACCATGTACAAATGAGTGTACCTTTCATCAAAGGTGAAATAGTGCATGAGGACCTTTGCCACCTCTTCCCAAATAGGTTTAATAGATAGCCAATCAAACCCTCCCACATTATGTTTTAGCAACTTCTTTCCTTTTGACCCCTTCAAGAATTGTTTTACTACACCTTCTAAGGCCTTCCTTTCCCTAAAGAACTTTCTACCCTGGGTGGAATATTTTGGATTAGTTTTTCATGGTTTAATATTTTGTTTGATAAGGTTTTCAAATTTTTTTGTTTCTACTTATAATGCTTATCAACATCTATTTCATTCGGTTTTGGCATCTGTTTTGGTATTTATTATCATTTTAGCTTACACACCTTAAGAAAAATTATATTTCCTAAGGTTTTCCAATTAGGAACATTACAATTAGGGCCTCCACATGTTTGTTGTTTTCTCTCATAGATTATCCAAAGATAAAATGTAATGTCCCTTTCTCACATGTAAGCATATATTTTCCATTAGTTTATTTTCCATATTTTCTTGTAAGCTAATTGGCATGAAGAATGGGGAAAAGAAAATTAAATAATTAAATTAGTTGTCAAAAGTTACTTTTTAATATTTTTATATTGACAACTTATTTTAATTTTTTTAAAGTGACTAAGTTGTACAAAGAAGGAGGCATTAGGCTCAAGGGAGAAAAAGTGACATTTTTGCATACTTTTGAATGTTTTTAAATATTAAAGTGAATATGGATCCAAAAAGGACAAAAAAATATTTTATTCATTAGAAAAAGTTATAAAAGGAGGAGCTATGAAGAGAAAAGGGTTGCCATTCTTTTTCATATCTACTTTTTCCTCTAACGAGACTTGAGTTTTCTTATTTTTGAAGGATGAAAACCCTCTATAAATATTAGTTTTGAAAGAGAAAACACTCTTATTTGGATTTGGTGATTTCATCCAAAAGTCATAGTTGTGTTGCAAATGAAGGCTTCTAGTTTGTTGTTGATAATGAATATTTTTTATGTTTTTTTATTTTTTTAAGGGTTTGATGTTGTTTGCTTGAGATTTCAGTGGTTTTTGAAGAGCTTGATGGATTGTGTTGGTCGTACCACTTCATCTCTGCAATTCATACCTATTATGAAGGCTTGGAAATATCAACATTTCTTATTTATATCAATTTTGGCATGTTATTATGATTGTATTTCTTATATTTTACACACTTTGAAGGAATTATCTATTATTTAGAGTCCATACTACAACCTTGTTAGGTTGTACTTGTACCTATAGGGCATGAGAAGTACAAGGTTGGTCACTACCTATTTGCAGTTGATTTGTGTGTGATTAGGTGTGCTTATTCCTCCTATAAAGTTCTATCACCCCCTTATGTGCTAGATAAATATGTTTATGATGTGTTGTGGGGGGTGTTTTTAGGTGTGAGCGAAGTTGATATTGGGTCACCTTCTCTGAGGCCCCTTGCAATTTCAAAGAAGTCATAAGGAGACCCATTCACTAGGATAGAATAGCAAGGATTGGATATGCATGCAAAAACCCACTTCATCCATTTCTTGTCAAACCCTAGTTTCTTAATAATTTTCATGAGATTGCTAATTGACATGATCATATGCCCTACTTATGTCCAACATCAGCAACATACTTTTCTAATTCTACTATTTCATGGAGTGAATTTCCTCATGGGAAATGATGATACCATCAATGATGCTTCTTCTTGGTATAAATCGAATTTCTTAGTGCGAGATTATTTGAGGCAATAGTAGTTTGAGACGATTTGACATTAATTTTGAGATGATTTTATAAATAGCATTATAAAGTGAAATAGGCCTAAAATTTGAAAACCTTCTATTATCATCGGTCTTGGGTATCAAGGCAGTGTTTTTGTTGTTTAGATCTTTGAAATTCTACCCAATTTTCATGATTCATCTACTACCATGTGGATTTACTTTCTCGTGAAGTTCCAATAGGCTTGAAAAAAATAGTAGGAAACCCATTCAATTCAGGGGCCTTATCCGAGTTCATCTGAGAGTGCAACCCTTACTTCCTTGAGAGTGACAAGTGAGATTAGCATCTCATTGTTTGCATCATTTATGAGTGTGGTTATTGCTTCTAGAAAGAAATTATCCAAAGGCACTACCAAACCACTACCACCTAAGATATTTTGGAAGTGGTTAACTCCTTCCATCTACATTGCCTTGGCGTTGGTTAAAATTATTTCCTCCTTTTTGATGATTTTGGAAACCCTATTCCGAATTCTAATTTGGTGGAATTATGGAAGAATTTTGTATTTAAATCATCATCGTCCAACCATGTCTCCCAAGATTTTGAACACTAGTAGATTTCCTCCCTAGCAAGTAGTTCATTGCATTCTACAAGAAACACCTTCTCTCTATTGTAATCCCTTGGAAAATCTTTGTCACCATAAATTTTTGATTTAGTATTTCTAATTCTTGTTCCTCTCTCTTTTTCTACAAATATGTTTTTGAATGTCATTTTATTCCACTCTTTCAATTTCTATTTAATGTACTATAGTCTTTTATTGAAAGTGAACATTTTTTTTCCAGTTAGGTGTTGCTTATCTATCCATCGTGATTGCAATAATCCCAATAGATCTATGTTTCATAGCTACATTTGTTTGAAGTACAATTGGCCTTTGATTAAAAATTTGTTTTCTTCTATACACTGGTTAATGGGGAAGTGGTTAGAAATTGATATTTCCCTAGTGGTGGAACAAGGGATGGGTGATGTAGCCATCTTGTTGATAGAAGGCACTAGTCTAATCTTATGGTGATATTCATGAATCTTGACCATAGATTGTTCCAAGTGAAGGAGCCACTAATTGACACACCATTGATAAGGTGATTCTAATTTATGAACTCAATGAAGTCCCGCTGAGATTGGGACATTCGACCAAGTCCACCCATTTTTTCATTGGAGTCAATGATTGCATTAAAGTCTCCACCTAATATGTAGCCTCCTTTGTCGATCTTTCCAATCTCTATGGATAGTTCATTCCATAGTGTTCTTGTGTCTACTAGTTTGTGCAGTTCATAGACATTGAAAATGTGAAAGTTTAATTTTGAAAGAACACTACATACCTTAATAGATTACCAATTAGGACTTGATTCATATAAATTTATGTTGAATTTATCTGGCTTCCATAGCAGGTTGAGCCCATTAGAAGATTCCATGGCCTCATGGAATAGGCGAGACCAACCTTTGCAATGTTTAACAGATAAATCAACTTTATATTTTTTCAACTTGGTTTCTTGTAGGAGAATGAAATCAATCAATTGGGTGTTTAAATGGTGCTTGATCATGTGCCTCTTGTTAGGGGAGTTTAAGCCCCTAAAATTCCACATGAGGATCTCCATTTCTCTCCAAGGGAGGGAACACTTCTCATGGATATCAGTAGATAGGATTTTATTGAGGCTTTCTCAATGTATAGATTGTCTTCTTGCTTCTTTTATTTATTATTCTTTCACCCAAGTTTAGAAGTGGGAGACCCAAAGATTGTTGTCCAACAAATTGTAAGTTGATTGTTGAATTTTGCATGAATTGACTAGGCCCAATTCATTTGGTATTTATTCACCCTCCTATTTTGATGCATCTAAAGCATAATGTCCATGTCCATCTCTATTTTTTTGTGAATGGAACAATTTCCAACTTAGGTGATCAATTTTTCAGGATCGTGGGTGTTCATGTTGTCCATTGGGGGTTTTGAGGTGCGAGTGGGATTTGTAGTCATTTCTACAAAATCTTCCTCTTCAATTTTTTTCTTAGTGGTGTCCATTCGAACCCACCTCTTCCTAATTGGTGGTAGGGGTCTTTGACACTTCTCTTCAAAATGGTTCCTTTTTGTATAATGCAAATAATAAAAAAATTGTTCCTCCACCGATAACTATTGCAACCATAACCCATCCGAAGTTGATAACTTGATATCATTTGGAATTTCATAGATATAAAGTACCCTAATCTTGGCATAAATTAGGGTTTTTTCATTCCATAAGTCAATCTCCAATATTTTTCCAAATTTATTCCCAACTTTCGATATTAATTCATTTAACTAGTACTCAAAAGATAGATTGTACATCCTAATCCATATTGGTGCATCAGGTAGGGAAGTTTTCAAAGGATCAAAATTTGGGATCCATTTTTGTAGGTAAAGGAATGAATCGCCCATCTTCCATTGTTCTCCTCTCAAAACATGGTCACAATTTTCCTTAGAATTGAACACCCCAACAAAGAATCCTTTGGGGAGGAAGTTTAAAATAGGATCAATCGGCCAACGGATTGCACTCTAGTCACATAATGTCATTCTTAACAACCTTGTCCCAATTCACCATCCATAATATATGCCAGGTCAATAATGCATTCTTCAAAAATGTTACTTCTCAAATTTTGCACCAGATTAGAACCTATGTCATTTTACCTACTTGATTTGCACCTCTTGTCTTTCGTAATTACATCATTGCTCTACATTTTTGTGCTCTGAGTTCCCTTGGGGTGACGAATTAAAACTTGAATACCTATGTTTAATTATTGCACTTGAGGATGAAAACGTTCAAAATGTGGAGATTCATAAAGAAAAAACCCTCTTGGTTTTCAAGTAAGAGAATGAAAACCCTCTTGTTCCTTGAGGCGATTTCATCTAGGAATCACATTTATGCAAAAAGGATTACATCTTATTTTCAATTTTAGTTTTCTAAAATATTGCTACTAGTACTTCTACAACAATGTTTCTACAAAAATATTTCATACCTATATCTATGATGTCACTACTACAATGCCTTCTCAATCAAAGATCAATAATTTATATATATAAGAATTTTTTTGTTGTGGTTTTCTCCTGCAAGGGTTTCCATGTAAAATTGTGTGTTGTCTTTGTGCTCTAAATTTCTAGATCTTACTTGAATTTTTTATTGTGATTGGTTAAGTTTTTAAAAGTAAAATATTATTAGATTCTAATTCACCCCCCTCTCAGTATCACTGTGTGCTCATTAATTGGTATTATAGTCGGTTCCTTCAAAGTTAGTCTAATAGCTAGAAGGTAAATTTGAGGAGAGCACTAATGGTCAGATAAGAAATTCATGGATTCTCATCAAACAAGACACCATTGATTGATGGAACTAATTATGATTTATGGAGCTTAAGAATGAAGATATATCTTGTGCTTTGGGATATGACATCTAGTAATATTTGGAATATGGATATAATATACCTACGACTCATTTTATAAAAAAAGATGCTAAAAGAGAAAGTGAAAATAATTCAAAAGCTATGAATGTCATATTATGTGGATTGTCAAAATTTGAATTCATAAAGGTGATGCATTGCAAAAGCACAAAGAAAATGCAGGATAAGCTAAATAGTATTTATGAAGGGTATGCAAAAGTGAAAAATACTATGCTTTAAATTCACAAGGAAAGATTTGAATGCCTTAGAATGAAAGAAGAAGAGAACATAGTTGAATGTTTTCTTTGAGTCAACAAAATTGTTAACCCCATTGTGGGACTTGGTGAGAAGATCAATGAAGCGACTATTGTACAAAAGATCTTTAGATCTCTTCCTATGAGGTTTGATTCTAAAATCTCCAAAATCAAAGGAATGAGAGAATTGGATAAATTGACCAAGGATGATTTGTGCATCACCCTAACTACCTATGAAATGAGGATTGAAGATAAACCATCAAAGAGAGGAAAATTTCAATGTATCTCAAAGAGAAAAGAACAAGGAATATGAACCTAATGATGAATTTGGTAAGATAGACAAGGAAGAGGAAAACTAAATGAGGAGGCTAAAGAAGGGCACAAGTAAGTATCCAGGTAATTATTCTATTGTATGTTATAACTGTGGTAGACTAGAACATTTTTCTTCTAAGTGTCTACAAGGGAAGATGGAGAACAACAAAAAATGAAGAAAATTGCCATATGAACAAAAGAAAAGGATATCAATAATGAAGGAAGAGTTATAATCAAAAACAGTTTGAGAGAAATAAGAACTTTTGAAGGAAAAAGAGGAGCCTTTACTCCAATGAATATGATGATGAGTTAGAAGAAAGTGGTGAATTTTACAATGATCAAGAAGAAATATTATTCATGGCAAAAAATATTAAGGATGATATTGAGAATCAGAAGAAATTAATGTTAGTGTTCACATGTATTATAGTAATAATGTGTGAGAATGAGTTATAGTAACAACTCACGTAATTATTGTGGGTGTTAGGAATATTATGTTTGTTAGGTTTGTTAGTATGTGTATGATTTGTATAAGATTGTGAGTATTATGAGTTGTTAAAACAACTCGTATATTTAGGAATTGATATAAAGATTTCCTATAATATACGATATGAGAATCCTATATATATGTAATAACTTATTGGATGGATATAATGAAGCACATATTATATTGTGTTTAATTTTTTGTAGCTAATTTTTTCTAGGTTCAAATTTATTTACATGGTATCAGAGCAGGCATCCAAAAAATATTATTTTATTACTTGTTTAGTAAAATTGTGATCTCTCTCAATATTGAACAAAAAAATAAAAATTCAAAATATTCTCGAAAGCTGTGAATGAACAAGATAAAACCAAAAAATTATTTGAATATCTTTTGAGTATTACATGAGAAATTTGAACCAGAAGTTGGACATGATCTGTTGTTGTGTTGTTCTCTTCCTGATTGTCTCATCTATCAAAAAGTTGCATGAGGCTACTCACACAAATAAATGAGTGAGTTTATATAATTTGTAGAAGATAGAGATCAAAAGAAAGATCTATAGAAATCCAAATCTTTGATCTGAGATATGTGCTTCCTTTAAAGAAATTTGGTCTACATTGTAATCTGTGAACTTGATTTGTACAGTTGAGGTCATCGTGCAATCACCAGTTGAAACAAGAGGTGAAGGAATCTATTACATGCAATAGGAAAGGATCAAGTTGGTAGAAAGGGAGCATTAATTGATGTGCTAAGGTTAACATGGGGTATGCTATGATGTAGGAATGAAAGAAACATTTGTTTATTTTATTATCTCTAATGTTTGATAGCAATTGGGGGAGTACATTGAGATAATTGCTCCATTTAGAGTTATCTAGAAGTGGTAGTGTGAAAATTTGGCTGGGATTTATTTAGAATTTTTTTATTTTTTCAAAGATTAATTAATTTCTACATATAATGGGACATATGTATTGAAAAAAAAAGAAGAAGAAGAAGGGAAGAGCTTATTATTTATTAGTTTATAACATCAGATTAGAAAAAATCATGGTTTATAAAAATGAAATAAATTATGATGTAAAATGGTGTTTTTCGAAGTGCTTGGTCGGTGGTACCCAACACTCCTCAATCATCATAAGAAGTTCACTTCAAGGAGGGAGGATATATTCTTTTCTCGTAACTAAAGAGATGAGCCTTACAAGAAAAATTCACTAAGCAGAAAATCAAATGGAGGATGAATGCATAGTAGGTTGGAGGACACTCAACATCCTCTCATCAATCACCAATGACAAGTTTGTTTATCAACTTTGGTGGCATTTTATTTTTTATTATGTGGCGATGAGTTTTCTATGTTGGAGATCGAGTGGCACGATCAATGACAATGGGTATTTATATTTATGTGTGTTATTTTCATATGTATCCTCCTAGTTTAAAATATTGTAACGAACAAAAGCACTAGTGTAATGCAATTCATGGATCTTGAAAAGGTTAGTGGCGATCCAAAAAACCATATGAGGTGAACAGATGAGTATATTCTTGTTTGTGTCTAGGTTTGTGGTAAACCTATATGAAAACCATGAAAGGATGAGAGATGCCTTTTATTTGAAGCAAGATCATGAACCACAATATTTGGCTTACTACAGTCAAAAGTGTTAAGTATGAAAGGAGGAGAATGTGGACACCATTGATGGTGTAAATAGTTGTATAGGAGAGCATTTGGTTACAAAGATCCTCTAACTATCAGACCTCTTGGAAGTGTGGTCGGTCGGAAATTATTTCACTAGAAGTGAAAGTGGGATAAGTTATCGTACGTAGGTGATCATGTATAGCAAGATCCAGATAGTAGTATGCAAAGCTAAAGTATGCATAGGCATACGATTCTATTTCCAACTTGTGTGATGTTTTTAATCCCCATGTTCACACTAATGGGGGGCTTAGGAATTAATGTTAATGTTCATATGTATTAGAATAATAATGTGTGAGAGTGAGTTGTAGTAACAACTCACGTAATTATTGTGGGTGTTAGGAATATTATGTTTGTTAGGTTTGTTAGTATGTTTATGGTTTGTGTAAGATATGTGAGTATTACGAGTTGTTAAAACAACTCATATGTTTAGGGGTTGTTACAGAGGTTTCCTATAATATAGGATATGAGAATCCTATATTTATGTAATAACTTATTGTAATAATATAATGAAGAACAAATTATATTGTGTTTAATTTTTTGTAGCTTCTTTTTAGGTTCAAATTTATTTACGGGTAAAAGGGATGTGAAAAATAAGAAGAATGAGGTTAATGAAGAAGTGGATCTTGATGAAGAAATGTATCTTATGTGTGATGAGATTCATTCACTTAAAAGAATAAATTCATGTCTAAAATCAAAAATTAAAGAATAAATTGAATCCAAAGAGAAGATATCACAAGACCTTGAAGAAGTTGAGAAGATAATCGTGGACATAAAAGTACAATATGAAGAAGCAAAAAGGAATGAGGAAGAAGACAAGAAAATAATCCTAGATTTGAAAGTTGAGTGTGAAGAGGAAAAAAGGATTGAGGAAGGAATGAAAATCTAGTTAAAGGAAAGGGAAGAATGTGAAAATTTAGAATCCAAAATTGTATAAATAAGAAAGGAGTTGGAAAAGACTGTGGCACAATCAAATTGAGAATTGAAGAATGTGAGAAGTTCAAAAATTTTGGATAAAATCATAAATAATCAAAATCCCACATGTGACAAGAGTGGGGTTGGATTTGAAGAAGGACAAAGTTCAAAAATGTATCATCCACATAAAGAATCAAATAAGGAAAATTAGAAAACCTACTCACAAATGGCTCAAGACTCCATCAAAGGTGAAACCAAAAAAAGAGAGGAGAATCAATGGAAAACCATGAAAGGACCATTAAAAAATATCTCCCATGGAGGTAGGTACATACAAACAGGTTCTATCCTTCTTTCCTTGGCCATTATTTTGTTTGCAATCAATTTTGGCTTAGGGAAATAAATTATAGATTGAATGCTAGAAATAAATATAGACATAGAACTATGAATTATGGAGCACATGCTAGAGCTAACCCTATAGGAAACAAGATTGGAATATTTGGGATGATGAACAAAAATATCAACTCATTTGCTCTACTCATGAATCCTAATATAATATGTCACAAATGCAATAATCATGGATATCCAGTGAAGATTTGTAGAAGAAATTTCTTGGAACCTCCTAAGAAAAACAAGAAGGTAGAACAAAAGAAAGAAGAATGTTAAAAAGTATGGAAGAAGAGAGAAAAATCCATGATAGTCCAAATAACCCTACATGCAAAAAATGAAAGTGATTAGTAGTATATAGACAATGGATGTTCGAGATATATGATAGGTGATAAGAGCAATTTTATCACTTTAAAAAGAGTTAGTGGTGGAACCGCAAGATTTGGTAACAATTCATCGACAAGAATTTTAGGAAGAGGATCTCTTAGTTTGGATAGTGGGAGAACAAGAATAGAGAACACCCTATATTTTGAAGGATTAAAGCATACTATATTAAGTGTGATTCAATTGTGTGACCAAGGGCACACCCTCACATTTCATGTTGAATGGTGTGAGATAAGGAAGGGAGGCAAGTTGCAAAATTTATCCAAGTAGGAAATAATCTCTACATTCTGAGTGACATCAGAGGTGAGAAATGTTGCATAGTGATGTAGAGGAACAACAACTTCAAGAAACAATGAACCAACAATAACAAGGAAAATTTGGTTTCACAATAGCCTGCACAAGATTTCTCTGACTCTTCAATGGTGATAGCAATCTATACCATGTAAAACTTCCTACAAGCTTATTTTCTTAGACTCGAACCCTCAAAAGGAATCAATTATTTTACATTTTTAGGCTCTTAAACATTTAATCACACTCCATAGGCCTCATTCAAACCCAACCTAGATCTTTTGATCCTAGGACTTGTGGGTTATGGGCCCACCATGATTTTGTTGCACCACTTGAATACCAATAATGATGTAGATGAAGAAAAAATTCAAGAAACAATGAACCAAGAAGAAAAAGGAAAGAAAAAGGAGGTAGATTGGAAAGCATAGAATGAATAAATATGAGTGTGGAATGGGTGTGAAGAATGAGTTGGACAAGAGGAATGGGAAGAAAGAGTGGACAATAGAAGAATGGCATGATAAAGGCATGAGGAATGAAGAAGGAAAAGAAAATTCAGAAAATTTAGAAGTACATATTATTATAGTGGAGATTACAAAATATGAAGGTAAATAGATTCATGACAAGAACATGATAGAGGTGGAATTAGAAAGAGGAGTAGTAAACAATAATAGTGTAGATGATTTGTGGGCATAATTTTCTAAAATAGAACAAGAGTGGAGGGCGAAGATTGCTAATGATGGAATGAATACAAGTCGGACAACGAAGGATATAGAAAGGAAGGTTTAGTTGTTAACAAAAATGTTGGTGCAATGATTAAAATAGAGGTAAATATTGTCTTCCATAAGAATTTTGTTATGTATTCTTTTGCTATGTTGAATGATAAGTAGTTTGGCCAAGAGTCTAGAATAGTGTATGCATATTTTAGTAAAGACATTGGGGGTTATGTTGAGAATGGAGGAGTTATAAATGATCTGTTGTTGTGTAGTTTGGCTTTCGCAAAAGAAGAATATGAAATAGTGAATGCAGATTTACATAAGGTTGTGAATGGCTTTGATGAAGTTGACAGACAAATGGGCAAGGTGGAAATGGTTGAAGAAGTAAATGCAAAGATCTTTAATTTTAGTACATTTGGACATATTGATTTATGTGTGATTTTGTGGGCAAGAGAACTTTGGTGAAGAAAGCTGAGAAGTATAGAGCTGAAGAAAGATTTTTAATCTTGGAGAAACATGATAACTAATCCAAAACAATTGTGGAAAAGGTGGAAGAAAAGGAAAAAGGTAGATAAGTTTTGATTAATGGAATAATGTATGGGAGCACATGTCTTCTTTTGTACCCTAGGGAGCTTGATGCAGGGGAATCACCTTTGCATCGCCTAATTTTGGTTTGAAGATCTTGGTTTTTGTTTTGTGTTCATTTTTTGTGTTGTTGGGTTTTATCTCTGACAAGTGGCAAGAACACATTAGAAATTCTCTTTCTATCATTGGTAAAACAAGAGAGGTAGTTAGAACGATTGTGGAGAAAGAAAATAAGCTTGAACTATTCTTGAAAACCCAAGGAAAAGGAATGTTGGAAGAAACAACTAAATCGCCCTTGTGGGTGTGAGTATCGGCCTTTGGAGAGGGTGTTCGGCCTAAGAAAAGGAGAAATTATAGAATTGGAAGAAGTTGATGTTTGACACTTTGTTGTGTGTAAAATAAGGGAGAATGGTTCTTGGAGAAACCTGAGCGGTGAGTGAATGAAAGACAAAAAAAGGAAAACCAACAGGGAGAAAGAATAAACCACCTGATCGGCCTTGGTTAGAAGAGAGAAAAAAAATAATAGATAGGAAATGTTGAAAGAGGATTATCAGGAATGAATTTCTAAAGAAGTGCAAAGTGAACTGAGGATGTGAGGCTGGAGAATTTTGAGCTAGTTCGGTTATGAGGAAGAAATGGTTCTGGGAGGTATACGTGAACAAAAAGATAAAACAACAATAGCACAATACAAAGAAACGTTGGAGTGACAGGGATGGCACACTTGGTAGTGAGGGAAGTTGCAGATTGAAAAGAATGGTGGATCAATTAAGTGTTTATGTTGTCCACAAATTCAGTTGGTTGTCTTCTTTGAACTTAATCTTGTTGACTTCAAAGTGTATATGAGTAAAGCTCTATTTTTTTGCCTTGTTTGAGATTTTGATACCAATTTGTTTGCAAAGAACTCATTGCCATAATATTGTTGTGTGAATAGTTATTGTTGTCTTCAAGAAATTCTAGTGTTATTGGTTGTGAAATTGACACACTTAACTATTATTTGCCATCATCTTTACATTAGCCAGTATCTTGGTTTCCCTTTCCTATCATGGTGCTTGTTGTAGGTTGTTTGGATTTAAAAAGTGTGCTATCACATAGGTAAGGAATATGAGATTTTTCTATGGTATAAAAGAATGGGGCATCTAAAATTTGACAATCTTGTCAAAATCAGTCGAAGGGAAGCAATGAGAGATATGCCTATGATATAAAATCCTACAAATATCATTTGCAAGCAATATCAACTGGGTAAGTAAACCAAAGTGAGTTTTAAATCAAAAGAGTACTTTGCATCACAACCTCTAGAGCTTATTCACACATACTTGTGTGGACCCACTAGGAAAAAGAGTATACAAGGTGAAAGATACTTCATTTATTAATTGATTATTTTTTTAGAATGACATAGGTTACCTTTTTTAAGGATAAATTTGAAAGATTGGAAAATTTTAAGGCATTCAAAGCCTTAGTGGAAAATGAGATGGGAATGAGGATTAAACTCCTTATATTAGATAGAGGAGGTGAATTCACTTGAAATGAATTCAAAGATTTTTGTGAAAAAATGGGGATATGAAGACAATATTCTACAACAAGAACTCCACAAAAAAATGTAGTAGTGGAAAGGAATATAGAATTGAATTAGGGATGGCTAGATGCATGATGAAGGAATCCAAGGTTCTTGACATGTTTTAGAGAGATACAATGCACACAACAATTTATATCCTTAAATGAGAGAAAAACAAAGAATATCAATATAAAACACCATATGAGTTATAGAAGGGAAGGCCTACATCTGTGAAATACTCCAAAGTCTTTGGAGGTCCTTGTTATATTAGAAGAGATGAATAATATTTAGGGAAGTTCAATGCTAGGGTAGATGAAAGAATATTTTTGGGCTAATTTTTAAGGAGTAAGGCCTATAGATGCTTTAAGAAGAGATTGCATAAATTGGTTGAAAGAAGAAATGGGAAGATAAATGAGGAGAAAAAATATCAAGATGAACCACAAGAAGATAGCTATCCTTACGAAGAAAGATACAATGAATATGTAGAGAAAAGTGAAGATGAAATAGTTGACCAAAGGAACACCAAGGCACCAATGAAGACACCATCCAAGTTTTTTTAGAGGAACCATACAAAAGATTTAATAATAGGAGATGATGGGTTCAAAACAACAACAAGAATGGTAAGAATTCCAAAATCTAGAAATATTGCCTTGCTATCTAAGATTGAACCTAGGAACTTCAAAAAAGCAAGTGAAAATAAGAATTGGATAGAAGCTATGGATGAAGAGCTGAACCAAATTGAGAAGAAAGATACTTGGAAACTTGTCCCAAGACCCAAGGAAAAAAATATAATTGGCACTAAGTGGGTGTTCAAAAATAAGTTGAATGAAGATGGTCAAGTTGTGAGAAACAAAGCAAGATTGGTATGTAAAGGGTATGCACAAGTTGAAGGTGTTAATTTTGAAGAGACTTTTACTCCAGTTACTAGGATGGAATTCATTGTTAGAGTAATCATGCATTAGCTAATAATTAATTAATTTTTTATTAATTATTAGTCTAATTTATTCGCATGCACTTAAGCTAAACTTAGGAGTGATTTTCTATGTTAACTAGAGAGCTATTATTAGATCATTTTGTCTATTGCATGAGATGTTGACACTTGTCATGATCTAATCTCTTTATCATTTAGAGTTTTTCCTATATAGCACTCAACTCTCATTACATTATCATGCCTTGTAATACATCTACTCTTGATATTTTCTCCTCTTGAACTCTTGAGCTTTCATCTTTTGAACTCTTGAATTCTATATCTTTCTCTTGTTGATGAATATACCAATTCTTTGTTTGTAGATCTCTTGTGTGGAAGGTGTCTTTGTTTGTTGTTTGATCCCATGGCTTGTATTTTTCACAATTCTAACATGGTATCAAAGCATAGATTCAATGAACCCCTTCTCAATTTATGATTTTTTTTCTTCATTAAGGGTTATAGGCTCCAAATCTAGAATCCCTTTTTTTTTTGCAAATTTTGGAGGTGGGCAAATTTTTGGTGCATCTGGAACCAAAATAGAGTCTTCCATTAGATTCAATTTTTTTGGAAAATTCAGTTGTTCCTTTTGTTTGGCCTAATTTGGACTCTTGAGGACATATCTACAAGGGTTTGAAGCAATTGTTTATTTTTTAGATCTAAAGGGTAGCTACAATTCGGGGCATTTTGAGCCAAAAATATTTCATGGTTGCATTCAAGAGGTTGATTCAACAAATTTTGACTATAAATTTTCCTATAGTTGGCATCAAGAGCCTTTGAGGATTTATTTTTTCCATGGGAGTCGTACAGCCTATGTACGATCGTTTTTTTTTATAAAGTCAATACTTTTTTAAAAATTCTTTATTTAAGAATTTGAAAAAAATATACTAAACAAAAAATCTTTTTAAGAAAAAATTTTATAGGGGATTTTAATGGGGTACCCACATGTACTTGTTGTGCAGGCCTATGGATCCCACCCCTATCACCAATGACTTTACTTTATGCCTGATCCCAAAAAAAACTAGTCGTTTTTCACTACTAGCGGCAGTTTTTCTGACCTCTAGTGCTCACTATTTATGGTGCCTATTTTTTATTTTCTGATCGACCACATTTTTTTCCAACAAGAGAATCTATCCTAGTATATTCCAATGACTGGCTTTTCCAAGGGCCGGATTTTTCCCGAGTGGCAAGGGATTATTCCAAATAATATTTCACTGACATCAGTGGTACGACCACAGGGCAAGGGCCCCTTTGAACCCTCTTTGTTCCCTAAAGGAGGTCTTTTTTGTTTTGTCCATCACTTGGGCATACAATATCAAAATTGGGCAACTAAGATATCATCAGAAAGCTAGTTCCGCCAAATATCCAATGGTGTGGGTCTCATCACTTCTTCTTTTATGTTGGTGCATTTTATAGCCTATTGAAGTGAGAGGTGATGTTTTCAGTCTTGAGCTCATATTTTTGACTTATTTCATCGCTTTTCATGATTCCAGTGGTATTGGGATGGCATTTCATAGCTCTTCACAATCATCCATGCAATTTTTCCATATTTCTCTCTAGGTATATTTTATTTAGTTTTTTGTGTTTTCATATTCTGGTGAATTATTTAGACATCTTAGCTCATGAAAACTTTTTGTTTGTGAGGGATGACTCATTTTTGGTTGTTCTATATGTATTTTTAGTTTTTGGGCATTGTCAACGCAAGAGCATCTCGGGATTTTTTCAATGTGCAACAATAATTTTGTTGCAATGTGGTTTTTCATTTTTGGTTTTGGATTGCATTTTGGTTTAAATTTTGTGCTCAGACTCAAGACAATTTGAATATTTAAAATATATTAGCATTTCTCCTAGGCATGATAAAACAACAGAGACATGATAAAATATATAATTCGCATTGCCAGGCATGAAGAAAAATTTAAAAATTTGACTTAAGTAATAAGGAATTGGTAAAGGCATAGACATTGAGGAAGCTGAAGAGTTGAGGCGTAGAAGGAAGGAATGCGAAGTTTTTTTTTTCTTAAAGAAAAAACCAAGAGAATATGTAGTAGGGGCTGCATGGGAGAAGTGTTAAGACTCCACAAGAGATTGAATAGAGAAAATAAGAGAGTAGTCAGATTGTGAGGAATAAAGAAGGTAGAGGAAGAAGAATTGAGGGGGGGTTGCATAATCATGTTCTAACATTCTTTTTAAGGACTGAAAACAACAATAGAGAGGGGAAAAGTGGGTTGCGTAGAAGGAGAAATGGAAGGAAAGAAAACTAAAAAAGGGTTGCTCCATTTTAAAATGGTATATGTTAATTAAAATGCAGAGATAAATGTTGAGGGGCGGCGTGGAGGTGAGAGGAGGCAAGAATTGAAAAGGTAGCAACAAATTAATTTAAGCTTGGTAGAAAAGTATAAAAAAGAGAAAATTAATGAGCAGCTATAGGCAGACCATAAAGGGGCTTGCGAAACAAAAGTAGACAGCAACAAACTTCATTGTAGTTTGATAACAATCTATGAAGAGAAGGTAGTGAAAAAAATTGGAAGAGATTTTTGCAAGGGACTAAAGGTTTAGCAAATCAGATTGCAATTGACTAAAAATATAATGTATTTGGTTTGTTGAATTGCAAATAAATTTTGGGATTATTAAATTTGGTGTTGAAAGAGTGAGGAGCCTAAGTAATTTTAAAAGTTTGAATTGGTTTTGTTTCCAAGAATATTGTATAAAAATTTAATTTGACTTGTCAATTGTTGGCATAAAGGAATTCTCTAAGTAAATTGTGGATCGATATAATTGAGGATTTATTTTGTATCCATAAATTGGATCTTGAATTAAGGTAGATAATTATTGTGGGTTTTATTCTTGTGTTTTTTGATTGGTTTCTAGTAGAGGTGAGTATCCTCTTGCGTCAATTGGTATCAGAGCCAAAGGTTTTGAGCGTGCAGATAGAGCAACGAGGGAGAGGCGGTTCACACTAGGACCCGTGGGAGAGTGAAGAGCGGTATACAAGAGCTCATATGAGAACTATTGTAGGTTTATGAAGTCCTGAATAGTTGGGAGCTAAAGATCCATGTAAAATTACAGATTGTGAAGAGTATGTTGTGGATTACAAAAGATTACAGTAAGTGAGAATTTGTGAGAAATAATCCCATCATATGGGATGGATGGAGGAAATATCAAAAGGGGAAGATCTCCTTGATGATGGTTGATATAACCATGAGAATGGATAGATTGGAAACAAGGCAATGAGAAGAATTGGTCAAGCAAGATGAAGATAGGTATGAGGTTGTAGTGAAGACATGCCATGTGGAAGGCATGGAGAAAATGGGTGAAAATGAAGAGGTGAGTAGCAAAGAAGTGGAATTAGGTGTAGTAGTGATTGAGGAAGAAAAGAATGAAGTGAGCATCGAAGAGGTTGCAGCAAATGACGAAGGTGAAGAATATTTGTTGGCACAAATTTTTGTTGGGAATTATGCCTCAACTTTCTAGTGACCCCCTTTGAAGACTTAGGCGAATTCTCTTGTTTCATTGGCAAAGTCTTTTGTTCTGGCGGAGGCAGAACCGGGATGGAACTTGGCATTGTTCCGGGTCTTGTTCCCGTTCTGTCTCCAACTCCGCTCCCCGCTTTCTTAGTTCTTCGAGTTTTGTTCTGGCGGAGGGGGATCCGGATTGGAACCTGGCATTGTTCCTTTTGTCATGTTCCGGGTTTGGCTCTGGATCCAGCTCCGGCTCCGGCTCCAGCAGTCTGTTGCTCTCCGCTTGGTTATGGCGGAGGCGGAACCAGTTTTGGAAGTTGGCAATGTCTGTTTGCCATGTTCCTATTTATGTTCCTGTTCTGACTCTGGGTCCGACTCCTGCTTTTGTGATCCAGTTCCTCTGGATGTTTGGATTCTCCTCGGGGTGTTTTCCTTCGCCTTGTCCTGGTTTTGGATTGTTGTTTCTTGCAATTGGCGGATTTGAAACCGGAACCGGTTTGGTTCCTGATCTTGGACTTTTGGTAAAGTCATGTTTCTGTTCCTGTTCTGTCCCCGACTCCGACTCCAATCTTTTGTGCTCCCGTCTTGGTTTGACCCCAGGTTGACTTTACCCGGTCAGTTCTGTTTTCGATGTGTTCCTCTTTGCCATGGGAGGACGCGGAACCGAATTGGTTCCTAAACCTATAATTTTGGTGGAGTCATGTTTCGACTCCAGTTCCGTCTCTGACTCAACCTTTGACTCCGGCAGTGTGCTTTTTCGGTGGAGTCCTATTTCGACTCCTGTTCCGGTAGTGTTAGATTTGGCTTGAAGTCTTGGATGAGCCCGATGTCTGTTTGACCGTTTTGGTTGCTCTGTCAGCTACGATTGCTGATGGGTCTTGGACGCGTGGCACCTGGCTGGTTTGTGATTGGACGGATGCCATGATAGTTATTGTGGCAGTTGCTTTTGTCAACGAAAGTTGGCGGAGCTGAACCCATTTTTGGAATGGCATTGAATGCTTGGGCGGCTCGTTGTAAGGAGATCTGTCAGATATGACCAGATGCGTGATTTGTGGATGGTCTTCTTTGCTCTTGTTGAGTCAGTTACATAATGGATGAGAGATGTATTATTTCTCATAAGTTCGACGGATCTGCAAGAGCAACCTGATGTGAGTTTGCGAGTCAAGGGTTTAGTTGTGTATTGTAGAGCAAGTGCGAGATGCACGACCACGAGGCTGCAAGCATAATGCATGATGCATGATGTGAGATTGCAGCAGTCGGACTTGTAGGTTGGAGAGCCGAAGGTGTGAAGAGATTTGTAGAGAGATGGAGAGGGTGTTAGAGCAGTTTGCTTAGGCAATGTAACTATGAACACTCTATCTCTCGGATCTGGGCATGGGAATCATTGGAGGCCGAATGACTGGGCTGGCCATGAGGCTGGCTATGACAGTCATCTGAGGAGCTGAAAGGAATCTTGTGGGTACCTGTTACTTCTCCAATAGAACAAGATATAACTCCTATATTGGCTTTGAGCCTGATATTGTATTGTAACTGGTTTTTTGTTGCTGAATAATACAATGGCTCGAAATTTTGGAGTGTGGGGTTTTTACCTGAAAAGGTTTTCCCCACGTATATCTTTGTGTATTCTTTTTGTCTTTCATGGTATCTATTTATGTTGAATCTATTTCTTGTTGCATTCACTTCTCTCAAAGGATCAATGGGGGATCAACTGTGCTTGTTTTCACTTTATAGCATAGTTGGTTGTGTCTTTGTTGTGATTTTGAATTGAAATCACTAAGGCACTATTGTCTTAGATGCCTATCTTGATGACAGACCGAATCTATATCCCCGACAAATGGTATTAGAGCTACTAGCTTGTTGCTCGTGATACCAACAAGTGGTATCAGAGCATGTTTAAGGGAGGTCGTGGCTTGATGATACTGACAGTGGTATCAGAGCCCTCTCCTGGTTGGTGAAGTTCTGGGTTTTCTCCTGTGGTGATTTCTTAGCCTGGCAAGCTTGAGGAAGTCTGGAGAAATCAGTTGGTGATTGGTCCTTCAGTGAGTGGAAGTGTGTGCTTCATTGATTCAACATACAGTTTGAAAGACGCTGGAAAAGTATGGAGTGGGTCATGTTGTGGCAACATGACCTGGAGCTCCTGACTAGTAACATTGTTCCTGATGCAAAGGGCATGAGATGTGTTCATGGTTGTGCTACAGCAAAATGTGGTGTTCATACTGGGCATCTGTGTGAGAGGCTCCTTGGTGGTATGGACTAGCTTGTGTCATTGTTCAGCTATGGATTGTTGTGCTTGTGTTGGGTGTTTCTGACTTAGCACTGAAGGCATTTTTTCTGGTGCTCTGATTGCATGGAGGCTATGAGGTGACCTTGGTGGTCTGCAACTTCTAGATAGCCTGGCTCTTCCTTGTGCTTGTGCATGATTGTGGCATTGGAACTGGTCTGAAACGGACCTGTTGTTCCTGTGTGCCTCTTTTTTGCACTTGCATGGTTCAGATTCATGTCTTTGGCTCTGAAGGTTTTGTGTAGATTTTCCTAAAAATTCTACGGTGCATTCTCTTGTTCTTTCATTGTTCTGGTTTACTGTGATGGGTGTGTGCAGACTCCTGAGTTGTCCAGATGAGCAGTGAATATGGAGGTGCATGGGTGATTTGGAAACACTGTGGTTTTTTGCAGGTTTTGCACGGTCAAGGAAAATTTGTGTTTTGTGGAACTGTTGTTTGTTATTTTTTCTAGATCCTAGTTTCTCGGGTGTGACTGGATGAGATAACTGCAGTTCGACTGGTTTTGAGGAGTGGTGTCTTCTCTGCATGGGAGTGTTGGTATGTTTATCTTTCAGCATTCTTGTGGTATGCTTTGATCGTTTTCTAGACTTTGGTGCTTGGGTTGTGGATGTGACTAAAAAATCAGATATGTTGTTGATCAGGTGTTTGAGTCATGATTGTCTGCTTTGGCTGTTCTCTTTGATTATCTCAGTTTTGCAGTTTTCAGTGCAATGATAAATTTGCAGGTTTACTTTTGGTTGCATCCACGGGTTGTGCAATATTGTAGGTTGTCCTTACCTACATGCTTGTTGTGAGACAACTCGGAAGTGGACTGTCTATATCCATGAGGGTGTAACCATGTTGTGCAGATCTATTAGCTGACCTTGTCTATGGTCACTTGTGCATTGGCGTGGCTGTTTTGAGATGAGAGGAGGAATGGCGTTTGAGTACCTGAATAGTCAGTGATGGGGACCTAAAGCATGTGGATCACGATGTCATGGAGATCTGAGTACACTGGAATAGTGTAAGCTTTTGACAGTGATGGTGTGGTCAGTCATGGTGCTTGGAAAGCTCAATGTCATGTTTCAGTGCGAGCTTTAGCAATGACTGGTGTCTTCTTTGGTGTTGCAGAATTTGCATCTGCATGTTAACTATTTGAAGATGTGCAGCACTTTGGAGCCATGAAGGACCTTGGTAGTCTTTGGCTGAGTTGCTGGTGGTGCTTGACAGGTGATGTTGGTTTAAAGTTGTTTGCTTTATGTCATGGTATACTCTTGCTTGTGCATTAGAGTTTTCACATGTTGTTTTGCTCTTGAAGACCATGGACAGTTCACTTGAAACATGGTATCTCCCTTGGAGATGTGTAGATCATGGTGTCATGATAAGTTCTTGTTCTAGGTTATGGAACTTTGACAGTGGTTTGGGGGTTCTCTTTACTTTGAGTACATTGGTCATATGTTGGAGGACTTCTGATTATTGTAGTGCTGCAGTTTGGAGTTAGCATGAGATGACAGGTGTTGATATTCATGGATGCATGGAGAATAAAGGTGAGGCTTGAATTCTTAAGTGAATGTTGTTGTTACAACTGAAAGTCCAAGAAGCTTGCATTTTGGTTGAATGTAAATTCAACAGAGATCTTGAAGGAGAATGCTCTTAGGTTAGCCATGGTGGCTTGTATATCTTGGATGAGCATGTTTCTCTTTTCTTCTTGATCTGCTCGGCAGTGGTGTCATTGTGAAAGGTATTTACCCATTATACTTTTCAAGTGCTTTATGTTTTATCTTTCATGTTATGAATCTTGAGTTGGTTTAAATTCTGGAGGATTCATAATGAAAGGTTGGAAAACATAGTTTATCTCTTTATGCTTTTGAGGACTGAAAGGAGATTGTTATATGGGTAGTTCTGATCTTCTTTGAGGAGCTTACATCCATGTTTTGTTGGATGTTGTCAAGTATTTTCCCTTTGGGATGTAAAGAAGATCATTCTTGACACAACTGGCATTTAGAAGTGTTTGTAGAAGGACATGTTTCTTGTCGATTTGCAGTTTCTCTCTTATCTGGTCTTGTTCTTCCTGATTGCTCTTGTGACTTTAGATGTGGGTTGCCTTTGTGGTACCGGGTTGGTCACTGTTTGTGGTCATGTGTTGTCACCTGGGTGATGACACGAAGGTGCCTGTGCTTCTTTCTTCAGTCAGCTTTGGAGGTGTTTGGAAGAACTGTGGAAGACAGTTGAGAGAAATTTTTCTTGCAGCAGGTGGTTGCAGATGTTGCAGATCAATATGGATAATCCTTGGAACTAAATGGTTACATTTCTTTATGCTGGGTTTGGTGGACTTGGTATGCCTGGATCATTTATGATGGTGCTCTGTTTGCACTCATCTGGACAGTGCCCTTGCAGTGAGAGTACTTGGATGTGTTTGGTCTATGACTGGTTGACACAGGGTGCTTGTTTGTTGCTGAGATGGGTGGGTTTCTTTTGATGGCATGAGTTCACTTTTAGGTCATACCTTTAAGGTATGGGTGCTGGTTTTCAGTCACGTGGGTTTGATCAGTTGGATGAGGGCAGTCTATTTATGGTTGCCTTTCTAGCTGGTCAGTTTTTTCTTGTTCTGGAGTTTGGTTGGAGTGGTGCTTTGCTATTTTTTTCCTTTGTCGTCTGGAGGATCTTTTGCTTTCATTCCTGAGATTGTTGTTGTTTCACCTTGGTGTGTTCCTGTGTTTGGAGCTGTTGTTTAAGGTGGTGGACATCTTTCTGATGTTGTTGCAGTGGTCTTGATTGGAGTGTGAGAGCATGTGTTGGTCTGTGTTCAGGCTGGTTTAGAGGATGCCTGAAAGTCTTCGACAAGTGGGAGATTGTTGAGAATTATGCCTCAACTTTCTGGTGACCCCCTTTGAAGACTTAGGCGAATTCTCTTGTTTCATTGGCAAAGTCTTTTGTTCTAGTGGAGGCGGAACTGGGATGGAACTTGGCATTGTTTTGTTTGCCTTGTTCCGGGTCTTGTTCCCGTTCCGTCTTCAACTCCGCTCCCCGCTTTCTTGGTTCTTCGAGTTTTGTTCTGGCAGAGGGGGATTCGGATTGGAACCTGGAATTGTTCCTTTTTTCATGTTCCAGGTTTGGCTCTGGATCCGGCTCCGGCTCCAGCTCCAGCAGTCTATTGCTCTCCGCTTGGTTCTGGCAGAGGCGGAACCAGTTTTGGAAGTTGGCAATGTCTGTTTGCCATGTTCTTGTTTCTGTTCCTGTTCTGAGTTCGGGTCCGACTCCTGCTTTTGTGATCCAGTTCCTCTAGATGTTTGGATTCTCCTCAGGGTGTTTTCCTCCGCCTTGTCCTGGTTTTGGATTGTTGTTTCTTGCAGTTGGAAGAGGCGGAACCGAAACCAGTTTGGTTCCTGATCTTGGACTTTTGGTAAAGTCCTGTTTCTGTTCCTATTCCATCCCCAACTCCAACTCTAGTCTTTTGTGCTCTCGTCTTGGTTTGACCCCAAGTTGACTTTACTCGATCAGTTATGTTTCCGATGTGTTCCTCTTTGTCGCGGGCGGATGCGGAACCGAATTGGTTCCTGAACCTATAATATCGGTGGAGTCATGTTTCGCCTCCAGTTTCGTCTCCGACTTCGACTCCGACTCCGGCAGTGTGCTTTTTCGGTGGAGTCCTGTTTTGACTCCTGTTCCGACTCCAGCTTCGGCAGTGTTAGATTTGGCTTGAAGTCTTGGACGCACCTGATGTCTATTTGACCGTTTTGGTTGCTCTGTTGGCTGTGATTGCTGATGGGTCTTGGACGCATGGCACTTGGCTCATTTGTGATTGGACGGATGCCATGATAGTTATTGTGGTAGTTGCTTTTGTCAACGAAAGTTGGTGGAGCTGAACCCGTTTTTGGAATGGCATTGAATGTCTGGGCAGCTCGTTGCAGGGAGATCTGTCAGATCCAACCAGATGTGTGATTTGTGGATGGTCTTCTTTGCTCTTGTTGAGTCAGTTACATAATGGATGAGAGATGTATTATTTCTCATAAGTTCGACGGATCTACAAGAGCAACCTGACATGAGTTTGCGAGTCAAGGGTTTAGTTGTGTATTGTAGAGCAAGTGAGAGATGCACGACCACGAGGCTGCAAGCATAATGCATGATGCATGATACGAGATTGCAGCAGTTGGACTTGTAGGTTGGAGAGCCGAAGGTGTGAAGAGATTTGTAGAGAGATGGAGAGGGTGTTAGAGCAGTTTGCTTAGGCAGTGTAACTATGAACACTCTATCTCTCGGATCTGGGCATGGAAATCATTGGAGGCCGAATGACTGGGCTGGCCATGCGGCTGGCTGTGACAGTCATCTGAGGAGCTGAAAGGAATCTTGCGGGTACCTGTTACTTCTCCAATAGAACAAGATGTAACTCCTGTATTGGCTTTGAGCCTGATATTGTATTGTAACTGGTTTTTTGTTGCTGAATAATACAATGGCTCGAAATTTTGGAGTGTGGGGTTTTTACCTGAAAGGGTTTTCCCCACATATATCTTTGTGTATTCTTTTTGTCTTTCATGGTATCTGTTTATGTTGAATCTGTTTCTTGTTGCATTCACTTCTCTCAGAGGATCAATGGGGGATCAACTGTGCTTGTTTCCGCTTTATAGCATAGTTGGTTGTGTCTTTGTTCTGATTTTGAATTGAAATCACTAAGGCACTACTGTCTTAGATGCCTATCTTGATGACAGACCGAATCTATATCCCCGACAATTTTAACAATAGAGTGTGAATGGTTTGATAAGATCACAACAAATGAAGGAGAGAAATATGTTGCAAAAATTAAAGATAACATTGTAGCAAAGGATGATGTTGCAACCAAGGAGGAAAAGGTAAAAATTATTATATTTTGTGATGATGTTGATTTCCACATTTTTTTTTCTATTGACGAATATGGAGAAGAGTGCATGGAAATATTTGATTGCCATGAAGTAGTAGATGCATATTTTGGGGAGGAAGTTGGTGATAGTGTAGAATTTTGGTGGAGGAGGTCGGTCTACGGTGGATTGAATTCCACAAGTGGGGAGAAAAGAGTAGGAATAACTTGGTGGAGGAGGATGGTTCATGGACATGATCCCATGAGAAGGGGGAGAAGAAATACAATGTAGTTTTGTTGGAGGATGGTGGTGTGTGTTCCTACACAATGTTGGAAAAAGAGGAAGAAGGATTGATCTTGGGCATTTTGGATAGCGATGGAGTTCATTGTAGGTTGTATTCAACCTGGAAGATTAGTTCAACTACTCAACTTTTCTATTGTGAACCTATGCTCACAATATTTCTACCTGGTGTGTCTAATGCAAGAGCATCCCAAGAGTATGTCAATATGCATCAATAATTTTGTTGCAATGTGTTTTTTCATTTTTAGTTTAAATTTTGTGTTGAGCCTCGAGACATTTTGAATATTTAAAATATATGTAATTTCTACTAGGCATGATAAAAAATAGAGACATGATAAAATATATAATTCACATTGTCAGGCACAAAGAAAAAATAAAAAAATAGACTTAAGCAATAAGGAAATGATGAAGGCATAAACATCAGGGAAGTTGAAGGGTTGAGGCGTAGAAGGAAGGAATGTGAAGGTTTTTTTTTTTAAATGACAAAACCAAGAGAATCTGTAGTAGGGGTTGCATGGGAGAAGTGTTAAGAATCCATAGGAGATTGAATAGAGAAAAAAGAGAGCCGTCAGATTATGAGGAATAAAGAAGGCAAAGGAAAAAGAATTGAGGGGGGTTGCACACCCATGTTCTAACATTCTTTTTAAAGACTGAAAACAACAATATAGAGGGGAAAAGTGGGCTGCGTAGAAGGAGAAATGGAAGGAAAGAAAACTAAAAAGGAGCTGCTCCATTTTTAAATGGTATATGTTAATTAAAATGTAGATATAAATGTTGAGGGGCAACGTGGAGGTGAGAGGAGGAAGATTTTGAAAAGGTAACAACAAATTAATGTAAGATTGGTAAAAAAATATAAGAGAAAACTAATGAGTAGCTACAACCAGACCATAGAGGGGTATGGGAAACAAAATGAGACAGCATAAAACTTCATTGTAGTTTGACAACAATCTGTGAAGAGAAGATAGAACAAAATATTGGAAGAGATTTTTGCAAGGGAGTAAAGGTTTAGTAGATCAAATTGTAATTGACTGAATATATAATGTATTTGGTTCGTTAAATTGCAAACAAATTTTGGGATTATTAAATTTTGTGTTGATAGAGTGAGGATCCTGAGTAATTTCAAAAGTTTGAATTGGTTTTTTTTCCAAGAATCTTGTATGAAAATTTAATTTGACTTGTCAATTGTTGTCATAAAGGAATTGTCTAAGTAAATTTTGGATCGATATAACTGACATTTTTTTTTGTATCCATAAATTGGATCTTGAATTAAGGTAGAGCATTGCTATGTGTTTTATTCTTGTGTTTTGTGATTGGTTTTTGGCAGAGGCGAGTATCCTCTTGCATCAATTGTAGACATATTTTTCATGCACATTCTCTTTTGTAGACCCATTGAGATAAAGTGCCATTCTAGTGTATATTTTTTGAGGGATTTTGCACATCTTGGTGTGCCTTTTATACTCGTACTATGATATAAAGTTTCATGGGGGGTTGATTTTTTCCTTTGTTTTTCCATCACACCTTTGTCAAGTGAGTGTCCCTTCCATGACAATAGTGAATCCTAGTGATTCTTGCCTCATGCACATGTGCCTTAGTTTTCTCACCCTTTTATTTGCAAGTTGTTTCTCTTACATGCACTTCTTGGTTTCACACAATTTCAATGTACTTGTCTTGGCTCTCCCTTTTTAGCATTATTGCAATGTTTCTATTATTGGTTCTAATGCTTCCTTGGTTTCGCATTTGGAGTGATCTATGTATCTAGTTCTTGTTCATATGTACTAAGAAAATGTAGTGTACGTCAATAGTTGGTTACCATGCATTTCATGAGATGGAGCTTTACCATTTTTGGAGGTTCTTCATTTTAGCACTTTAGTTGTCATCATTTGACAACAATCTACATTCTTCATGCTTCAGTGATGTTCTACATGTTCCTCTTCTTTTAGGGACATTGTTCTGGTTGGAGGATTCTTCGTCCTTCACCTTGATTTTGGAGGTTTTTTCATTCCTTCATTCACTTTTCTCTCTTTTGGAGAGGAGTTTTACCCATGCGATTTCTCTTTTTCTCCAATTGCGAGAGATTGTATTTTTTGTACATGGGTACCTCACTAAGCCTTGTTTGTCGGGACCCATCATGCTTTCTTTTTTCCAGGATTTTTAGCTACTCCCTTGTTGTATGTTGTGGTTGCATTGTTGATATGTGGTTGTCAATGATGTCAACACTATTAGAGTTGGTGATTCTGAAGGTTGTATATGTCGAGGATATTGAGAAAATTGTAAATAAAAATATTGCAGGCAACCAGTGAAGCTGAGAAGGTCAAAGTAATGAAATGTTTTGTACGATTGATTTTCAAGTGTCGTGCATTAAAGGGTTTGTTTATGAGCCTATCTAGTATTTTTTTCGTAAGTTTTAGTGGTACGCATCATGAATTGAGGATGTTATGATGTTTGGTGTTCCTACAATCATTTTTTCACTGTAATAGTTGTTCTTGAAAGAAGAGGATGGAATTTTGGAAATTCTAGTGTTGCATATGTCCCAGTGGTGTTCATGGATGTTTCTAGATCGTGCTCTATTAGTGTGGTCCGTCTGCATTGATCTGTGTATTCGTGATTGAATATTTTTCCTTGAGTGTTTAAGGCTTTCATGTTCTTGGCCGACATGATGGTGGTATTGTGTTGCGGATCCTTATGGATTAATTTCTACTTGCTCGGCATGTTTGAGGATGTTGATTTGGGTCCTCACTATGTTGTGACCAACTTGTGTTGGTGCACATCAAGATCTATTCATGTATTGAGGCCAACAGTTGTAATTCATTTATTATTTGTGGCTGACGGATTTGTTGATGTAAATCCTTGTAGTGGATATATAAGAGCGATCGGTTTTTTCATTTTGGAGTATGCTCATGTATGCTCAGTGTGTGTATGCAAAATATATGTGTGAATAAAGATCAAATCATTCAAATGCATAGCAGAGTGTGGAAAATTTTGAGTAGAGTGTGTAGAATTTTTTATGTGCCTAATTGAAATTGTAATAAGGGTTTTGGAGAAGCTAATTTCTTAGTTCATCCCACTCAGATGATTTTAACTAATTATCTTATATAAGGCAGTGAGCCTTCCTTTGAGCAATGAGCTCTAGGAAGTGTGGTTGAATGCAAGTGCATTCCCTATTCATTTTTTATTACACTTTTAATAGGGTATAATTGTGGATTAACCTCCACCATAGTTTTTTCCCTTAACAAGATTTCCACACAAAAATCTTGGTGTTATGTGTTTTTGATGTGTTGCTTAATTATTTCTTTCATTGTTAATCATCAGATCTAGAATTAAAGGTTAATAAGTTTGATTAAGTTGTAAATTTTGTGACAACTGATTCACCCCCTCTCAGTTGTCTCTTCTTGTTTTGCCAAAAATTGGTATCAGAGCAGGTTCCTCTGAAAGAAAATCTTAACAACTTGAGATGATCTGAGATAGAATCTTACAAGAAGGATATGAAAGGAAAAACAACAGTGTGGAAATAATTTCCTAACGCTAAAACCATAGAGGAGAAGTGCAAAAACCAGTTTTAAAAACATTAAAACACTTAAGGTGAACACATACATGGTAACAAGAGTAACAAAAATAAACTATTACAGAGATAATGCTATATTTATGTGGGAAAACCCTTACAAGAAAAAATTCACCACACCAAGAGAAGGAAACTTTGTATTACAATAAACAAAACAAAAATTACATACAAAGTTACAATCCTTATTCTCTGATAGTTAGATCATAGCAAAACTTGATTTTTTCATGCACTCGCTATTACAATACTATTTTAGCATACAATGAATACTAAAAACTCATCAACCCTTTCACTCGATCTTCTTTTTAAAACTAATCATTTTTCTTCTAGCCTAAAACGACTATTACAAGTCTCTCTCCAACTACCAATTAGGGCACATTAATTTTCATTCTTCACTGACACACCAAATCAAACTCAGATCGGATCCACCTACAATCCTACATCGAGCCACACCCACAATAAATTCCATTACAGAGAAATTACCAATTTTGGGCTCTATCAACTGCTAGAACCGATCTCATATTAAATGCATAATATATCGCTTTTCACCGATCTAGCTTCTGGAAATAAATGTTGTTTTGCAACAATGGTGCAAAAACAACCATTGAAAAGTTGCCATATGTCGCACTACTATTTTCTTTTCCACTTGACTGACATCCTTTCGTTGTCGCTAGCCATTCCATCTCATTTTGGGGCTGTCAAAATCTATTATCGCCAAAACCATGTCCGCTAGCTTTATCAGGTCCCACACACCACGCGTCCACCGCTGATGGAGGTTCTAGGGCATCCAAGAGGGAATCTCCAAGATTCCCTTGAGCCTTCCCGATACGAGCCTCCTAGGTTGCCACGTGTAAGCCATTGGAGCTCCTTCGGGGAGTCTAACGACATCCACTATATTCCCCAAGGAAGTCCCAAGGCACTAACAAGTGTCCACGGTCGGACAACTCTTTGCACAAAACAACTCGGGGCCCACCTCCTCTTCCTTGCACTCACCGCTTTAGGAGGTCACCATGCATCCAACACACAGGCAATTCCACTCAGCAAAAAAGGCTTTCGGTTGTACCTGCATTTGGATGTCGTGGAACGTAGTCAATACCATCGGATGAGACCGATCATTGATGCAATTCATCGACACACCGGTGAAGCATAGCATTACCTCCCACCGATGAATGACTGCTCTATCGATGAAGGCAAGGCAAACAACATTTCGCCAACCCCACGCCCATCGGTCGATCGTTGCGACAACCCTCTAAGTCTCACCGATCAGACTAAGTCTCGGTGAACAAAGGGTCAAGCCAACCAAAAGAGAACTCTACGGTAAAGCAATAAGGAATAAATTCACCAAGCCTTTCTTTGAGGTCCAAGCTGGTAAGTTAAGGCACATTTTCCAACAAGCTCCCAGTTGATGAAGACTTACAAGCTTCCTCCAGACTTCAAATTTATTTATGGTCATAATCCCCAAGGCCCATCGAACTTGCACACCATATGAACTTGTCTGTGCTTACTGGATTTTTCAATTCATTAACTACATTCTTCAGTGTATCCAAATTCTCTAAAGAAACCTTTCCATCCTCCACCATATCTCTCACGAAGTGATACTGCACATCAATATGTTTCGTTCTGGTAAAGAAAATTTAATTTTTCACCAAACAAATGGCACTCTGACTGTCATAGAAAATAGTAATCTCCCTTGCATCAAAGCCAATATCAGAACACAAATTTCTTATCCAAATAGCTTCTTTATAGGTGTGAGTCATTTCCATGTATTTTTCCTTCGTAGTGGACAAAGAGACTACAGCCTGTCGCTTGCTCATCCAACTGACTGTACCACCATTTAACATGAAAGTATATCCACTGGTGGATCTTCTGTTGTCAATGTCTCTTGCCCAATTAGAATCCACATATCCACGAATGTTGAGAGCTCTCTATGATCCAACCAAATTTCCATAGTAACATAGAGCACATTCTGAGGTACCTCTCAAATATCTAAACACTCTCTTTACAACATCCCAATGTGTCCTTCTTGGATTTTTCATAAATCGATTGATTACTCCCACTGCTCGGGAAATATCTGGTCTTGTACAAACCATTTCATACATTAGATTGCCAACAATACTTGCATAAGGTACCCTAGTCATTTCCTCCATCTCAGTAGCATATTTTGGATAATCTTCAACAGATAGCTTCATTCCCTGCAAGACTAGAACAACTAGCTTATTGTAATCACTCATATCAAATCTCTCCAGGACAGTGTTGATGTACTTACTCTGGTTGACCCAAAGCTTTCTGCCCTTTTTGTCCTTGGTTATCTCCATCCCCAGAATATACCTTGTTGCACCTAGATCTTTCATTTTGAACTTTGCAGACAACTGAGATTTAATATCATAAATCATAGACTTACTATTCCCTATTAACAACATATCATCCACATACAGGGTAAAAATAAGCACACAATCATTTTTAGATTTATAATAAACACAATGGTTAGATTTTGATCTCACAAATCTCATAGACAACACAAAAGTGTCAAACTTCTGGTACCACATTCTAGGAGACTGCTTCAAACCATACAAAGATTTCTTTAACTTGCATACCAGGATTTCTTTACCTCTTTCAATGAAATGCTCAGGCTGGGACATGTAGATTTCTTCTTCCAACTCTCCATGGAGAAACGTTGTCTTCACATCCATCTTCTCGATCTTTAAGTCATACGCGGTTGCAAGTGACAACATAAATCTGATAGATGTCATCTTAGCTACTAGGGAAAATATTTCTCCACAATCAATTCCCTCTACCTGGGAATACCCCTTTGCAACCAACCTTGCTTTATACTTCTCAGCATTGCCTTCAAGACCAGTCTTCTTCTTAAATACCCATTTATAGCCGACGGACTTTCTTCCTTCAGGCAAAGGTACCAAATCCCAAGTTTCATTCTTTTTCAATGATTCCATTTCTTCATTCATGGCTTCTAACCAGGAATTTGCATCAGGGACATTAATTGCCTCTTTAATAGTTTTAGGCTCCTCAGTGCTAGTAATTAAAGCATAGGCACAGTTCGAATCTAACATAGAGAAACCATACCTATCAGGTTGTCATTTTTCACATGTAGAATTTCTCACTGGCTAAGGTTGTGGTTCTTCATCTTTAGAACTCTCAAAGCTGCTAGAGCTCTCCTTAGTTTTAAGTACACCATGCAGTTCTCCCTTTTCTGGAGTTTGGGGAATCTCAACTACATCATTCTTCTTTTCTCTTTGATTTGTCTCTAGTTATGGATCAACTGTAGAAGTTTTCAGCTCATGAAATATTACATTTCTACTATACAGAACCTTCTCAGTAATAGGATTCCAAAGCTTGTATCCTTTCACACCAACGCCATAGCTAATGAAGATACATTTAACAACCTTTTTCTCCAACCTAAATCTTTTCTCATTTGGCACATAATCATATGCCTCATATCCAAAGACACGAACATGTCTCAGAGAGAGCTTCTTACTAGACCATGCTTCCAAAGGTGTTTGATCAACAAGAGCAGAGCAAGGAGAATGATTACCAGGTAACATGTTGTAGCCACGGCCTCAACCGAGAACATCTACTCCAAACCAGCACTACTCATCATACTCCTTACCTTTTCTATTAGCATCATGTTCAACCTTTCAACAACTCCATTTTGTTGTGGAGTATAAAGTGTAGTTTTATACCTTTTAATCCCATGGTATTTACAATATCTATCAAAATCTGGAGGAACAAAACTCACCACCATCATCCATCCTCAAACATTTAATTTTCCTTCCATTTTGATTCTCTACCAAGTTTTTAAACTCTTTAAAATGACTGAACACTTTTGATTTACTTTTAAGAAAGTATATAAATGCCCTTCTCGAATAGTCATCAATAAAAGAAACATAATGTCTAGACTTCAATAATGGAGGAACATTAACTGGACCAAACACATCAGAATGAACGTAGTCTAGTACACCAAAAGATTTATAAGGACTCGAGGAAAAAGAAACCCATTATTTCTTTCCATAAATGCAATGTTCACAGAAATCGAACTTAATATTAGAATCTACAAGCCCTTCACCAAGATTTTTAAACCTTTCTCACCTATGTGACCGAGTCTATGATGCCACAACATGGTATTCTTTGTTGGGATTTTCACCTCGATCGCATTTTCATCCAGAGAAGCTTCATCATCCTTCTCTACAAGAGAAGCTTTGCTTAACTTCATAGAGACTTTGTTACATTGAACAAGACATTCATCTAGCTTGTACAGAGTGCTAGTACATACACCCTTAGCCAACACCATAGTGCCTCTAGCCATCTTACATCCTTTACTCAAGAAGGAAACTTCCACACCAACATCATTCAGCTTACTGACAGAAAGTAAGTTATGAGCCAAACCTTGAATGTGTAGTACATCACCAATCCCTTTGATTCTTCCATCAAGGAATTGTATTTTGACTCTTCCTCAGCCAACAATCTCCAACATTGAGTCACTTTCCAGGTACACCTTTCCACCATCATACTTTTCATACTTACTGAACCACTCTTTATGAGACATCATGTGAAAAGATGCACCTGAGTCAACCAACCAGACATCATTTGATATTTGAGTTTCCAAAGCTGCAATGAAGGCATCTACATCACTCTGAGAAGAGTCATAGTTTGAATAGTTACTCTTCTTCATCTTCTTCTTCTTATACTTACAATCCTTTCGGATATGACCATGTTGCCCACTACTCCAACATTTCACCTTGGACGTTTTACCAGGAGACATTGATCTCCCTACTTATTTAGATTTGGACTTCTCATCCTTCTTCTTGCATTTCTCCTTCAATCTACCTTAAACTGCAAGCACCTCTTTGGCCATCTCAGAAGACTTCCTCCGCATCTCTTCAGACAACAACGAAGCAACCACATCTTTCACCTTGAAAGTAGTAGTCGTACTTCCAATAGCCATCACCAGATGATCCCAAGTGTTAGGTAACAAACATAATAGGAGCATGCAACGATCCTCCTCTTCTATCTTTACACCCACAGATGCCAACTAAGCAACACTCATATTAAACAAGTTCAGATGGTCTACAACATATGCACTTTCTTTCAACTTCAAGGAGTACAACTTCTTCCTCAAGAATAACTTATTTACCAGAGACTTTCCCTGATAAATATCGTCAAGATTCTTCCATAACAAAGCTAAAAACTTCTCCTCATGGACATTCAGGAGTATAGAATCGGCCAGACTAAATCTTATCAGTCCTCTTGCTTTTCTATTTGCAAGATCCCAATCTTCTTGTTTCATACTTTGTGGCATAGTTCTAGACACTTCTATCCAAAGGTCTCTATCCACTAACAAGTCTTCCACTTTGAGTTTCCACAACTCAAATTTGTTGCCATTGAATTTCTCAATATAAAATCTTCCTAATGTACTTGTTATCTCAAAAATAACTAGGTTCTAACTTTGTAAGACTCCCACTGAAACAGTATTAGCACAAAAACTAGCCTGACTAACAAGGATAACACAACTGGTCAAACTCTGATACCACTTGAAAGGAAAAACAACAGTGCGGAAATGCTTTCCTAATGCTAAAACCACAGAGGAGAAGTGCAAAGACCAGTTTTAAAAACATTAAAATAGTTAATATGAACACATACAGGGTAACAAGAGTAACAAAAATAAACAATTACAGAGATAGCACCAGATTTATGTGGGAAAACCCTTACGGGAAAAAACCCACCACACCAAGAGAAAGACACTTTGTATTACAATAAACAAAAAAACAATTACATACAAAGTTACAGTCCTTATTCTCTGATAGTTAGCTCACAGCAGCACTTGAGTTTTGCACTCACTGTTACAATGCTATTTCGGCATACAGTGAATACTAAAAACTCATCAACCCTTTCACTTGGTCTTCTTTTTCAAATTGATCATTTGTCTTCTAGCCTAAAAAGACTATTACAAGTCTCTCTCCAACTACCAATTAGGGTGCATTAATTTTCATTCTTCACCGACATGCCAAATTGAACTCATATCGGATCCACCTGCTATCCTGCATCGAGCCACACTCACAATAAATTTCATTGTAGAGAAATTACCAATTTCGGGCTCTGCCAACCACTAGAACTATTAAATGAATAATATAGCACTTTTCACCGATCCATCTTCCAAAAATAAATGTTTTTTTGCAACAATGGTGCAAAAACAACCAATGAAAATTTTCCATGTGTCACACTACTATTTTCTCTACCACTTGATCAGCATCCCTTCACTATCGCTAGCCATTCCATCACATTCTGGGGTTGTCAAAATCCGTTATCACCAAAACCCTGTATGCTAGCTTTATCAGGTCCCACACGCCATGTGTCCACTGTTGATGGAGGTTTTGGGGCATTGAAGAGGGAATCTCCAAGATTCCCTTGAGCCTACCCAGAACAAGCCTCCTAGGTTGCCACATGTAAGTAGTTGGAGATCCTTCGAGAAATATCTAGTGGCATCCGCTATATTCCCCAATGAACTAATGAGGCACTGACAAATGTCCACAATCGGAAAAAACTCTTTGAATAAAGCAACTTGGGGCCCACCTCATCTTCGTTGCACTCACCACTTTAGGAAGCTGCCATGCATCCAGCGCATAGGCAATTCTACTCGAAAAAAAAGGCTTTCGGTTGTACCTGCATTTGGATGTCATGGAATGCAGTTAGCACTGTTGGATGAGACCGATCATAGTCATTGATGCAAGTCATTGGCACATCGGTGAAGCATAGTATTGCCTCCCATCGATGAACGATCGCTCCACCAACGAAGGCAAGGAAAACAACATTTCACCAACCCCATGCCCATCGGACCATCGTTGTGACAACAATCAAAGTCTCATCGATCAGACTAAGTCTCAACGAACAAAGGGTCAAGCTGACCAAAAGAGAACTCTGTGGTAAAGTGATAAGGCATAAATTCATTAAGCCTTTCTTTGAGGTCCAAGCCGGTAAGTTGAAGCACATTTTCCAATAGGATAGTCTTAGATTCAATGGAACAAACTACTCACTATGGAAGGTCAAGATGGAATGTCATTTGAGGTGCATTGGTGAGCCTTTATGGAAGATTTCAAAGAATGCATATACTATTCCTCATAATGGTCCATCTATTGTTGATGAGATCAAAGAAGCTGAAACAAATACCAAGGCTATTGAAGCATTGGTGAGTGCTTTGACAGATTCTGAAATGACAAATGTGATAGGTTTGAAGACTGCACATGTGATCTAGAAAATGTTGCAAACATTGTATGAAGGAGATCCACTAGTAAAAGTTGCTAAGCTATAGAATCTAAAAGGCAAGTGGGAGGACATGAAGATGAGTGAAGATGAGAAAATATTGTCCTTCTCTCAAAAGGTAAATGAACTGGTGATGAGCATTAGATGTGTCAGTGGAGTCTTGGAAGAAGATGAGATTGTGGCTAAGATGCTTAGATTTGTGCCTCCTTCCTACAAATCAAAATCTCATGCTATTGATGAACTCAGGATAGTGACAAATATAACAAGAGACATGTTGATTGGAAAACTTGTTTCCTTTGAGTTGAGTGAATTTGGTGAGTCTACTCCTAAGATCGAATCTGCATTCAAAGCTATTGTATCTAGGAAAACCAAACAAAGATATGATCCAGGAGAAATTTCCAAGAATACATTCAAGTATGAAGATGAGATGAAATAGATTGAAGATGAAGAAAGAGAGCTAGAAGAGTTGGATGTACTAATTGTGAAAAGAGAAGCCAGAGGTTATGGTAAGTACAAAGGAAAGCTACCTATTAAATTTTTTTCCTACAATAAAATAGGTCATTTTGCATCAAGGTGTCCTAAAAGAACTTCTAAGTACAAACCTAATAAGACTAAATTTCAAAAGAAATGCTATTATGTTGAAGAAGGTGTTACTGATGATGAATCTGATAAAGAAGCTGGAAATGAAGATGAATGGGTATTTATTGCTATCAAGGAAAATAGTCAGGTGTCCATTGAATCTACTAGTAATGTGAATGTTGAGAGAGCTCTTGCAACAAAATTTGAAGAAAAGAATGAGTGGGTAATTGACAAAAGATGCTCACATCATATGATTGGTGACAAAAGTAAGTTTGTAAGTTTGGAAAACTATGATGTTGGTATTGTGATATTTGGAGACAACACTTCTGGTGTGATTCATGGCAGAGGCACTATTTCTTTTGGTGGTAAACATAATACTGGTGATTTTCTTTATGTAGAAGGCTTAAAATATAACTTGTTGAGTGTTGGACAGATGGTAGATAAGGGATACACTCTTCAGTTTAAGGATGGTAAGTGCAAGATACTAGGAAATTCAGGTAACATAATTGCTTCTGGTACAAAGACAAGAGGTAACATTTTTTACTTAAGTGTTGCTACTGAAATTTTCTTAATTTCTCAAATAGATGTAAGTTGGTTATGGCATAGGAGATTGTGTCATGTGAACTTTGATAACATTGTCAAAATAATTTCTTCTCAAGCAGTCAGAGATCTTCCTAAGATAGTGAAGCCTACTAACACTAAGTGCAAGGAATGCCAGATGGGAAAGCAGACTAGAAACTCTTTTAAGAGAAAATAGCATAACTCTAATGGAGTACTAGAATTTATACACACTGATCTATGTGGTCCCTCAAGAATCAGAAGTCTTCAAGGTGAAAGGTACTTTATGTTTCTTATTGATGATTACTCTAGAATGATATGGGTTGCTTTCTTAAGAGAAAAACATGAAGCACTAGAAAATTCCAAAAGCTTCAAAGCTATGGAAGAGAATGAGATAGGTCAAATGATCAAATGTTTGAGGTCAGAAAGAGGTGGTGAATTCACTTCTTGGGATTTCAATTCTTTTTGTGAAGAGCATGGAATTCAAAGACAACTATCTGCCCCCTGAACCCCTCAACATAATGGAGTTGTTGAAAGGAAGAACAAAACCATTCTATACACTGCTAGAACCATGATGTTGGAAGAAAATGTTCCTCACTTCTACTGGAGAGAAGCTATAAGCACTGTTGTGTACTCTATCAATTAGGTAAATGTCAACAGTAATTCTGGTAAGACCCCCTTTAAGTTATGGTTTGGTTATAAGCCTAATGTCAAATACTTCAAAATCTTTGGAAGAAAATTCTACATCAAGAGATATGATGATATAGGCAAGTTTGATGCTAGAAGATGAAGGAATCTTTCTAGGTTACTCTACTAAGAGAAAAGCTTACCGATGTTTTAATAAAAGTTCAAAGAAAATGGTCGAAAGTGCAAATGTCAAAGTTGATGAAGATATTGATAGATCATCCAGGTGTAGTGGATATGATTTTGATGATCAACATGATAGTACTAACAATGAAAATAATTTTTAGACACAGAGTCAACTACAAATTGTTCTAGTGAACCAAGGGAATCAAGAAGCAGAAACTAGCAGAAATGAAAAAGAAAGAGCACATGAACCAGAAATCAAAGAAAGTCCTAAAGTTCCAAGGTATGTGAGGAAAAATCATTCTGATAGTCAGATTATAGGAGATAAGATAAAAGGTGTGCAAACTAGAAGGAGAATTTTGGAAGAGTATTTTCTATTTTCCAAAACTGAGCCTAGCCATATTAATGAAGCATGCAAAGATGAATATTGGATGGAAGCCATGAAAGAAGAATTAATGCAAATAGAGAAGAATGATACATGGGATCTTGTTCCTAGACCACAAAACAAAAATGTAATTAGAACCAAATGGTTGTTTTGGAATAAGATGAATGAGCAAGGTGAAGTGATCAGAAACAAAACCAGATTGGTTTGCAAAGGGTACTCATAGATGGAAGGTATAGATTTTGAAGAAACTTTTTCTCTTCTTGCTAGAATTGAATGTGTTAGATTATTTATTGCTTATGCTACTTTTAAGAATTACAAAGTCTATCAGATGGATGTAAAGTCAGTATTCCTAAATGGTGAACTAGAAGAAGAAGTTTATGTTGAACAACCAGATGGATTTCAATTGACTGATGAAGAGAACATGGTATGCCGATTGAAGAAAACCCTATATGGAATTAAGCAAGCTCCTAGAGCTTGGTATACTAGACTAGACAAATACTTGTTGAAACTTGGATTCAGTAAGGGTACCGCTGACAACAATCTATACTTCAAGTTGGATCAGGATAAAGAGCTGATAATTGAAGTCTTTGTTGATGATATTATTTTTGAAGGTGATGATGACTTATGTATGAAGTCTTTTGATGAAATGAAAAGTGAATTTGAAATGTCAATGATAGGAGAGCTGAAATTCTTTTTATGGTTGCAAATTGATCAGTTAGAAAATGGAATTTTCATATCTCAGTCCAAATATGTCAAAGAATTATTGAAAAATTTTGGCATGGAAGATTCAAAGCTAGTTGGTACACCTATAGTAACTGGATGCAAACTTATATAGAAGGATGATTCTCCTAAATAAAATCAAACAAGATATAGGTCAATGATTGGTGGACTACTATATCTAACTCATACTAGGCCAGACATAAGGAATGGTGTATGCATGGTGGCTAGATTTCAAGCTGACCCAAAATAATCGCATGTGACTGCGGTAAAAAGGATTTTTAGATACTTGAAAGGAACGACTGATTTTTGTTTATGGTATCCAAAGGATGATGAAATTACTCTAAATTCCTTTAGAGATGTTGATTGGGCAAGTGATACTAATGACAAGAAAAGTACAAGTGGTGGTGTGTTCTTCTTAGGGAAGAATTTGGTGTCTTGGCTAAGCAAAAAGAAAAATTCAATTTCCTTATCTACTATTGAGGCAGAGTATATTGTTGTTGCTAACAACTGTACTCAAGTATTGTGGATGAAGAAGATGTTGAGAGATGTCAGAATTGAGTATGAAAAACCCATTTCTATATTTTTTGATAGCTCAAGTGCCATAAACATTTCTAAGAATCCGGTGTTGCACTCAAAGACAAAACACATATCCATCAAATATCACTTCTTGAGAGATAAGGTAAGTGACAAAGAAGTTAGACTGGAGTATATACCTACCAAGGAGAAAATTGAAGACATCTTTAATAAGCCATTACCCAAGGATACTTTTGAGTATCTCAGAGGCAAGTTAGGGGTGATTTCCCCTCCTGATAAGAACTAAGTGATGCAGATCCTTGCATCAGTCCATGAATTCATAGCCATATCTTATTTTGGATTGATGTTGTGGTGGTTGCTACTCAGGGGGAGTAGCTATATGTGCTAAATATATGGCTTGGAGTCTATGTACCTTTGTCATTGATGTCAAAAGGGGAGAAATGTAATGTGAAAAACCTTTGTGGAACAAAGGGGGAGTCTGTTGGAAAGAAAGCTAGTTGGGTTGATGGTATTATTTTTCACATCATGTGTTGCCATCAATGCCAAAGGGGGAGATTTTTTGGATATTGTGGTTGCATTGTTGGTATGTGGTTTTCATTGATGTCAACACTATTAGGATTGGTGATTCTAAAGGTTGTATATGTTGAGGATATTGATAAAATTGTAAATAAAAATATTGTAGACAACCAGTGAAGCTGAGAAGGTCAAAGTAATTAAATTTTCTATAGGATTTATTTTTAGGTGTTGCACATTAAAGGGTTTGTTGTTGAGCCTATCTAGTATGTTTTATGTAAGTTTCAATGGTACAAATCATGAATTAAGGAAGTTATGAAGTTTGGTGTTCCTATAGTCATTTTGTTAGTATAGCAGTTGTTCTTGGAAGAAGAGGATGGAATTTTGGAAATTCCAGGTGTTGCATATGTCCCTATGGTGTTCATGGATGTTTCTAGATCATGTTGTATTAGTGTGGTACATCCACATTGATCGGCATATTCGTGATTGAATATTTTTCCTCGAGTGTTTAAGGCTTTCATGTTCTTGGCTGACATGATAGTGGTAGCGTGTTGTGGATCCTTATGGATTAATTTCTTGTTGCTTGGCATGTTCAAGGATTTTGATTTGGGTCCTCACTATGTTGTGATAAACTTGTGTTGGTGCGCATTAAGATCTATTCATGTATTGAGGCCGAAAGTTGTAATTCATTTATTATTTGTGGCCGATAGAGTTGTTGATGTAAATCCTTGCAGTAGATATATAAGAGCAATCGATTTCCTCATTTTAGAGCATGCACATGTATGTTCGGTGTGTGTGTGTGAATATAGATGAAATCATTCAAGTGCAAAGCAAAGTGTGACGAAGTTTAAGCAGAGTGTGTAGAATATTTTTTGTGCCTAACCAAAACTGTAATCAGGCTTTTGGAGAAGCTAATTTCTCAGTTCATCCCACTCATATGGTTTTAATCTGATTGTCTTCATATAAGCAGTGAGCTCTAGGAAGTGTGTCTGAATGCAAGTGCATTCCCTATTCATTTTTCATTATACTTTTAACAGGGTATAATTATGGATTAACCTCCACCATAGTTTTTTCCCTTAACAGGGTTTCCATGCAAAAATCTTGGTGTTATGTGTTTCTGATGTGTTTCTTAATTCTTGCTCTCATTGTTAATCATCGGATCTGGAATTAAAGGTTAATAAGTTTTATTAAGTTGTAAGGAGAAACTTTAGAGCTAATTGGAAGACCTTTTTTCATTGATGTCAAATGGGAAGAGTTAGAGTAAGGGGGAGCCTGAGAAAGGGAGAGTAGTATAGAAAGGGGGGCAATGAAAAAAAGAAATGTTGTATTTATAGTTAGGTTGCCATCAATGAAAAAGGAGGAGATTGTTGGAATGTATTAGCATTGATGTCAAAGGAATAGAGATGCAAATGAAGTAATTAACACCAATATTACCTATATGAGGTTGCCATCAATGACAAAGGAGGATTTTGTTGGATTATTATCATTGATGTCAAAGAAGGACTAGAAGGTATTGTTGTTGAAGAAAATTGAAAGTCTCTAAGGACATATAAGTTATCTTAATAATGGCAGCAATGAATAATGATAATGCTCATGGAGGAAGTTGTGATAAAAATATTTAAATTTTTTTAGGCCAGCCCTTAGTATTTTGGCACCCTCATTTGAATATAAATTTGAATTAAAATAATACTTAAATCATTATTCATGAGCTTACTCCCTTTGTAATATGTTCACCCAAGTTAGAGAATTGATTCATACATAGGAATAAGGGCATTGATTAATATTTCAAGAAGAGGCAATTAAAATTATTAAAAGGAAGGCAATGATTAAGAAGTGAAAAGGAGTGCTTGGATTAGTCAATAAAAAGGCAGCAATTAATTCTAAAAAGTTGAAATTCTATTTAGTAAGGAGATCAACACTTCACAAGGCAATAATTACTATGTTATGGGCAATGATCAAACTAAGGAAAGCATAGATCGTTATTTAAGAAGGAATAGATCTATTAAGTGTTTAAGGATTGGAATTAGTTTACGAAAGGTAGCAATCAATAATTAAAGGTTATGTATTTATAAAAGGAGATCTCTTTTCAAAGAGACGCCTCTCTTCATGTAGAAGTATAGTGATATAAAAATACATGAGGAATTTGAAGTGTAGATAACAAAAAATCAATGATATATTTTTTAATATAAGGAAGAGGAAGAGAAGAAAAATGAAGTAAATCTGACTTATTTTGCCAATACATGTGTAATAAAGAGAAAATTTAAAAGGGCAGATGATTGTGTGAGTTGTAATCAGATTTATGAGAGGAATATACTAGGAAGAAGTATACTATATCATCCATTGAAGGATTAATATGTTGGAGCCTATCAAATGGAGGTTGGAGACTATTGTTGCATTGGAGCTCAATTTGTGTGTGGGGGTTGGAGCCTCCAATAGGTTGGTGCTTATAATTTGTTCAAGTGGAGATTGGTGTCTTTTGTGATTTGGTTCTCAACCAATAGAAGTTATTATAGAGAACATATTTTGATTTGCAACATCCATTTAGGGCATGATTTGTCCTTTGTCATTCGTTTTAAACTATTATAGTGTGCAACGATTAGGGTTAGACTTGGTTGTTATATTCTTTATTTTTTATCATTTTGAAAAGGATGTTGGCTTGTTGTGTGTTCTCCAAATGGAAAGGAAGTTGTAGGGAATCCACTAACGCTGCACTCTAGTTTATTGAGAGATTGTAGACCCAAAAGAGAAGAAGATTAATATTGTAATGAGATTTTGTTGTAGAATGTCTTCATGGAACTTTGTATGTATTTAGAAGAGTTTTCTAGTCATAGCTAGAGATATTCCCTTTCCAATCTACAGGTATGAATATAGCATTGAGTTAGATGAATGTGATAGCATTCTGAAGACATTGCAAGGCTTGTAATGACCTTTTTTAGTTTTATGTATAAATATATGTAGTTTTTTCTAGATTACTAAGTATTTTTTGTTGCAATGTTTCATGTTCACTAATGTATGTTAATATATAGCTACATGTTATTAATTTTCTATTTTTTCTCTTCCCAATGTTGTGAATTTATTGCCCAATAGATAGGCATTAGTATAAAACCATACTCCAATATCACACCATAAAATTGAACACAAACTTGTAGTATAGGAGTAGGAGTAGTATTTTTTCTGTATTCATGAACTTGTATTATAACCAAGGATCTATCTTCAAGAGAGCTATTCAAATGAAACTATCTTATGTGGATTGTGATTGCATACAATTATCAACTATCGAGGGGTTATATGCATTCAGTTGTTCTTAGTCTAGTGGCAATATTTGGGTCTAAGACATCAAGTTGGGTTTGGCTATCCTTGTCTCATTATTAATCATTTTCTATGATTTCAATGTCTATTAAGGAATACCCCTAGGAATACTCTCCCGATTTTAAGATATGATGAGAACACGGTGATAATGAGAGGGGGGATGAATTAGTATCCAATAATCTTTTACTTTTTAAAACTTAACCAATCATAATAAAAAAATCAATTTCTAGCAATTTAGATCACAAAGAGAACACAAAATTTTACGTGGAAACCCTTATGGGAGAAAACCAAAGAAAAATGTTGCTTATATATATCTTATTGATCTTCTTCTCTTTCTTGTAGGCTCCAACCTATTTCACATACAAATAGTGAGCACCAAATCACAAAAGACACCAATCTCCACTTGAACAAATTATAAGCACCAACCTATTGGAGGCTCCAACCCCCACACACAAATTGAGCTCCAACCCAACAATAGTCTCCAACCTCCATTTGATAGGCTCCAACATATTAATCCTTCAATGGATGATATAGTATACTTCTTCCTAGTATATTCCTCTCATAAATCTGATTACAACTCACATTCATCTAACTCAATGCTACATTCATACCTGTAGATTGGAAAGGGAATATCTCTAGCTATGACTAGAAAACTCTTCTAAATACATACAGAGTTCCCTGAAGAAATTCTACAACAAAATCTCATTACAATATTAATCTTCTTCTCTTTTGGGTCTACAATCTCTCAATAAATTAGAGTGCAGTGTTAGTGGATTCCCTACAACTTCCTTTCCATTTGGAGAACACACAACAAGCCGGCATCCTTTTCAAAATGATAAAAAATCAAGAATATAACAACCGAGTCTAACCCTAATCGTTGCACACTATAACAGTTTAAAACGAATGACAAAGGACAAATCATGCCCTAAATGGATGTTGCAAATCAAAATATGTTCTCTATAATAACTTCTATTGGTTGAGGGAGTGGCTCCATCAATGAAAGTAGATAAAATAGAGACACAAGTAATAGTAATGGTGGTTGGTGAATTTGGAATTTGCAACTAGACACGTCAGGCGCCAAAATACCAACTTAGAGCTACATCATAAATTCTTGGTTGGAGGAAGAATCACTAACGACACTTTGATTCACTCAAAAATCATTTAAGAAGTAATAACATAACAAAATCATGAAAAATAAGACAATTGAATCAATTTTCAACTCATAACAATGCATTGTAGGAATCTAAGGGTCATCAAAATCAAAAGCAAGAATTTCACCCCTATTTGGTTCTTGTAGGGACTTCAAATGCAAATGTATCTGCACCTCTAGGAGATATATTTCATATCAAATCACCCACAAACCATTTACATAGCACTTTGGTCTTCAATCAACTTTTTGGAGATTAGAAAGGTCCATTAGGTCACTATGGAATATTGGTCTCCAAGTAGAATAGGTGGAAAAACCAAGTGCAACTACACTTAGTAACATGTCCAATTCAGATAGAAATTCCTACAAGTGACATCCATAAGAGGTTACATCAACATGATGTCAATGGAATTGGGTGAGATAGACAAGGGGATTTTGGATATGATGACATAGGTAAGGTGGTATGATGTTAGCAGGATGTCATCCAAGTACAAAGTTGGGGAATGGCATTGAACTAGTTTGTGAGAGAAGTCATTTAAATTGGATCAAAGGATCTAGAGAAGTGAAGTTCAAATGGAAGAGAAAATCTACAAAAGGAATGGTGTGAAGAAAACAAAGTGAACCAAAAAAGTGCACTTGAAAGGAAAAGTTCACTAGAAAATGCTCTCAAAATAGAAGACAACGTCAACATGCAAGTGTGAGAAGATAGGATCCATCCATTCGTAAAACCTTTACTTATCCAATTTTGAAATGCACTTGCAAGAAGATGGTGGGAAAGTGAAAAATGTGGGAAATTTTTTGAGATGTGGAATAGATTGGTTCATATGGAAATACCCATAGATATTTGAATGGGGAAAACTTTCCTGCAAAGAAAAAAAATCCAAGTGAGCTAGAAAAAATAGTGAAGTGATGAAGTTCAAATGGAGGTGAAAACCTACAAAGTCAACACTTAGTTCATTTTAAACATTTAAGACCTTTGTGGGAAAAATAAACATAGTTGCACATTAACAAGGAAATCCATTGGAAGTGCACTTTTGTGGGTTGAATGGATTGAACTGGATGGAGGGACAAAACCCGCAAGAGTATAAATTTTTATCCTTGGCAAGTTTTTCAAAATTTCAAAAGGAAACTGGGCTTAATTTTTCATACACTATCCATTGTCACTAAGAATATTTTGACAAAACAAGACCCATGATATAAATCTCAGATCGATTATACTAAGGCACGGAAGGGGAAGGGAAACAAGTAGAAAGGGAAATTATAGATTCAAGTCCCAAGAGTGGCTCTGGTTGGGGATGTGTGTCTATTGCAAGTACAATGAGAATCCTAAGCCTCTAGTTAGACCAAAAATGGGGAAAAAAAAGGTACTGGTTCACGAAAGGGAACAAACATATGCACATGACAAGAAATAATATTTACAAGGATAATAAATTGCATCCAATGACATGAAGGCATATGATAGAAGATATGGTTGCATAAAAACTTACCATGTTACTTTGTAGATCAGACCCTACATGTATACCCATGGCACCTAGCCATGCATAAGTTGTTTCATCCACTTGGTCAAAGGCAAGCCTATTGAAGGAACTAATTTCTCTTAAACCAAAATTATTTCCTTCACAAAGCTACAACAAATGCAACCTTCTCAAATCAAGCACAAATTTGTACCTTCCACCAAGAGAAAGAAGATGTGCTCTACAATTATTTTTCCATTGCATGGCAACCATAAAACATATGCCACCATACTACCATGCATTGTATTATTTATCTTTATAGCATCTAGGGGTGACAATTGGAAACTTAGATCAACACCACATGAAACTAAGATATGTCCATACCTACTAACCTCCACAGGTGAATTAAGGAAAACAAAGAACACCTCCAATTCATATAGCAAAGAAAGATACGCATTTTCATGTTGTTGACCTAAAGAAGGAAACTCATCTTATAGAAAATAAAAATAATTTTTTTGAAGCTTTGGCATAAAAGGAACTTGACCAACAGGCATATCAATAGCTTGGAGAACTTTTTGTTGCTCAACACCATCACAAGATATATGTTGGGCCCAAGTGAAACACTCAAATTCTGGCATACATTCATCCCTGCCACAAGAACCTACATCTTCATGAAAAAGGAAAGCCTTATATTCAACTTCACTTGGGAAACAAAGTCACAAAATTGAGAAGAGAACAAACATGAAAGGAATAACATATAACTATGGATTAACATATATCATTGAATGTGAAACCTTGCAATAGAACATACTTAGTAATCCATACACAACTACATATATTCATGCATAAAACTAAAAAGTATCATTACAAGCCTTGCAATGTCTTTGGAATGTTGTTACATTCATCAAACTCAATGTTACATTCATACTAAAAAATATGGCAATGGAAAATCTCTAGTTGTCACTAAGAAACTCTCCTAAATACAAGTAAAGTGTCATAAAGACATTCTGCAATAAAATTTCATTACATTATTAATCTTCTTTAATTTTAGGTCTACAATCTCTTAATAAATTGGACTTCAACATTAGTGGATTCCCTAAAAAATTCTTGGTGTCTGAAGAACCACAATGAGCCAACCTCCTTTTCAAAATGATAAAAAAATCAAGCATATAACTACGACCACATTTAACCCTAATTTGTGCACACTATAGCAATTCAAAATGGATGAAAAAGGACGAATCATGCCCAAAATGGACACTTGGACCAAAAGATGTGATTTGCAATAACTTTTGGTGGTTGAGGGTGTGATGTCATTAATGCAGGTAGGTTAAATAGACACACATTCAACAATAATGATAGATGGTGAATTTGAATTCAGCAACTAGACACGTCAACTACCAAAATACCGACTAAGAGCCACATCATAGATTATTGGTTGGTTGAAGAGTCACCAACTCTTTGATTCACTAAGAAATCATTCAAGAAGAAATTATAGAACAAAATCCTTAAAAATAGGACAATTAGATCACTTTGCAACTGAAAACAATGCATTTTAGTAATCTAAGGGTCATTTAGATCAAAAGAGAGAATTTCACCCCTATTGGTTTCTTACAGAAACTTTAAGTGCAAGTGCATTTGCACCTCTAGGAGATAAATCCAATTCACATTAGATCACCCACAAACCATTTTGATTAATCTAGAAAATGGGTGCTTTATGATTTGGGTCATAAAACATGACTTTTCTCTAATTAGCATTCAACGATGTCCTAGGATCCCAAATTGGATTGACTATCAACCCAAAGGTGAGTCAATTATCAACAAGGAAGACCTAGGAAGGGTTCTTTGAGGATTTGAAGGGTTCACCACCAAGCAAAAGCTTGGAAAAGACAACTTAACATTCAACTCACAAAACCTAGTAATGCCAGCCAAATTATGAGTGCAAATGACAAAATTAAGTAACAACAAGTTAGGATGTGCGTACTTGGAAACTTTGGAAATGAGATAAGGATTCTAGAAATGAAAAAATGTTGTCAAAATATGCTAGTGAGGACAAAGATGTCCTTACTGTTGTCTTAGTCCTCTTGTTGCTTTTCAGGGCAGATACAAAATCTTCAAATGTCATAATAGAATCTCAAAGAATCTCGGAAAAATACCACTTGGAGGACTAAGATTCCCTCAATGTCAACTTAGTCCTAATATGAATTTTTGTAGCTTTGAAATGTGATCCTAAGGTTCAATTTCTGCACTTCCTTCTTCTCAAATCTCGGATCCATAAACTTCTAGATCTGATATGTAGGTGACTTTTCATGAAGATGACAACTTTGTAATGCAACTTTGAAACTTTATAACTTTGCACTTCAAATGATCTTCAACCTAAATTTGCAAACATAAACATACAAGAGAGGGAAAACTTGTTGATTGTTAGTAAATGGGGGTTTGCCCTGTTCAAACCCCTTGTTAGTAATTAAACCTTGGAATGAAATGAAATAATGGAGGGAAATGATGAATGAACAAAGTGTTATGTTGCAACTCACCAAACTCTTGTTATGAAATCTGAAAACTTGTGTGAAGTGGCTAGCTTGAATGTAGATCTTGAATTGAAGGAATTCTTGATAGATTTTGACTTGAGTTGCTTGCTTGAATCAAAACCCTACATTACAAATGTTAGCTCCAAAACACACATGATTCAAAAATATCCTTGACATGATGCTTGAATCTTCATTATGGCTCCAAATGCTTGATGAATTGCTCTTGAATTCTCTTGATCTTATAAACTTGCCTTAGGAATGCTCTCATCAACTTGCTAGGTGAAAAATGAGTGAAAGAACCTTGTATGTATACTTATCCATCCCTAATATCCTAAAATTACACCACAACAAGATGACATATGAATTCATTAATTAAAGGAGGCTAAATCCTACCAAGATTTGAAATTAAATCTTGAAAATAACTTAAGGGGGACTAAGACGCCCTAGGTGGCATCTTAGTCACAAGGCTTGAAACTGGGGGCACATACTCCAAAAAGGGGGCCCTTTAAGGTGCTTTTGAAATCAGGGTCCCAAGACCTATGGGGGACAAAGACACCCTAGGTGGCATCTTAGTCCCGAGGCTTGAAACTTGGGGCATATACTCCAAAAAGGGGGTCCTCTAAGGTGCTTTTGAAATCAAGGTCCCAAGACCTTTGGGGGACAAAGACACCCTAAGTGGCATCTTAGTCCCAATCCAAAAATCAAGGACACACAACCAAAATCATTAAATTATCATTTATCTTTTGATGTTTGTCGAGATTAACCATAAAAAGATATTAAATTCATTAAGCTTGTGGATACAAAATAGGACCAATTAAGACATAAATAAGGATAAAAAGGCAAGGCAAGCCCAAACAAGTGTAAAAATGCAAGTGTATGCATTTTCCTACACTACACATTTACATAGCACTTTGGTCTTTAATTAGCTCCTTGTGTGTCAGAAAGGTCTATTGGATCACTACGAGATATTGATAGAAAAACCAAGTGTAACTGCACTTAGTAACATGTTTGGTTCGTATAGAGTCCTGCAAGTGATGTCAAAAAGGGGTAACATCAACATAATGTCAACATAATGGGGTGAGAAAGATTAGAGGATTTTAGATATGATGATGACATGATGACATGAGCAAGGTGGGATGATGTCAGTAGGACGTCATCCAAGTATGGATGCATGGAAATGATATGGAACCACTTTATGGGAGAATTCTTAATGGGATAAAATAATCTAGAAAGGTGAAGTTCAAATTGAAGAGAAAAGTCTACAAAAGTAATGGTGCAAAGAAAAAAAAGTGAACCAGAAAAGTGCACTTGAAAGGAAAAGTTCACTTGAAAATGCCTTCAAAAGAGAAGATTGCATCAACATGCGGGTGTGAGAAGATGGGCTTCATCCATCTGTAAAACCTCTTCTTAGCCAATTTGGGAATGCACTTGCAGGAGGATGGTGTGCAAGTGGAAAATGCGAGAAATCTATCAAGATGTGGAATCATATGAAAATGCACACAAATATACGAATGGGTAGAAATTTCCCACAAAGTGGAAAATTCCAAGTGAACCAAACAAAAATAGTGAAGTGGTGAATTTCGAATGGAAGTGAATTCATGCAAAGTCAAAATTTAGTCCATTTTCAACACTTAATACCTTTTCTGAAAAAAATAAGTGAAACTGCACATTTATGGGGAAATTCATTAGAAGTGTAAGTTTTTAGGTCAAAAGGATTGAATCGGATGGAGCGACAAAACCCACAAGAGCATAAATTTTAATCATTAGCAAATTTTGCAAAACTTCAAAAGGAAATGGGGCTTAATTTTTCATGCTTTGCCTATTGGTGTTGAGAAATTCTGACAAAACATGACCCATGATATATATATCTTAGATTGGTTATAAGCTTGAGCAAGAAGACTAAGCTAATCTCTAATTATTTAGCAGATATTATTGGTGTTTAGTTGCATATACAAAAAAATACATGGTAAGATAAGTACTTTCAATCGTGTGCTCCTACATCCAAGTCCAAAAAGATGGATCTAGATTGTTTTCAAACATTTTTCTTACATGAAAAACCCTAAAAATATAAATTATACAATGTGTATAAGTAGGAAACTAGTTTATTTGTTTTATACTTTAGTGGCATATTAAATCAAGGGACATCCCTTGCAAATTCAAAGAGAATATTTCCTCACATTAAATTCTAGTTTGAATTATCTTGAAAGAGACAAATTAGCACATGAACTATAATAGAAAAGTTAAAACTATTTTGCATAATCGTTTGTAATAGAAATGGTAGTACTAATATCTTCATTGGCAAATTTTTCCTACAACACATAATATGTTTGTTTAAATAATACTATTTATAAATATAAATCAAGAAAATAGTATGTCCTTATGAAAAATAATTTATTCTATGAATTAACATATATTTCTCACCTCATAAAGTATATGTGCAAATGACAAGACATCTACTTTTGTATCATATAGTTCATTAGAGGTGTTCTTTGGTGTCATACAATTATAACCTGTAAAATGTAAAATAATTCATATCAAAACTTGTGGAGCTAAAAATAAACACAAAAATATTCAAAAGTATAATGTGTATCATGTATGTTGTAATATTAGTGACTACAGAAAATGGAAAACATGGAAAAATGTTTCCATTGATGTCAAAACACAAATCAGTTTATCAAATTACTAAAGCAAATCAAAGGCATAAATGAACAATGATAAAATGAATTAATTCTTGTTGGTCAAACTGTATAGTATTGGTGCCTAATTATAGTTTACAATACATTCAAATAAAATAGATATTTTAATTTATGCATGGGTCGACCCATTCCTTGCTAGCACCCAAAAAGATAGCAAAGAGAATTTAAATTATTTTAAATTTAATTCATATTGGGCCGACCCTATTTTAGCACCCAATATGTGTTTTGAGAAGGTGCTTATAAATTGAGAGTTATCTTTCTTGGAAAAGGTTATATCCTTCTATGAGGTTGCTCCCTTTGTGAATAAGGAGTGGTTGCAAAGATTTTTTAAAGGTAAGAAATAATTGAATATCTTTTTATATTAGAGAAAATTTGAAGGAATAAAAAAATAGAATTTTAGAGCAGATCTAAAAGCAAGATCATGGCATATTTGTGAGAATTTTTTTGAAGATTTTAAGCAGATTTAGAGAAGCATTTTGGAGTAGATTTATAAAGGATATTGGAGCAAGTTTTGGAGCAGATTTGTAGAGTATATTGGGTTAGATCTAAGAGACATATTGAACACAATTTTAAGGAAAATTTAGTTGAAGTCATGAGCAGATTGTTAAGAAGAATTAGAAGCCAATTCAAGGAGTTTCAAATAATTTTTGCATTTTTCATTTGGAGGTTGGTGCCTCCTAATTGAGGAGATTGGGAGGTAGGTTCCTCTCATTAAAATAAATTGGTGTCTCTTGTTGGATTGGTGCCTAGTTGTGGGCATTGGTGTCTCCAATAGGTTGGTGCCTACACATATTTGTAAGAAGATTCTATTTTTTTTAGGCTAGATTTGGACGATAGATCCAAGTAGTTATTTGCCATGATTTTCTCCCAAAAAGATTCCCACATAAAATCTTGTGCCTCTCATGTGTGTGGATCTTGTGTGATTTCTTTATTGTGGTTATTAACATTTTAATAAGTAAAATATTAAATTATATAGATTCACCCCCCTCTCAATATAAGTGTGTGTGCTCATCAATTGGTATCAGAGCAGGTTCCTTCAAGAATAGCCTAACCACTAGAAGGTAGATTTCAAAATAAAAAATGACATGTCAAGAAGGTTTCTCTTCAAATAGAGCCTTGTTTTCGATAGAACAAACTATGCATTCTAGAGAATAAGGATGCGTACCAACCTAATGGCACTTGGATTTGACATTTGGCAATCGGTAGTGGATGGTTATGTTTCACCACCTTCTCCACCAATGGATGAAGTTGGAAAGAGGGCTAGTGAAAATAATGCAAAAGATATGAACATCATTGTGTGTGGTCTATCAGAATTTGAATTTTTCAAGGTGATGCATTGCAAATCAATGAAAAAGATGTGGGACAAACTTCAAAAAACTTATGAAGGTCATCAAAAGGTTAAGAAGGCCAAGCTCCAAACCTGTAGAAGACAATTCAAGAGCTTGAAGATAAAAGATGAAGAGAATATTGTAGCCTATCTCCTTCATGTGGATGAGATTGTCAATACCATAGTTGGCAAACTTACTAAGTTTTCGACAAGTTTTGAAAAACTCATGAGTTTTTTTTCCCTATGAGTCTTTATGACGTTAACTCGTTGAGTCTTCCTATTGAGTCTTTTCTGAAAACTCGTTGAGTTTTTGGTGAGTTTTCACCAAAAACTCGTGAGTCTTTTATAGTGTCCCTTGTCCTGCTTTGCCCTAGATTTTGCTTGTTGCTTAGGTTTAGGGTTTCCTTTTTTTCCAAGAAAATGTTTCCTTTAATGAAGTGACCTTGGATTGAAATATGCATTCACCAATTTAGCACCATTTCGACATGCACATATATGTTCGTTAGCAATAAATGAGCAGCCAAAATGACTTATAAGTTAGATACATTCATTTAGGATCTGATCATTCACTAAGGAGAACTCGTCATGTATTTCAAGAGGATCTACAGAATACAGACATAACAACTATCGACCCCAAAATATTGGTAAGCAGTTATCAAGTCTGATATCTGGAAAAGCTAGAATATTATTGGCTAAGTGATATGGTCTCACCTGGTTGATGTGATCCTCCATGTATTATGATCCTTACTCGTCGCACTCTTCCCTCACTATGGCCTCATGCTCGGCCTTCCTACCTTCCATTTCTATGGCAATGAGCAGTCATGTCTCTCTACTTAGTCACGCCTTTTGAATAGAGAGATGTCTCTTAGCGACTGAAAGGGCACCTATTAGTTTCTTTAATGTAGCTGATTTTGTAGTATTTGATCATTTCATAATATGCATTAAGTGTAATCATTTTTGAATAACATATAGGATATAATATGAAATAACATTTGATTGACTAGTAATATGTTTGTCTTTACTCCAAGCTTTTAATCTCCACGACTTCGACCTACCTTTCCTAATGCTCTTTTTTTAATATATCATTGCCTTATATCCTCCCCTTACGCATTTTTTCGTATAGTCTTCACTAAAACTGAAAGGTCGATAATAGATATTGATGCCTTGAGAGGTAATTATTGAACAGTCATCGAATAGCAGCAATAGATCATGTTATGTCCCTTAAAAATACTTAATCTTCAGAAGCAGTGAAGTATATTATCTTCTAAGGGTGTCCCGATAATTTGTATTCATTAATCAATCGGAAATCCTTAATCATGGTTGATCTCATCATCCGTAGCAGTATAGAAAATGTCGATCTGTGTATCCCACGCTGGTGCCAAATTTATCTTTGTATAGCGGCTATTAAATCTTTTAATTGTGCCTTCTGTAAATATATTGTAATGTCCATATATTATATTTGTTATTATTTATAATTATTAGATATTATATGCTTCCTATCTTAAGACTATAAATTGATTTTATTGTTTTATCAGCTATCTCAATAATTTAGATAATATCGGTGGTAATATTATTACAATATTATCTGTGATAATTGTAATAATATTTAAATTGAAATTTTATAATTTTGATATCTATTTTATTTAGTTGATTGGTTAGAATATTGGGGACATGACATCTTTATAAAAGACTCGTCAGATACATAACAAATGCGAAAAACGCAAAAAAAATTGCCCATTTTTTGCCGAGTTTTCTCCAAGTTTTTGTTGACTCATCAATTTTGGGCTTGGCGAGTTTTTTTCCGAGTCGAGTTTTCCAACTATGGTCAATACCATTTGAAGACTTGGTGAAGAAAATGAAGAATCCATTATCATGCAAAAGGTGCTAAGATCTCTTTGTAATGTCCCGTTTTGGCTCTTAGCCAATTCATGCACATTTAACCAGTTTCTAGGTCTTCCAAATGCTAACCAGTTAGTTAGGGAGAACTCCAACATTCTTGGAGAAGCATTTGATTAGTCTTGTGGAGAAATTATTCTTAGGTTTGAGTTCAGTTGGTTAGTTCGAGCCTTCAATGCTTTCAGAATCAATTTCTGACATTTTGGGTGCTTTCCAAACTTCTTGGAGGAGCAATCTATTTTTAGAAAGTTGCCAAGTTGATTTCAATCATCATCCTATTGCTTCAGTTTCATCATGGTGGTCAAAATTGGATTTTGATGATGTTGCAATACTTTTCGTAACTAGGGTGAGTTATTAAGTTATTTAATTAATATTTCACTAATGTTGTCTAATGTTGAGAAATAATGAAAGGACATCTTAGTGTAATAGCTCGTTGCAAAGGAGATTAAATGTTTGCACATAATGAATTATTTAATTTAAAGCATAAAGTGATTATTTGAAAAAAAAAAAAAAAGTGAAGAAGAAAAAAGCACTTTTTCAAAAAGAGCAACAAAAAGGAACATTGTTTTTTGAAAAAGTAGCAAAAAAGAAAAAAAATTGAAAAAGAAATGAAAGAATCTATAAAAGGTGGTGTTGGGAGCTCATTTGGATATGTTGAAGTTTTCTCATATTGTTATGTTGTCAGATTGAACCCGTGAATTCTTCCATAATCTTTTGAGGATGAAAACCCTCATTTGATTTCTAGTTTTGGATTTGAGAGATAATCTCAAGCTAGATTGGAGTGATTTCATTCCAAAGATCACCATTGTGCTTCAAATCAAGTTTCAATTTTGGATATTGTTGAGATGAAGATATATTTAGTGTCTCGGGGTGTGTTGGATAGAGTTTTGAAGGATTTTTTCCAATATTTTGCTTGTGGGTGTGTTTGTATGCTCCTATTTTGAGTTTCCAAAGCATCAACATCAATGTTTCAATTCTGATTTTTCCAAAATACAACAGAAAAAAGGGTGTTTTCAAACCTGCACCAGGCTTCTAGTTCATCCATTCAAGGTATCACATTTCTATTTTATAGTTGTGTTATTGGGTACATGTTATTTGGTGTTATTATGGGGCGTTTCAGCTGTTCTTTACATCAACACTTTAATTCTCTTACTTTGGTGTTCACAATGCATATGTGCTAATCTTGTAATGCTTTGGATGGTTATATTACCAAAAGCTTCAATTTCTATGCACTTTATTTTGTAAGCATTGAATGGTAGTACCATTAGTGGGTTTAAATTTGTTATTGTTGATGTACTTACCCCACTAAAAAAGTGGTAATATTGTAATAGATCGCCACTAAAAAGTGGAAGAAGCATGTTTAAATGTCCTCAAACATTGTATAATCTTTCCCATAAAAAAATGGAAGTGCCTTGTAATTCCCGTTTAATAAATGGATGATTTATTTCCTATATTGTTTATGCATCCCACTAAATAAATGGTTTGTTTAGCTTGTTGTCTGATGCTTCTTTCTGCAAGTTGTAAATCAATAAATTGTAATCTTGACACCGTATGCTCTTACCTTTCCCAATCCAAGATTTGGGTAATCAAAAAGTGCAAAGGAAGTTGTTATGCTTTCATTTACTTTGAGGCTAAGGTATTTTCAAAAGAAAAAAATTGAGGGTGGTTATTACACTCTTCCTCTAATATTTGATGTGAAAGTTTTTGCTATTGAAGAAGTGAAGCACCTTGATACAATAAAGATGGATGAGTTGCATGGGATCCTCATGGCATACAAAATGAGGACTAAGAAGGAGAAGACATCAAAGCAAGAAGCCACCTTCAAAGCCTCAAAGAAGATGAAGAATAAAGAACCTAAATCAAGTGATAGTTCAAGCAATGAAGAAGAAGCCCACTTCATGAGAAAGCTCAAGAAAGGATTTAGAAAACACAAAGGTAAGTATACTCTTAAATTTTTTAATTGTGGTAATATAGGACATTTTATTGCTAAGTGTCCACAGGCCAAAAGTGAAAGTAGTGATGAGGAAGAAGACTATAGAAAAAGGAAAGAAAGGAAACATTGCCATCACAAGAAGAATTACACATGAGGAAAGCATGAAAAGAAGGACTTCCATAAACATAATAAGAGCCTCTACTCCATGGAAGATAGTAGCTCATTCAAAGAGATTGATGTAAGCATTTTCAACAACAATAGAGAAGAGATTCTATTCATGGCAATAGAAACAAAGCATTATGCCTCGAAAAATGAAGGCAAAGAAAAAGAAGAGTCAAAAGGAGAAGAGGATGCCAAAATAGATTTGGAGGAAGAACTCATTTGTGCCCAAGATGAGGTCAAGAGGCTTAGAAAGAAGAATTCAAAGAAAAAACTACAGGTTCAAGAGGAATGTGAATCTAAGGAAAAAATATCACAAAGTCTTGAAAAGTCAAAGAAAATGATCATCAACCTGAAAATTCAAATTGAAGGAGGATAGAAGAGATGGTAAGATATCAGCTAAAGAAGAAGGAAGAGGATTGTGAGAAACTTGAGAATGAAATTATTTCCTTAAACAAGGAATTGGAAAAGACTAATCATCAATTGAATAGAAGCTTGAAAATTGAAAAGAGCACTGATATTCTAGATGATTTTGTAAATTACAAAATATTAGGTCCTCTACCAAAACTGGTCTTGGCTTTGAAGAGAATCTAATGCCTAATAAAGAAGATTTTGAAGAGTCACAGAAGAATATGAATGAAGAAAAGAAAAGAGGCTATGTTGATGTTATCAAGAGATCCATCAATGGTGAGAACACCAAGAAGGAAGATGGTAATATCCCTCACAAGGACAAGGGTAGCTACAAAAGATCATTCCCTTGAATACACGTGCACATGACCAGGTTCCAAAATTCTTTCTATGGTTATTTCTTTTCATGCAATCAATCTAGTCATAAAGTAGTGGTTTGTAGAGTTTGTGCAAGGAATGATTTTGGTTTCTTAAAGAGAAACTATATTTTTTTTCTCCTCTATGGACTAAAAAAATTATGTTCTACAAATGCAACAACTTTGGTTGAATATAACATATTTTTATAAAATTAATTTTGTGCAACCTCCTAGACAAAACAAGAAGGATGATGTTCATGACAAGAAAAAGGAGGAATCTACAAGAGTTTGGAAGAAGAAACAGGAGAAAGAAAAGTAGAGATCCATGCTAGTACAAAAAACCCTTCATGCTCAAAATGGGGGAAATCAGTGGTATATTGACAGTGGTTGTTCAAGCCACACAATAGTGGATAAAATAAATTTTCTCACATTGAAGGAAGTAAATGGAGGAATCGTGAAGTTTGGAGACAATTCTACAACGAGGATAATGGGAAAAGGCACTCTTATTCTTGACAATGGGAAGACAAAGACTGAAAATGTGTTGTGCGTCGAAGGATTGAAACATAATCTTCTAAATGAGTCAAATGTGTGACCAAGGGCACACTCTCATATTTCATGCTAATGGTTGGGAAATCATAAAAGCAAGCACAAGGAAGCTAGTTGCAAATTGTAAAGACTCTTGATAATTTTGACCTGAATTTGTTGTTTTGGTGCTTTAGGAATTCCGTCAAATACTTGTCTTGCAAGTTGTCCCAGCTGGTAAATATTTTCCTGATTTGTTTTTCCTTTTTGAGTGATAGTAAAAATACATGAAATGATTTCTAGAAGACTTAAATAATATGCTAGAAGACTTCAATTGAAAGTAGAATGCAATGCAAAATAATTTTTGAATTTTCAAATGATACAATGGTTGTAAACTCATGCAACTATGTAGCTACAACAATTAGGAATTTTGACAAACACTTTGAACACAAAATCAAAACCCCTCTTGAATGATGTTGCCAATAAGACGAGCAATTTCTTATAATGTTATGATAAAAAATTACATCCAATGTTGCTATCCAATGCAATTAACTGGCAACAAACTTCTTAAACTCTAACAATATTACAATGTTATCAAATGTTGCTAAAACAACGATTACAACTTGAGGCCAGCATCTACAAAATGCAACTAAAATGAAATGCCTATAGAGAAATAAGGAACCTGGTTTGATGTTTTGATTTGAATGATCCCCAGCAACGTCATACCAATTCGATTCCTCCTAAAAATGCCTTATCTTGTGCCAAACATGCAACACTTGACTTCCTTGATGACCTGTGACTTCTTCCCAAGCAAAACCGATTTAAATCATGCCCCAATCTTCAAATTCGAGAGTGTATGTGGAGATGGTATTTGCGTCCAGAACTAACAATGAAAATTCCTAGAAATTGCCTTCTTGAGGCCACACCTGTCAAGCAAGAAATCCATGAATTTTCTAATGGAGCCGTCCTTCCTTAATAAATACAATTATCTCTTTTTGGACTGAAAACTAGTGTCCCAACTATCAAATATGATACTCTTCCAACTGAAAATTATTTCCACAAAGACTGCAATTATATTCTTCAAAAATCGACTTGCCAATGACTGAGAATAACTTCCAAAAATCAAATTATCTTGTGCTTCCAAATTTTGGTCAAGGACCATTAAAATTTGGAATAAACCTTCAAACAAAAATAAACTCCTTCTTAAGCCAAAATGCAATAATACATTAGTTGTTGCAACTCTCTAATTAATTCATGATTGCAATAATAAACCAGTTGTTGCAAATCAACAATGCAATAATAAACCAACTATTGCATCAAACCACAACTCCTGTCAAAAGGGAAATAATACATCATCTATTGCACCTCACAACTCTCCAATGAAGTACCTATAGAAACCCTAGATGGATTCCTCCATAATTTCTAGCTAGGGTTGATCTTTCACAATTGAAACCAGTACCCTAGAGTCTTCAAACCCTTGGGCAATGCAACCACTCAGCTCTTACCATGCAGGTATGAAAATAGAATAACTCAAGACATGATCAAATGGCTTGCATTGAGATCCTTATAAAGAATTCTCATTGACTTCCAAGAAGCTTCTAGAAATAATATTATTTTATTCTCCAAAGTGACTTTATAATATATTATTTTGTTTAGTCACTTTTATTAAATTAATTAAATATAAAGTTTCCACTTTATTTTAATTAAAATAATCAATTAAGCTATCCTTTTGAAATATCATTAATTTGGACAACTTAATCAATTAATTTAATAAAAGTGAATAAACAAAATAGTATATTATAGTCACTTTGGAGAATAAAATAATATTATTTCTAGAAGCTTCCTGGAAGTCAATGGGAATTCTTTATAAGGAGCTCAATGCAAGCCATTTGATCATGTCTTGAGTTATTCTATTTTCATATAGTGTCTGGTAAAAGCTAAGTGCTTGCATTGCCCGAGGGTTTGAAGACTCTAGGGTATCAATTTCGGTTGTGAAAAATCAACCCTAGCTAGAAGTTGTGGAGGAATCCATCCAAGGTTTCTACAGGTACTTCATTGGAGAGTTGTGACAGGTGCAATAGTTGATATATTATTGCCCTTCTAACAGGAATTGTGGTTTGATGCAATAGTTGGTTTATTATTGTGTTGTACCCCAAATTAAAAAATTTGCTACACTTAGGCATTTTGAAGAAATAGTTAAAACTCTTGTTAAAATTGTCTAAAAAGGTCAAAATTGGGAATTTGCATGTCTTGCATGAAGGTCAAAAACTCAAAATTTTCAAAATCTGATGATCTGGGTCTGCTTAGAACGACCAAGTCTACAAAACCTAGATCTCAATTTTTTGACCCTAAATTGTAGGAAAATTTCTATTTTTATAAACTTTATAAAAATAAAACTTTTTTCTAGGTTTCTTCTCAAATGGATACTGGCAAAATTTTCTAACATAGAAAATTTCTAAAAATAGAAAGTTTGGCTTCCAGGGTTCAAACTGATTTTAATTGGTTGAAAATACTTCCTCATTAGGCTGGTCCAATCAGAATCATCAAAAGATCAGTTTTCCCCTAGTGGGTTTAATCCACTTTTTTAGAAGTTGTTTTAGGAGCTTTGAGACCATCAATGGAGGTTGCTCAACTGCCAGGAGTTAGATTCGAAGTCTCAAGCACTGAATAGATCAAGAAATTGCAACAGATGATCGAGGAATGAGTAACGAGGAGGAAAAGATGGAAAATCTTGAAAATTGCAAAATTTTGACTAAGTCTAGAAACTCTAGGTGCCCCTGCCTAGTTTAGGTGCCTCGATACTCATGCCTTAGAAAATATTTAGTTTCTGGTAGTCAAACCATGGTGAGCATGAGGAACAAGGAAAGATGAAAATTTCAAATAAAATTCTCTCTTGCCAATAAAGGCACCCCTGCTAGCTAGGGGCACACAGTTTTTCAAAGCCTCGGATGATAGAATTAGGGTTTTTTTCTCCTAGACAATGTTGCTTTGAATTCAACAGGCTTCATAGTGAATCCATCGGCATGGTCATCAGATCTGTTAGTCAGCCAGAATTCGAGATTGAATAGAGAAGTCTTGATAAAGCAACAAAATGCAAATTGTGAAAATCATGAAAAATATTCTCTCTGGGAACTTTGGGTGCCCCAAGTAGCCAAGGGCACCTAGCATTTTGAGCCACCTAATTCAATGGTCAGGGTTTGCAAATATATTCATTATCTTTAGGAGTATGCTAGCTTTGCAGTAAATATCTCATCCAGTTCATCAAATCATTCAATCACCTGCAGTTTCAAATCGAACATAGGGCATAACATGAGGTTTCAAGTTTGAAAGATAAATATGCCAAAAATGACTAAGTTTGGTGATCATGGGCACCCTAGCTAGCTAGGGGCACCCAAACTTTTGAGTGCCTAAATGATTGAATTAGGGTTTAACGCCTCCAACATATCTTCTTCAAATTTGAAGTAGCTCTCCAACAAAATCAACGGCAAGCCCATCAAAGTTGTCAATCACCATATATCAAAGACAAAACAAAGGTATGAGATTGTGCAAATTAAAAAAAATTCAAAAGCAAAGATGAAAATCTCAAAATAAAAACCAACTCTGGAGGAGTTGGGTGCCCCAGCTAGCCAGGGGTGCCCAAGCTTTTAACCCCTCAAACTCAGTTTTCAGAACAAATCACCTCCAGAGGATCTTCCTTAGAATCAACCAGGCTATCCAACAAGTCCAGCCATCAGTTCATCAAACCTCCTGAACATCTAAAAATGGTAATTCATTAGAAGATCAGAAAACAAGTATAAAAGTTGAAAATTCAAAAAAAGAATGTCTAGGCAGTAAAGGCGCCCTAGCTAGCAAGCGACGCCCAAACTTTTGAGGCCCTGAAATCAGTTTTCAGAAGATATCACCTCCAGAAGATCCTCCTCTAAATTCATCAAGCTATCCAACGAATCTGACAGCCAATCAATTGGGTCAATCTAGCTCCCAGAGTTGCGAAATCATCTGAAGGTGAGGAAAACATAGAAATAGAAGAATGTCAAAAATGGCTAACACTAGAGATGTTGGGTGCCCTAAGTAGCCAAGGGCACCCCTGTTTTTGAAGTTCAAGATGATGTTTCTATCGAAAGAAATCTCCAACATGTTCTCTTCAGATTTGATCATGCTCTATGATGAGATCATTCATTAGTTCATAGGATTCACCGAGCTCCTAGGATCAAGGATTGAACAAAGGGAAAAATCAAGCAAAATTTGAAATTGTCAAAAAATTGGTTGTCTGTAGAAGAAAAATGCCTCTAGGCAAGAAGGGCACCCTAGGCTCAATGCCTTAGTCAAATTTTCAAGTTTTCACCATGAGCTTTTTGAAAAAACATCCACATTCGATGAACCTGGTTTATGGTTTGGCTTCACAATTCTAAATTTAGGAAATAAAACAAGTTTTCAACCTACAAACTTATTTAAAGGATGCCTTTTCATTCATTCTTCACAATTTTTGCAGATGGCGTCCAAGGCAAGAGAAGAAGAAACATAAAATTTTATTCAATTCAAGATTCAAAGGCAAAAACTTGGAGATTTTTCAAAGTTCATATTTTCTTGATTAGCTCACAAAGATGCTTCCTTTTTTATGCTTTATTTTTCTAGTGCATCAATTTTTAGAAGAAGGGGGCCATCTTTTTCAATTTTCAGAAGAAGGGAATCATCTTTTTCAATTTTCAGCAATCTAAGTCAGCTTGGTTTGTGATTTTGAACAACATTGGAAAAAAATTCAAATTTCAAGAACCTACTTTTTTCACGCATGTCCAAGAAATCTTCAATATTTTCAAAATCTGATCATCTGGGTTCATCTAAAATGAGATTCTGCAAAAAACCCAACTCTTAACTTTTTTTCAAAAAAAATCAAAAATTAGGTTTTGCTACTTTTTCAATCAACCATCAATTTTTCAAAAAAGAACGATATGGGTCCTCTTGCAACGAGATTATCTACAAAACCCATATCTTAGAATAATTTTGAAAACTCTACCCATTTGAAGAAGAAAAATCAACATGCTAAATTTAGGGTTTGTGCAGAAATTGTCCAAAGATAGTCAAGTTTACAGTCAATCTTCAAGTTTTTCAGTATGGAGTACTCTCCCATCAAATTCAAGGCCAAGACAACGCTATATCATGATTTCATCAAAACTGTTGAAACTGACTTGCATCATATCAAACCAGTGTTCAATTTGAGTGCTTTGGAAGATGCAGGCAATGATGCAATCAGACAACTTGGTCATTCTGGATTACTTGCAGCGACATCAATTCATGTCTCAATGCAAATTCTATAGTTTGTAATTGCTTGTATCAAGCATTATAACCCAACAACATGAGAAATTCAAGTAGCAGATGGAAGAGTTGTTTGTAGCCTCAAGCCAGACATGATTGAAAAGTGTTTTTCAATACCACCTTGGTTTGAAAATTTAACCATCTTCACTGAAGAATGTGAAAAGGTGTGGGACATGCACAAGAACAAATACCGCAAGAAATTTGCACAAATATGGTTGAAACAAAAATATAACACTTTGCCAAAGAACATCGGGTGTGGAGAATTCAAGGAGGAGTTTGCAATAATGATTACTCTGCTTAACGAAGTCGCTAGTCAAGAAGAAGCTACAAAATTCCAGCCTTGGATGTTCTATGTCATCTTGCATATCATGAAGAAAACAAAATTCTATGACTGGCCAACTTTGATCAGCAATAGTCTTCACCAACAAATAACTGAATATTTCAAAATCCATGAGTTTCACATGATTTCCTACCTAGTCTACATAGTGGCTTTTCAAGGCAAATTCAGAGGATTGAATACCGTGGGAACTCTAGATGTACAACATGTTTATAATCATTATCCTCACCTAAAGTTTTTAGAATCAACACATCACTACAAAAGGGTAAATGAGGCTTTCTTGATGCATACAATGAGAGACCCAGATAATGCATTCCATGTATGGATTTCATCAACTTCTAGGGTAGCAATAGCAAAGTGGGCAAATTGGTTCATCCAGTTTCCTACATTCTCCTACATCAGAGTGTACGACTTCTCAAGTGCTCTAGTCATGTTGCCAAGATATCCTTCAGATGAGATGGTTTTCATGGAGTTTCTAAGGCAAGTGTATGAGGTTCACACTTTCTTGTGGAATCGAAAGAAGCTTTCTTTCAATTTTCCATTTGAGTTGGGAATCCAAAGATGTAGATCATTGATGGATGCTAAGTTGATGGGTAATGAGTTATCTAAATTTAGTCTCAAGTCATTCAGTGAGAGACGATCATACGATCCTCATGGTGTTTTCACATCCTGTCATGGTCAGAATTATGCTCATGTGCCTGCACTTGAAGATTTATGGGCTAATTGTAAAGATGAGTTCAAGGTACGGTAGCACGGTAATAGCAGGTGTACACTCCATCAGATGAAAGATTGCTTGTTAGAAGATATTGAAGGATTGTTTGATGATGATGGAGATGTACTTCTTCCTATGTACACTCAAAATCAAATTGAGTAGTAGCCACTTCCACAAGTAAATTGGTCAAACAAATAGTGTACCTTAGCTGAAGAAACAAGCTAAGTTATAAAAAACCAACAGAATGTTCCTAGAGCTCAAGAGGAATCGGAAGTGAACTATTCCAAACGTAGAGCTACCAATAATATAGTCATCTCTTCCTTCTTCTTCTAGACCTTGACCAAAAATGAAGGCTATGAGTCATGTTCCAAAAGGTGTGAAGGGTAGCAGAACAAAAAATAATGTAAGGAGAAGATTGGACTTTTCCAACATAATTCTATAGCAGCAGCCGAAAGTTGTAGTAGAAGTTCCACCTGAAGAACTTGCACCACAAGAAGAAGCAGAGGTTGTTCCCACATCTCTAGATGCTCCACCATCACCGAGGTCTTCTCTAATCCATATTGATTTAAAAGATGAAGAAATTGATGAAGTTGAAGCCAAACCTCCTAGAGAAGTTAGTAGATACACCTCATCTTGGTTTGAGAACGTCCTGGGAAGGAAGAGGAGGAGGTCTTCATATCAGCTAAACTTTGCAAAGCTTGACAATATTTACCAAGATGCACCTGTAAAGAAACCAGAGAAACAAGTTCATATAGAGAAGAATCCAAAAGGTGAGATTATCATTGAGACTATTATGCCTCCAGAAGATAAAAATATTCATGAAGTGGAGGTTGATGATTTCATAATGGTTAAGGCCAATCTTGGAAAAAGTACTAGGCACATAGATGTAAATATCTTCAATGTTAGAGCAGAAAATCTCAAGGAAAGAGTACTAAAAGATGGAGAGGATAAGGCAGTCCTCAAGGCTGAAAATCAACAACTGCGACAATATATTTCTAATCTTCTTCACAACACTTCACAAGCTACTCAGTTGCTGCCCCAGATTCTAGAGATACTAGTTGATCAACATCAGTTAAGACATTTGGTTATATATGGGAAGCATATGCAGGATTGGATTGAGGAGTTCATCACTAGAGGCATAAATATTCTTGCACAGATATATCAGCTAAGGTATAATGCCCATGATCTATGCCAAGGGATTCAAGGATTTGAGCAATGCATTGCAGAAGTGAAACCAATAAACGAGATTATCATTGCATATTTGAAGACAACATATGATTAAGTGGTTTCAAGAGAACATAAGAGGCAAATCCTTGCATGGAGAGAGCGTCACCTCTTCAAGGTGAAAATTTATGAGAAGATATCTGAAGAGTTAGTTGTATATAGGCAAAGGGTGGTTGATATTCTCTAGTTCATATGTGAATTTGTTTTAGAGATCCCTTGTCGGTATCATCATGGTGATGGTTCTTTCATTGAACTTAATGAAGTACAGGCAGAGTTTCAGAATTTTGTGTGGCAGTGTTTGCAGTGATCCCATTGCTGGAAAGATGAGTCAGATTGCAATGATGTCAGCAAGATTCGATAAAGTGGCTAAATATGTGAAAGATTCTCTAAGTTCAACTGCAGAAGGTGAAGAGATCCTAGAAAAGTGGAATTCTGCTATAGATAGTATTGATGGTCATGATAGAGATGCAATTTCTTGCTTTTTGGCGGATGTGGTTGAGATTTAAAGCAACAACTTTCTCCCAACTTTCTTTCCATTCTTATCTCATACTTTCTTTCTATTCTTGGCTCATGATTATCCATTCTTTGAAGAATAAAGAAATCAAGATGTAATAGTTGGCACCTTCCCCATTTTTAGGCTTTCATAGGTTGTTAGATACTTATCTTGTTTTAGTTTTAGAAATAAAGCTTGCATGTGGCAAGTCTTAGTTGTAAACGCAAGGATATTTTAGGGTTCCCTACTCCTCTGCTTGTGTATAAATCAGGGCAGCCTTGCCCATTTTTCTTTAACCGTGCTTGTGATATCAAATTTCTGAGCCTACTTGTTGCCTGCAAGGTGTTATTTAGTGTCAATTCAATTAGTGTAAGAGAAAACTTGTATGCCTATCTTTGTTGCAAGTTATTGTTGTGTTATTTGTGTCAAGTGTTTTCTAGTTTGATGGCTAAACTATAAGCTTGTTATTGCTACAATCCTATTGTCCCAGAAGTGTGATCTTTGTAGTTGAAATTTGAGAAAATGAAATATTATATCTGCTTTGTTGCTTTGATCTACTATCTCAGATTTTTGTTTTATGTGTTCTGCTTACATAACCTTTATTTTAGCTTGCATTGAAAGTACAATAGATGTGCGTTGGAAGAAATTTTATTTAAGCATTTGTGTCGAAGAATCATTCCTTGTTCATTTCTAATTCTCAAGCTCTGAGTTTACTCGAGTAGTTAGAAACGTCATTAGAGTAGGCTTAGTCGTAGTTGAACTTCATCAAGAGAAAATATCAACTATGATGCTTGAGTTTTAAAACCTTGTGCTCTTAGCTGAACAAAAAAATTGGAATATCATTTTAGTTTACTTTCTTTAAGCAACATCAACAAAAGAGGGAGCTTCCCCTCCTAATTGGAAGAGTAATTAATCTTTGCATAGATGTTCATTTCTAATTCGCATACCAGAGGTGCAAATTGAAATGCCAATAGTTTTCTAGTACCCACCGTGGGGCATGAGGCTTAAAACTTCAAGAAAGCTTACACTTTATGTCATGGGAATGACTATTTCATGTCCTACTGCTCTAGTTCAACAACTAGATCTTATCGCTCCTACTATTCAGCCAAATCTTACATGGATTGAAGCAGAGAAAATGGGCATTATCAACAACCTAAGGAGTTTCATATTTGAGAAGAAGGAAACTCATGCCCAATGGAGAAAAGTTGCTACTATTCTGAACCAAGAAGAAAGAAAAGAAGACATTGCTCCTGGAAGACCTGTACTACCACCTCTTGCCTGGAACTAAAGAATCCTGGCTTACATAGTCTATACAAGAAGGAGGAAAAATCCTCTCTTTCAAGGAGATGTAGACACATTCAAATAATTTCCTTCCACAAGCACACCCTACAATAGTTGGAGAGCCATCCAATAGAGTACCTGAGATCAAAGAAGAACAACTTGAAGTTAAGCAAGAAGTACCTATGATTCAACCAGAAGCAATGGGTGACAACAATGATCACAATCGAAGAAGAGCACCCTCGTTGCCTTGGGGTAATCAAATTGGACCTTTGGCCTTGGAAGTAAATCATGAACTACCTAAGGGGTCAAAAAAGCACTTTCCATGGTTTCACGGCAATGGAACTCAACATCCCAATGATCATATCTCAGCCTTCTCAATGGCTTGCATCATTTTGCATGTGGCTCATGAAGAAATTTTTGTGCATCTCTTTGTTGAGACCCTTATGGAAAAGGTTGTCAAATGGTTCAACCATCTAGAGTTAGGTTGCATCACAAATCGGGCTACTATGAGCGAGAAATTCTTGGCAAGATTCAAGCCCACTGAAGATAGTCACCAGTTGTTCGCCCAACTTTCCAATTCAAAAAAGGAGGTCACTAAACTGATGAGGGAATTTGTGGCAAGTTTTAACTGCCTAGTCACACGTCTTTCAAATACACTCAATCTGTCACCTAAAATTCTGATGAGCAGTTTCATCAACACTCTTCCATCTGAGATAGCGTTTTTCCTCAAATCAGCTAATGAAACAGAATTAGAGAATGCACAATAGTGTTCCATAGAGATTAAGGACAACATGATTACTACTAGAAAGATGAAGACAGATGCTATCATTCTTTTGGTTTAGAGTTTTGCCAACCCACTGCTACAGAAGGTAGCCAATGAGATGACTATTCTTAAGAGGCAGTTGCCTACTTAACCTACACTGCCTGCTCAGTCTGCACCACTTGTGTCACCTACACCACAACCATACCAACCTCAATAACCTTATCAACTTGAACAACCATATCAATTGAGAAGAAACATTTTTTAGCCTTACAACAATTATAGGCCATGGGGGCCAGCTCCACCAAAAAAACCAACCGATGTTGCTCAACATATAGTGTTTTGCTCCTTTCATGAGACCGATGCACATATCAACTCCACATGTCTTGAAAACTTAAGAATGAATCAAATAATGGGATACACTGAAACTGTACCCAATCCAAGCTTTGTGCCAATACCTAGTTTGAATTTTCTCTTACCACAATTAGACAAATTTGATGGCAACTCTACAATGGGATACTTTGAAAGTGAACTCGACAATGAAGAAGAAGAAGAAGATCCTCATCAATACTCTCTTGTCGTGAATCCTAAAAAATTTACAACACCTGTGTTTACACTGTAGACACATAAAAATGACTTAGGCCCGCAAGCTCTTCTTCTAACCCTAATTAGGACATTTTAATTATGTCCCTGACTCACTCTCAACTATTAATTAGATAATTCGTAATTATTTATTTAATGCGTCACTAATTGTCTAAATATCCTCCTATAATTAAATAAATTTCTTAATTTATTTCCCTTTTTATGTCTTCCTAATTATTAAATAAATGATTTTATTTATTTATTTAATTATGTCACTAATTAAGTCCTCTTCTTCCTAAAATTAAATAAATTCTTATTTATTTAATCCACCTTCCACTATAATTAAATAATTATATTTAATTATCTAATTATTCATTAGCCTCTTCTCTCATAAATTAAATAAATTTTATTTATTTAATTTGGTCCACTCTCCTAAATTTTGAATTAAATCTTTATATTTAATTTAAAAGGTTCCATTTGTCACATTCATATAATAATTAAATAATATCTTTATTATTTAATATTCCACCTAAATTAAATAACTTTTATTATTTAATTTCTTCTAAATCTTATTTATTTAAAATAAGTCCCAACACCTAAATTATAATTCCTCTTTTATTGTGCTCATTTTAAATAAATATTATTTATTTAAAATAAGTCCTCATTTAAATTCCCTCTTTTAGTAAATAATTTAAATTAAATTATTTACTGTCACATGACCCCACCCCTTTTGAATTAAAATAATTTTAAATTATTATTTGATTCCCCCAACAACTCTATTTTCCGTGCCTAGAATCTCTTGTCACATGCATTGTCAGCTATTGATTTGATTATCTAAAAATCAATCTTGACCCTTTATTTTGAATCTGACCTAATGTTGCCCTAACCCTAATTGTGGGTTGCTATATGGAATCTCGTCCATTGATTTTAGGGCACTTGCTAACTTTCAATCTTGGTCATTCACACAAAATTGCATCTTCTATAAAAGAGCAATTTTGGTCACATCTTGCATCTCTTATCTCTTGCATTTTAGATAATCTTATATTTTCATTGTTCATCTCTTGCATTTTTCATAATTTTAGCATTGTTACTTTCATTTTGTCATAGCATATTTAGATTTCATTTGACATAACTTAGACATTTTAGATGCTTACTAGTTGCATTAGGGCATAGTATTGCATATAGTGTTCAAATCCTTCAATATTTGTTTAGGGCTTGTAATTTCTATTGGCTTGCTCTTTATAATCTGAGGGCAAACAACATATTTCAGCAAGTTAAGAAAGTGTAATGGAGGTCAGTCATGGAGGATGAAGACAATCTAGTGAGATTGTTTCATCTATTCCTTTGCACTTCATTATTTACTTTGGGTTTTATGTTTTGCATATGATATTGTTAAATCTAGAAAAATATCCCATTGTTACATTGGTGAACTTGACATATTTTGACAAATTTTGAGGAATTTTGAAGTTGGATCTTTTTTGTTGCAGGTTTTGTTGGCTTTTTGTTGTAGGTTTTGCACCATTTTGGAGATAAAAACCCTAGTTTTCAAATATTCAACCATATCTCTCAAACGGCTACATATTTTTTGACAAATGTTTTTTTGTAGATTGGCGACAATATCAAGAGCTTCCAGTCCAAAAATCGGAGTTTTTGGAGCTGTTTTTAATTTTTAATAATTTTCTTTGTTATTTTCATGAAAAATCACTTTTGAGAGAAAAATAATGAATTTTTTGAATTTATTTATATTTTTGGAAAGCTCTCTCAATTTCAATAGGGGTCTGTTTTTTATATTTTTAATTTTCCTACAAAATAATTCGACAAAAAATAGATCTTTAACAATTAGGGTTTTACAAAGATTGACTTATATCTCACAAAATTTTGCAGATCTGTTCACAAATGTTTTTTTGCAGGTTTGGAATGATGTTAGGCACCTTCAGTAAAAATATCAGAGTTTTTGGACTTGTTTTTAATTTTCAATAATTTTTTTATTATTTTTCATAAAAAAAATAATTTTGGATGCAAAACACACAACTATTTGGATTTCTTTACATTTCTGGAAAGCTCTTTTGACTTTCAGCAAGAGTTTATTTTCTATGTTTTTACTTTTGATGCAAAAATTAGTTCAAAAAAATAGATTTACTTTGACTAGCTAACCCTCTAATATTAGTGATCAATAATAGAAGTATCCTCTCCCCTTGCGCACTTGTGCGATCCTGGGTGTATGAGAAACTGTTATTGACTCTAGGAATTGGGCTTGCACTAGGTCAATTAAGGTTAGTGCAAACACTTTTTTCTACATGGTAGTTTAAAGATTTTGGGGTTACTGATTTTTTGTTTGCAGCTTGTGGCGAGGAGTCTTAACATTTTTTTGTTTATTTCACAAATCTTAGACAAATTTGCATTTTACATTCATGGGTTAAAATGAGCATGCATGCATACTCATTGGGCTAAAAAGAACACAATCTTGCATTATAACTCATTGGTTTAAAATGAATTTGCATCTCTTCATAGCATTGGGTTAAAATAAACTTTTAGTTAGCTCACACTACAAACGGTTAAAATAAACCCCATGTTTTGACAAATACTACAAACGGTTAAAATGAACTCCATGGTTTTTATGTTTGTCAACACATTTCATTTTGGCCTTAAAATGAACACCATGCGAGTGTGAGTTAGGATATTCATGTGTTCTTTTTTTTTAAACAAAGATTGACTAAACTATGAATATTTTGGCTTGTTTTTGTTAACTCTAGAAAATTGGGCCTGCTTTGGTGGGAAAAAGTACTCACCCCAAAACGACTCAAACCAGCAACTAAACTCTTTAACTGAGTTACTTCCGACCGGTATATAAATGTGAATCCTAAGGGAAAGCCTAGGATTACGAGTGCAGATATGTTATACGGACCAAGTAGTACTCCCCAAAACCCTATTGAGCTCTACCTCTTCAGGCTGGAGTGCCTCCATAATGGAGCTTAATCTTGGCCCCATGTATAACCACTCAAACGGATGTCCAAATTAAAACCTTTGTTCTAGCAAGCCAAAAACCTTCTATTCTTTCGTATAGCAATGGTTGTTGCGAAGGCACCCGCACCTGCGCAATTCTTAGTAGAGATGATCAATCTGCCATGGGAGCTTCACGAAGGTTGGAAGCTTGGATGCCCTGAGAAGTGAGTGCATTGTAAGGGGGAGTCTGTAGGGCCAAGCTTCTGAATTAATCTGCTAAAGATATGCGGTTAGTGGGATCCAAAAGAATATTGTCCTTACAGCCATAAGATTTTGTAAAATGACTTCTATGTGGTTGATTTTCATCTTTTTTACCACACCATGTATTTTCCAACTGTTTTGAGACAAATAAACATCAAACTTGCTAAAATCCGAAACAACTTTGCCAAACCGAAGCAACTCTTTGCAATCGGCCTAAAATTTTGTCAAATCACTTCCTGCAACACATTTTCCATCATGAACCACATTTGTCAAATCAAGTCCTTAATTATGCACACTTTGGGATAGGAAAAATTTCCTTTCTTTGTCAAACCAGTGTCTCAAAAAGTAAATTGTCATTGGACCAAGTCAAACAAATCAATCCTTAGTCATTGTCCTTTCATGAGCTACTTCCAACTCATAAGTCTAGTGTGGAAATCTCACCTTGTCATTTTGTCATTTTGTCCTTCAAACAGTCCTTTGACAATCCAAATTGACACATTGGCCAAACTTTGAATGCTTAAGTGAACCTTTCCTAAAAATCATTTGGCATAAGGTATCCCCTTTTATCACTCTGCATAAAGCATAGCCTCATGCCATCCACCATCATTTCTTCAAGCCACTTTGATATGTTTGCTAGTCGAATTGAATGCCAATTTCTTAGTAATGGTCAAGCCCAACTAGCTAGGGACTTCAAAACACTATACCTCCAATCCAAGTCCAAATCCACAACCCATAGTCAACCACCCAAATATCCATCTTACCAACAATCCATGAGTCCTAGTCCTCTATCCATCTACTATCAAGAGTCCCCTAACACCATCCAAGACACTAAGTCACAAAAAACTTCCATTAGTCATACCCACCCTAACTTTGACAAGGGAAATCAGTCATCCATCAATCCAAACCAACTATCCACGTCATATCCTAGTCCTTCATTCACATCATATCCTAGTCCTCCATCCACGTCATATTCCAATCCTCCATCCACGTCATATCCTTTTCATGCATCCATGTCCTATTCTAATCCTTCATCTCATCCTAGTCCCTCATCCACTAACCCTTTCCAAACCTCCATGTCATATCCTAGTCCATTGTACACCAATCCATTCCAAGACACTCCATCCCAACATACATTTGGTCATAAAAACATATCTAGTCATGGTCTCCAAAGTCCCATCTTCCTACCTACACTTGAGGATACATGTCAAGAGGCAAGTCCAAAGCATGACATCATAACATCACCATCTTGTAACCAAATCAAAGTAGTCTATTGGACCCCATCTTTACATCCATTCAAGAAGTCCTCCTAGACAATCATACAATACCAAAGACACCTATCATTGGTCAAGAGTCCATCCAAAACCATGTCATTCAAGAAGAACCTATCCTTGGTCAACACCCTATTTTTTATCATGTCATTCCAACTAAGCCCATCTTTGATCAAGACACTACTTTTGAAGAAGTCCAAAATGATCCACTCCTTGACCTTTATGCCTTCATGATGAAACACTTGAAGATGACCCTCTCTAAGCTTCCAACATTGACACTACCAACAATGAGACACTTGCCTCCATGGGACACATAGATGATCTACCACTAGAACAAGAGTCTCCTAGCATGAACATATTTGCAAATGATCGAGCTATAACTGAATTCAGTGGGCTCTATGACTGTGACCATGAAGACGGTTTCAACATCAACTTCGAAGCACTAGAAGAATCATCAGAATCTGATATGTCAAAAAATCTAATTGAAGATGTCAGTCAAAAATATGTCCAACATGTCAATGAAGCTACAACATCCCATCAATTAGGATCATCTATCTTTTTCAGAGCAGGCTTTCTCACAGATGAGAAGATTTTGAGCATTAATTTCCACAATAAGGATGGGTTAGCATCTTGCTTCCAAAGTAACAAGTATCCCATCGCCAACAAAATTTGTCAGAACATGCATTATCAAGGAAAAGGACTAGGCCTACATGAGCAAGGAATTATTGAACCAGTACAAGTTCAAGAAAATTACAGACATGAAGGTCTTGGCTACTCCTCAGTCAGAAAATCTAACAATGTTAGTGGTCCCTCCTCGATATTGGGGGCAACTTTATCTAGTACAAACATCAAAATGGGTGTCATGAGTAGTCCTTGTCATAAGATTGTTGTTAACATCTTTTCCCTCCACACCCCAAACCATCATTCCATCATGAATAAACCTTCCATTTGGAACCAACAAGAGTCTTACAAATCTAAAAATCAAAATCAAATGTCAAAGGCCATTGAATCAAACAAAAAGTCAAGTGGACAAATGAAATTAAAATGGATCCCAAAGAAAAATGGGTCAAGTCAAGAAAAGAATGGATTAGGCAAAGAAAATATGCCAAAATTCAATCAAAATGTGGAGCCACCGCAAAAGCGGACTCCCACATATAATCAATGTCCACCTCCTTCAAAATGGCCATCAAGCAAGACATAAAAATGTTGGTTCCAAACAACTTCCTAACCCAACACCTAAAGTTTGGAGAATAAAAACCAATACATCCAAACATCCAACCAACCCGTCCACGTCCACCATCATCCGTCATAATCCTACATCATCCTTAAAGTCCAAACATCCCATGTCACAAATCCATCGCATTTTGGCAACAACTCTTTATCATAAGTACTCTCATGGTACTCTATCGTGATGTGCGTATTTTGATAAGGCCAACTCTAGTATCAACAAGGATCACAATGACATCAATCAGGTGTATGCAAGTGCTATCATCCTGACAAGGCAACTACTTCAGAAAGGTTATTATTGGCATGTCATGGCACCAGTATCTACATTGGCACCATCAAAGGCTTAAGCACAATCAGTGGTCATCTAAAGCGTCAAGGCTATCCGGCAAAATGCAAAAATACAAAAAAAAAATTGAAAAATCAAAAATATCGTCACCTTGATGAAAACCTAGCAAATAGGCGTCTTGGTGACACCAAAAAAAAAAATCAGTAGAGAAAAATTTCGTTCAATGGTGAAAACCTGGCAAACAGGCACTTTGGATAAGTACCATGATGAAAATCTGGCAAACAGGTGTCATGTGTAGAATAAATTGTCTATGTGGACCATTGCACTTGGGGGCAAGTCATCTCATCTCCCATGCCCTTCACATGACATATCTTATGACATTTCCATCTATCCATCCAAGCTCTATCATTTTCGTCTATTTTCCCACCTACTTTTGATAAGGACTAAAATACAAACACAGGTCATGCTTTGGGAAAAAAATTGACATGTCTATCCTTTGACCATACCCTATTCCATATCATGTCATTACCATTATAGCCTCATGTGAGTCCTTGACAACATATGATAATAGTCCTCATGTCTCCTATCTTTTACAGAAGCCATTTGTTGTCCTTTTATACCTATCACCCATCTTGGTTTCCCTTGTCAATGGTCTAAAGATCCCTCATCATCCCATCTAGTCCTACTTAAGTCATTCCACATGCAACAATATGACACCCTAGAACATCACCCAAAACATTCCTTGACTTTGTCCCTGGCCCTGCTGCAGACTTTTATCCTCTTGTCATATCATTGTCATCTTCACGTTGTTTTGGGATGTATCCTTCCCACATCAAACAACGTTGTTGTTGTCATCGTCACCTGTCAATCAGTATTCAACTTGACTAGTAGCAAAATCATGGTTGTCCTTGGATTCATGTGCGTCGGCATCATTCACATGCATTTGTCACAATTTTCGTAAAACATCAAAAAGTCATAAAAATTCGAAAAAGTCATGAAAAAATCTTTAAAATATGAAAAAGTCTTGAAAAAAATCCTAAAAATCGTATAAAGTCCTAAAAAAAGACATAAAAATTGAAAAATATCCTGAGAAAATACAAAAGCATCCAAATCAATATCAAAATCCCAAAAACGGAGTCAATGTCTATCTTATCAATCAAGTCAGTCAAGTCTATCAGAGTTTGTCATTTGGCTAAACTACGTTGTCTCTACGCATTTGCTACGTAGGCAAGATTCATTTTTGAATCCCCAAGACATTAGGTCAGTCTTTCTAGGTTTGTCAGAATAAAATCATGATTCAAACTTTTGTCCTTTGGACAAGTTCATTGGTTGTGTCGAACTAAGAGGTCTCTGAGTGCACGACGTAGGCAAGGTCATCAATCGATGAGCCCCCGAGGCCGCAGTAGGTCAGTCCATTAGGGTTCATGGCACAACATTTTCACACACATCAAACTTTCTTCAAATCAAGAAAATCTTCCATCAATCTCAAGCAAACAATCTATCAATAGTCTGTTTCATCAGCAATTTCGGTCAATTCAGCATATCAACAATGGCATGTAATCAAATTCTATCAAGACATTTTAACCACGCAAAACTTTGGGTTCTTCTTCAGCTATGTCCTTCTAAAGAGCAACTCTCGTCATTTCTTTATGCTTTTGGATGTGTCCTTCCTAAGCATTGTCCTCATCATCTGGCAATTTTGATGGATTCTCCTAACTCCGAGAATTGATCTCCTAGATATCAACATCATTCAGGATGTGTCCTTCCTGAATTTGATATCGCTTAACAGTTGGCAACCTTGATCTTAAAACACTTGGCAAATACTTGGCACTTGTCCTTGGCCTTTTCATCATGTTACTAGTTTTTCAACGAGATCCCGGAACAGGATTTAGAGAAACAATGATGTCTCATGATGTTTGTATTGTCTTTTGACACTCATGTTACTAGTTTCTTAACGATGTCCTGACTACGGGATTTAGAAAAACAACGACGTATCATGCTAATGGCTTTATTTTTTTGTTCTTTTGGCAATCATGTTGCTAGTTTCTCGAGGATGTCCTGGAAATAGGATTTAGAGAAGCAACGACATTTCATGATTTATCCTTCTTGTCTTTTTCTGCTTGTAGTTGGTTATGATAAAAAGACTGGGGCAATTACGCTCTTAGTACGAGTCATGATCATCCTTGTCTGCGACTGCTTGTCTTATGTAATGGTACGACCTTGCACATCTTGATTTATGTCATATCATGGTGTTTGTTGGCCATTATAATAATCTGCCCAATGATGATTAAAGAGCAATAAATATTAAAGTCCTATGGTAATATGTTGAAGGATTTGGTCTAGGAACTAACATGCATCTCATATAGGCATTGCATCCATATCATCATCCATATCTTTTTCACTAACATTTCTTTCTCTTCGTATTCTATTCTTCTCAGTCCATTTCAAGAGCACACCCGTGTTCTGGGAACCCGTCTGTCCTCCTAAGGGAGCATACCGCAACCCTCCTCGTCATTCTTCCTCATCTTATTTTGCACTGGGGCATATGCTTGACTTATTTTCTTTTCCACAATGCGACAAGTTGCATTATGACAAAGAGGGGCAAATGTAGACACATAAAAATGACCTAGGCCCGCAAGCTCTTCTTCTAACCCTAATTAGGACATTTTAATTATGTCCTTAACTCACTCTCAACTATTAATTAGATAATTCATAATTATTTAATTAATCCATATCTGTTTATTCCTCATGATTATTAAATAAATAATATTGTAATTATTTATTTAATGCGTCACTAATTGTCTAAATATTCTCCTATAATTAAATAAATTTCTTAATTTATTTCCCCCTTTATGTCTTCCTAATTATTAAATAAATAATTTTATTTATTTATTTAATTATGTCACTAATTAAGTCCTCTTCTTCCTAAAATTAAATAGATTCTTATTTATTTAATTTGGTCCACTCTCCTAAACTTTGAATTAAATCTTTATATTTAATTTAAAAGGTTCCATTTGTCACATTCCTCTAATAATTAAATAATATCTTTATTATTTAATATTCCACCTAAATTAAATAATTTTTATTATTTAATTTCTTCTAAATCTTATTTATTTAAAATAAGTCTTAGCACCTAAATTCTCTTTTATTGTGCTCATTTTAAATAAATATTATTTATTTAAAATAAGTCCCCATTTAAATTCCCTCTTTTAGTAAATAATTTAAATTAAATTATTTACTGTCACATGACCCCACCCCTTTTGAATTAAAATAATTTTTAATTCAAAAAGTCAACATCCCCTCTTGAATTAAATGATTTAAAATTATTATTTGATTCCCCCAACAACTCTATTTTTCGTGCCCAGAATCTCTTGTCACATGCCAATCTCTTGTCACATGCATTGTTAGCCATTGATTTGATTTTCTAAAAATCAATCTTGACCCTTTATTTCGAATCTGACCTAATGTTGCCCTAACCCTAATTGTGGGTTGTTGTATGGAATCCCGTCCATTGATTCTAGGGCACTTGCTAACTTTCAATTTTGGCCATTGACACAAAATTGTATATTCTATAAAAGAGCAATTTTGGTCACATCTTGCATCTCTTATCTCTTGCATTTTAGATAATCTTACATTTTCATTGTTCATCTCTTGCATTTTTCATAGTTTTAGCATTGTTACTTTCATTTTGTCATAGCATATTTAGATTTCATTTGACATAACTTAGACATTTTAGATGCTTACTAGTTGCATTAGGGCATAGTATTGCATATAGTGTTCAAATCCTTCAATATTTGTTTACGGCTTGTCATTTCTATTGGCTTGCTCTTCATAATCTGAGGACAAACAACATATTTCAGCAAGTTAAGAAGGTGTAATGGAGGTCAGTCATGGAGGATGAAGACAATCTGGTGAGATCGTTTTATCTATTCCTTTGCACTTCATTATTTACTTTGGGTTTTATGTTATGCATATGATATTTGCTAAACCTAGAAAAATATCCCATTGTTACATGCACGAGCTCAACATCTAAAAGCATAGAAAGAAGAAGAAGAAGAAGAGAGACTGAAAGCAGAAGAAAAAGGAAAAGAAGTAGCTTTTGCTTCTAATCCCAAGCCTTCTCAAGAGAATGTGCAAACAATTGCTCAAGACTCGTCTTTAGAAAATGTTGATATTGTGGACTCTCTAATGAAGAATAAGGTGCAAATTTCTTAGGTAGAATATCTCCAAGATCATCCAGAATAGCTGGATAGATTTCTTAAGGTTGTGAAGAATAGACCTATCATACAACCGACATTGCTCGAATCATCTGTTCCAATAGAAGAAGCCTAAACCCTTTTATATCTCTTTGTATATAGGGGGTTGAATCAAGCTGAGCAATTGTATCATCAATTCACAAGCCCCAGACAAAGTCATACCTCTACAAGTGATGAATACACTAGGAATTTTGTGCACCAAGATAAAGGACGAATGCTATTCACTCGAGTCCAAGTTGGTGCCATTGGTCGAATAGTTAAAAGATGCACAAGTGAGGTTCGCAGCTTGTCCCGAGAAAAAAATAATTATGACCATCTTGGTATCTGACATTCTTGCTAGCTATGAGATGCTATTAAGAAAAAGCTTTTGCAAAGATCTCAGTGGAGAGATACAAATGGATTGGTCTCCTGCAACTATTCCACTAAAGAATGGTACTTTCAAGCTAGAACCAGAGCTCAAGTCTCGATTTGCGGTGGTGAAGTCTCAAGATCCTCAAGCCCAAATTCTATATCAAGAAATAGGACTTGGAACTTATGCTATGCTGACTGAAATAACTGAAAAATGTCAAGAGGTTGTAAGTGTTGCAAATAAAATAGCAGATGACCCAAAGATGTGGACTATTCAGTTTAATGGGAGTTGTTCTACTATTGGCTCAGGAGCGGGAGTTGTAATAATTTCTCTTGAAGGACGGTTGTATCCATTTGCATATTGCCTGCACTTTAAATGTACAAATAATACGATGGAATATGAGGCACTCTTACTAGGTCTCAAGAATGCAAAGGATATGGGTATAAAAAAACTTAGAGTTGAAGGTGATGTGGAGCTAGTTGTGAAGCAGGTCAGAGATCAATTTCGAGTAAGAGTGCATCGCCTTCGACATTAAAGAAACAGGGTGTGGAATGCAATCAACTGCTTCGAGGCATTTGATATCAAAGACATTCTGCATCTAGACAATAGTAGAGCAGATGCCCTTATGATATTAGCTTCACTTTTTGTGCCACATTATGACTTTCATCAGAATGCTTTTTCTATTGAGCTTATATATAGACCGGTTATCCCTAAAAACTATGATAATTGGTAAAGTCTTCGATGATGATGACCATATTAAGGAGTTTCTTGTTATGGGAAATAATTTCAAAGAATTATTCTTTGAGGGCAGCTCATCTTCTTTCAGAGAATCGCTTAATAGAGGTTTCCAGTGTGCTAGAAGTTATAGAAGATGCAGAAAACACATAGGAAGCAGATACAAGCATTATCCAATTGAAGGGTAATAAGATTCCCAAGGGCCTGATATCCTTGGAGAATATATTTGACAGGAATGACCGGTACATTCAAGATCAGAAGAACTCAGGAGATAAGACTTATGTGGAGCATCATCAAGTATATAGTGGTACTGAAGACAAGCCTCGACTTGTTAATTTGGGCAAATGTTGCACTGCAGAGGAGAGTGAAAAGTTCATATCTCTATTCAAACAATACCGTGATGTTTTTTCCTAGTCTTATGAAGACTTGAAAGTTTTCATGCCAAGAGAATTGTCTCATACAATTCCTCTCAAACCTGGAGCTAAGCCTTTCAGGCAAAAACAAAGACACTAAAATCCACAAATTCAAGATACCATCTATGCAAAAATTCAAAAGATGGTGGATGCCAAAATCATTTTTCCAATTCATCACTCCACCTGGGTATCAAACATAGTTCCTGTACAAAAAAAGAATGGAGAAATCATAATTTGTGTATATTTTAGGAACTTGAATCAATCATCTCTCAAGGATAGTTATCCTTTTCCAATCATGGAGCACACCTTGCAGACAGTTATCAGTTCAGAGATGCTATCCTTATTGGATTGTTTTTCTGGTTATAATCATATTGCAGTGGCTGAAGAAGACCAATTCAAGATGGCATTCACTGCCCCATGGGGTGCATTTGCTTATGAAAGGATTCCCTTCAGCCTCATCAATTTCGGTGCTACATTTAAAAGATCCATGGATTTGGTGTTTGGAGACTTGAGGAATAAGGTAATTTTTGTCTACTTAGACGACCTCATTGTTTTCTCGAAGATACGATGAGATCACTTTTCACACTTAGGGAAATTCTTCGAGAGATGCAGATATCATAAAATTTCACTAAATCCTAAGAAGTCCATCTTTGCAATGACAGAGGGAAAACTGCTTAGCCAAATTGTCTCCAAAGAGGGAACTCGAATTGACCATAGTCAGGTTGATTCTATCAGAAACTTGTCTCTTCTAACAAGTAGAACTAGGGTACACTCCTTCGATAAAGTCAATCTCATATGAAGGTTTGTACCGGAATTCTCAGAGCTCACAAAGGACATAGCTGCCATGATGAAGAAGTTTTTTTTCAAGTGTACAGAAGAAGGCAAGAAGGCATTTTTTGCAATAAAAGAAGCTATCAGCCAAGCACCGGTGTTGGTCCATCCCGATTTTGATAAGGATTTTATCCTTTACTATTACGCATCAAAGCATACTTTGTCTGCAATATTGACACAAAAGCTTAAAGAAGAAACTGAATCTCCAATCGCTTTCATGAGCAGCAACTTCAAGGATAGTGAGTCAAGATACTCTCAGATTGAAAAGAATGCATATGTAGTGGTCAGAGTCATAAAGAGTTTTAGATTTTACATCCTGAATTCCCACACAATTGTGTATGTCACTAATCCAACGGTGAAAAGCGTGCTAACTCACTAGGAGATGGGCACAAAGAAAGGAAATTGGGTCGCACGAGTGCAAGAGTATGACTCGGAGATCAAGCCAACCAAACTCTTCCCTGGGAAAGGTCTTTGTCAGTTGATAGTAGAAGATGGTGATAAGAAGCTCAAGGCCAAGGCTAAACCTGAACCTGAACTCGAAGTTAAACAGGATCTTCCTATGGTCCTACTTGTTGATTCTGCTGACGAATGGTATGCAGAGATTTGGTATTACCTAACCTATGGTGAATGTCCAACCTGCATGGACAAGCAATAGAAAAGAACACTAAAGTTGAAAGAAAAAAACTTTGTTCTTTCGAATGACATTTTGTACAAGAAAGGGCTAGATGGAACATTTTTACTATGTGCTAACAAGGACCAACAACGACGGTTTTTGGAAGCTTTTCATAGTCAAGCATGTGGTGGCCACTTTTCATGAAGGGTTATTGCATTCAAAATTTTGTGAGCACAATTCTTCTGGCCAACCATGTTTCACAATGCATATGAATGGGTGCACAAATGTCAGATGTGTCAACAGTTTGTTGGCAAACTCAAGTTGGCAGCCATTCCTCTCAGGCCAGTTGTTATAGATGCTCCATTTTAGCAATGGGGATTAGATTTTGTTGGTCCTATCAACCCATGTTCCAGTAAGGGGCACATTTATGTCCTTACTACCACAAATTATTTTACAAAATGGGTTGAGGCCATTCCAACTAAGCGGGCTACCTCCGAGGTCATGTGTGACTTCTTGAAGGAAAATATTGTTTCGTGCTTCGGAGTGCCTCGCAAAATTATAACTAATAATGCAACATGTTTTTCATCAGAGGAGCTACTAGAGTTCTATTTTGATCACGACATCACTTTATCACATTCATCAAATTATTACCCACAAGGTAATGGATAGGTCGAGTCATCAAACAAGAACATAGTCACAATTGTATGCAAGTTGGTTGATTCCAATCAGCAAACTTGGCATAAAAAACTCTACAATGCTCTCTGGGCTGACATAATTACTCCAAAGAGAGCCATTGGTACTTCACCTTTCATCATCATGTATGGTACGAAGGCTATGTTACCTCTCATGTTGGAATTGTTCGCTTTGTAGAGCTTTGGAATCCGCAGTAGAAGATGTGGAGTTTACATATCCAATTGAAAAGTGTATCTTGCACCTGACAAAGCTGCAAGAGGAGAGAGTAGAGGTCATAGAAAAAATCACTTAGCATCAGGAGCGAGTGAAGAAATTTTTTGATAATAAAGCTTGCCAGCAATATTTCAAGGTTGGAGATCAAATCCTATTGTGGGATAAGAGACATGAGCCCAAGGGAATGCACGATAAATTTGATTCCTTGTGGTTGGAGTCATTCGAGATCCACAAGTTCATTAGGGAGAAAACTTATAGTCTCTCGCACTTGGATGGAAGGCTCATCCCTCTACCACATAGCGGGTAGTACCTGAAGCACTTCATCCCTTTGGGGGTGGAGTAAAATTTCTGTAAATAATTTTCCTTTTTGTTTCTATGATGTGTTTCCCCTTTTTGTGATGTGTTTGTTATGTTGTGTTTCCCCTTTTTGTAACAATTTTTTCGTGTTTTAGGTGATTACGAGTCTTGTTTTAGGTGATTTTTAGGGAAGTCCCAACTATTAGGTGATTCTGGGAAGTCCTGTCATAGGTGACTTAGGGAAAGTCTTGTTCTAGGTGATTAGGAAGTGTTGTTGACCCTGATAGCTAATGGATAAGGCACTGATCTAAGCTTAAAAGTCTAGAGATTCCTTGGTTCTCCTATGTCATAAGTATCCAACATGGTCCCTAGATAGAGCCAAATGTTGTACCCCAAATTAAAAAATTTCCTACACTTAGGCATTTTGAAGAAATGGTTAAAAATCTTATTAAAATTGTCAAAATTGGGAATTTGCATGTCTTGCATGAAGGTCAAAAACTCAAAAAAAAAAAAATCTGACGATCTAGGTTAGCTCAGAATGACCAAGTGAACAAAACCCAAATCTCAGTTTTTCGGCCCTAAATTTTAGGAAAATAGAACTTTTTTCTAGGTTTTTCTGGGTTTCTTCTCAAATGGTTACTGGCAAAAAAATTTAAAAATAGAAATTTTTGCTTCAAGGGTTCAAACTGATTTTGATTGGTTGAAAATACTTCCTCATCAGGCTGGTCTAGTCAAAATCATCAAAAGATTAGTTTTGCCTTGGTGGGTCTATCTGCTTTTTCAAAAGTTGTTTTAGAAGATCTAAGACCATCAATGGAGGTTGCTTAACTTCCAGGTGTCAGATTCAAAGTCTCAAGCACTACATAGGTCAAGAAACTACAACAGATGATCGAGGAATGAGCAACGAGGAGGAAAAGCTGGAAAATCTTGAAAATTATAAAATTTTGACTGTTTGGAAACTCTAGGTGCCCCTACCCAGTCTAGGCGCCTAGACACTCATGCCTTATAATTTTTTTAGTTTTCAACAGTCAAAACCAGGGTGAGCATGAGGAATGAGGAAAGATGAAAATTCCAAATAAAATTCTATCTCTTGCAAGTAAAGGTGCCCTTGCTAGCTAGGGGCGCCCAATCTTTCAAAGCCTCAGATGATAGAATTAAAGTTTGTGCTCCCAAAAAATGTTGCTCTGAATTCAGCAGGCTTTGCAGTGAATCCATTAGCATGATCATCAGCCGAAATTCAAGATTGAATAGAGAAGTCTTGACAAAGTAGCAAAATGCAAACTGTGAAAATCATGAAAAATATTCTCTCTGGGAACTTTGGGTGCCCCAGGTAGCCAAGGGAACCTAGGATTTTGAGCCACCTAATTTAGTGGTTAGGGTTTGCATATTCATTGTCTTCAGGATTCTACTAACTTCACAGTGAATATCTCAGCCAATTCATCAAATCATTCAATCACCCGCAATTTTAGATTGAACGAAGGGCATAACATGAGGTTTCAAGTTTGAAAGATAAGATGCCAAAAATGACTGTTTGTTGATCATGGGCGCCCTAGCTAGCTAGGGGCGCCCAAGATTTTGAGTGCCTAAATGATTGAATTAGGGTTTAACGCCTCCAACATGTCTTCTTCAGATTTGAAGCATCTCTCCAACGGAATCAACGGAAATCCCATCAGAGTTGTCAAACACCAGATATCAAAGACAGAATAGAGGTATGAGATTGTGCAAATTAAAAAAAGTCAAAAGCAAAGATGAAAATCTCAAAATAAAAACTAACTCTAGAGGAGTTGGGTGCCCTAGCTGGCCAAGGGCACCCAAGCTTTTGACCCCTCAAACTCATTTTTCAGAACAAATCACCTCCAAAGGATCTACCTTAGAATCAACCAGGCTATCCAATGAGTCCAACCATTAGTTCGTCGGACCTCCTGATCATCAAGAAATGAGAATTCATTAGAAGATCAAAAAACAAGTATAAAAGTTGAAAATCCAAAAAAGGACTATCTAGGCAGTGAAGGCGCCCCAACTAGCCAACGGCGCCCAGACTTTTGAGGCCCTGAAATCAGTTTTCAGAAGATATCACCTCCAAAAGACCCTCCTCTGAATTCATCAAGCTATCCAATGAATTTTATAGCCAGTGAATCGGGTCAATCTAGCTCCTGGAGTTGCGAAATCATCTGAAGGTTAGGAAAAAATAGAAATAGAAGAATGTCAAAAATGGCTAACATTGGAGATGTTGGGCACCCCAAGTAGCTAGGGGTGCCCATGTTTTTGAAGGTCAAGATGATGTTTTATCCAAAGCAGTCTCCAGCATGTTCTCTTCATATTTGATCTTGCTCTGTGATGAAATCATCTGTCAGTTCATAGGATTCACCGAGCTCCCGAGATCGAGGATTGAACAGAGGGAAAAATCAAGAAAAAGTTGAAATTGTCATAAAATTGGTTGTCTATAGAAGAAAAATGCCTCTAGGAATGAAGGGTGCCTAAGGCTTAATGCCTTAGTCAAATTTTCAAGCTTTCATCATGAGCTTTATGAAAAAACATCCACATTCGATGAGCCTAGTTTAGGGTTTGGCTTCACAGTTCTAAATTTAGGAAATAAAACAAGTTTTCAACCTAAAAACCTATTTAAAGGACGCCTTTGCATTCATTCTTCACAATTTTTGCAAGGGGCGTCTAAGGCAAGAGAAGAAGAAACATAAAATTTTATTCAATTCAACAATCAAAGGCCAAAACTTGGAGATTTTTCAGAGTTCTTCATATTTTCTTGATTAACTCACAAAGAGGCTTCATTTTTATGCTTTAGTTTGCCAGGGTATCAATTTTCAGAAGAAGGGGGTCATCTTTTTTAATTTTCAGCAATCTGGGTCAGCTTGGTTCATGATTCTCAACAACTTTGGAAAAAAATCAAATTTCAAGAACCTAATTTTTTCACTCATGTCCAAGAAATATTCAATATTTTCAAAATCTGATCATTTGGGTTCATCTCAAATGAGATTTTGCACAAAAGCAAACTCTCAACTTTTTTTCAAAAAAAAATCAAAAATTACGGTTTGCTACTTTTTCAACCATGCATCAAAATTTTCAAAAAAAAAAATGATATGGGTCCTCTTGCAACAAGATTCTCTACAAAACCCATATCTTAGAATAATTTTGAAAAATCTGTCTATTTGAAGAAGAAAAATTAGCAAGCTAAATTTAGGGTTTGTGCAGAAATTGTCCAAACATATTCTATAGTCAATCTTCAAGTTTTTCAGTATGGAGTACTCTCCCATCGAATTCAAGGCCAAGACAACACTATATCATGATTCATCAAAACTGCTGAAACTGACTTGCATCATATCAAACTAGTGTTCAATTTGCATGCTTTGGAAGACGCAAGCAATGTTGCAATCAGACACCTTGGTCATTCTGGATTACTTGCAGCAAAATCAATTCCCATCTCAATGCAAATTCTAGAGGTTTTAATTGCTTGTATCAAGCATTATAAACAACAGCACGAGAAATTCAAGCAGCAGATGGAAGAGTTGTTTGCAGCCTCAAGCCAGACATGATTGAAAAGTGTTTTTCAATACCACCTTGGTCTGAAAGTTTAACCATCTCCATTGAAGAATGTGAAAAGATGTGGGACATTCACAAGGACAAGTACTATAAGAAAGTTGCACAAAGATGGCTGAAAGAAAAACATAACATTTTGCCAAAGAACATCGGGAGTGGAGAATTCAAGGAGTTTGCAATAATGATTACTTTGCTTAACCGAGTCATTGGTCAAGCAGAAGCTACAAAATTCCAACCTTGGATGTTCTATGTCATCTCACATATCATCAAGAAAACAAAATTCTATAACTGGCCACCATTAATCAGCGATCGTCTTCACCAACAAATAACTGAATATTTCAAAATCCACGAGTTTCACATGATTTCCTACCTAGTCTACCCAGTGGTTTTTCAATAAAAATTTAGAGGATTGAATACCGTTGGAACTCTTGATGTATAGCATGTTTATAATCTTTACCCTCAGATGGATTTTTCAGTATCAACACATCACTACAAAAGGGTAAATGAGGCTTTCTTGATGCATACAGTGAGAGACTTAGATAACGACTTGCATGTATGGATTTCATCAACTGCCAGGGCAGCAATGGCAGAGTGGGCATATTGGTTCATCCAGTTTCCTACATTCTCCTACATCAGAGTGTAAAAATTCTCAAGTGCTCCAGTCATGTTGCCAAGATATCCTTCAGATGAGGTGGTTTTCATGGAGTTTCTAAGGCAAGCGTATGAGGTTTACAGTTTCTTGCGGAATCGAAAGAAGCCTGTTTTCAGTTTTCCCTTTGAGTTGGGAATCTACAAATGTAGATCATTGTCGTATGCTAAGTTAATGGGTGATGAGTTATCTAAATTTAGTCTCAAACCATTCAACGAGAGAGGATCATACGATCCTCATGGTGTTTTTGCATCCCGTCTTGGTCAGAATTATGCTCATGTGCCTACTCTTGAATATTTTTGGGCTAATTTCAAAGATGAGTTCGAGGTACAGAAGCGCAGTAACAAAAGGCTTACACTCCATCAAATGAAATATTGCTAGTCAAAAGATATTGAAGGATTGTCCGATGATGATGGAGATATACTTCTTCCTATGTACACCCGAAATCAAATTGAGCAACATCCGCTTCCACAAGTAAATTGGTCCAACAAAGAGTGTACCTCAGTTGAATAAAGAACGAGCCGAATTATCAAAAACAATAGAATGTTCCTAGGGCTCGAGAGGAATCAGAAGTGAGCTATTCCAAACATAGATCCGCCAATAGTACAATCATCTCTTCCTTCTTCTAGACCTGAATCAAAAATGAAGGCTAAGAGTCACGTTCCAAAAGGTGTGAAGGGTAGCAGAACAACAAAGAATGTAAGGAGAAGATTGGACTTTTCCAACATAATTCTATAGGAGCAGTTGGTAGTTGTAGTAGAAGTTCCACTTGAAGAGCTCGCGCCACAAGAAGTAGAGGTTGTTCCCACATCTCTAGATGGTCCACCATCGCCGAGGTCTTCTCCAATCCATATTGATTTAGAAGATGAAGAAATTGATGAAGACGAATCCGAACCTCTCAGAGAAATTAGTAGAGACACCTCATCTTGGCTTGAGAATGTCTTGGGAAGGAAGAGGAGGAGGCCTTCATATCAGCTAAACTTTGCAGAGCTTGACAATATTTACCAAGATGTGCCTATAAAGAAAGCAAAGAAACAAGCTCATATGGAGAAGAATCCAAAAGGTGAGATTATCATTGAGACTGCTACACCTCTAGAAGATAAAAATATTGATGAAGTGGGGGCTGATGATTTCATAATGTTTAAGGCCAATCTCGGAAAAAGCACTAAGCACACAGATGTAAATCTCTTCAATATGGAAAAAAAAATCTCAAGGAAAGAGTACTAAAAGATGGAGAGGATAAGGTAGCCCTCAAGGCTGAAAATCGACAACTTCGACAATATATTTCTAATCTTCTTCACAACACTTCACAAGCTACTCAGTTGCTGCCCCAAATTCTAGAGACACCAGCTGATCAACATCAATTAAGATAGTTGGTTATATATGGGAAGCATGTGCAGGATTAGATTGAGGAGTTCATCACCAGAGGTAGAAATGTTCTTGCATAGATATATCAGCTAAGGTATAATGCCCATGATCTACGCCAAGGGATTCAAGGATTTGAGCAATGTATAGGAGAAGTGAAACCAATACACGAGATTATCATTGTAGATTTGAAGACAACATATGATTAAGTGGTTTCAAGAGAACATAAGAGGCAAATCCTTGCATGGAGAGAGTGTCACCTCGTCAAAGTAAAAATTTATGAGAAGATATATGAAGAGTTAGTTGTATACAGGCAAAGGGTGGTTTATGTTCTCCAATTCATATGTGAATTTGTTTTAGAGATTCCTTTTCGATATCATCATGGTGATGGTTCTTTCATTAAACTTAATGAATTACAGGAAAAGTTTTATAATATTGTTTGTGGTAGTGTTTGCAGTGATCTCATTGCTGGAAAGATGAGTCGGATTGCAACAATGTCAGCAAGATTCGATAAAGCAGCTAAAGATTTGAAAGATTCTCTAAGTTCAATTTCAGAAGATGAAGAGATCCTGGAAAAGTGGAATTTTGCTATAGATAGTATTGATGCTCATGATAGAGATGCGGTTTCTCACTTTTTGGCGGATGTGGTTGAGATTTAAAGCAACAACTTTCTCCCAAATTTCTTTCCATTCTTATCTCATACTTTCTTTCTATTCTTGGCTCATGATTATCCATTCTTTGAAGAATAAAGAAATCAAGATGTAATAGTTGGCACTTTCCCCATTTTTAGGCTTTCATAGGTTGTTAGATGCTTATCTTGTTTTAGTTTTAGAAATAAAGCTTGCATGTTGGCAAGTCTTAGTTGTAAAAGCAAGGAGATTTTAGGGTTCCCTACTCCTCTGCTTGTGTATAAATCAGGGCAGCCTTACCCATTTTTCTTTAACCGTGCTTGTGATAAAAAATTGTTCAGCCTACTTGTTGCCTGCAAGGTGTTATTCAGTGTCAATTCAATTAGTGTAAGAGCAAGCTTGTATGCCTCTATTTGCTGCAAGTTATTGTTCAGTTTATGTGTTATTTGTGTCAAGTGTTTTCTGGTTTGATGGCTAAACTGTAAGCTTGTTATTGCTACAATCTTGTTTTCCCAGAAGTGTGATCTTTGTACTTGAAATTTGAGAAAATAAAATATTATGTCTACTTTGTTGTTTTGATCTACTGTCTCAGATTTCCATTTTATGTTTTCTGCTTACATAACCTTTATTTCAGCTTGCATTGAAAGTACAATAGATGTGCATTGGAAGAAATTTTGTTTAAGCATTTGTCTTGAAGAATCATTCCTTGTTCATTTCTAACTCTCAAGCTCTGAGTTTACTTGAGTAGTTAGAAATGTCATTAGAGTAGGCTTAGTCGTAGTTGAACTTCATAAAGAGAAAATCTCAGCTATGACGCTTGAGTTTTAAAACCTTGTGCTCTTAGCTGAACAAAAAGATTGGAAAATTAATTTAGTTTACTTTCTTTAAGAAACATCAGCAAAATAGGGATCTTCCTCTCCTAATTTGAAGAGCATTTAATTTGTGCATAGCTTTTCATTTCTAATTCACATACCAGAGGTGCGAATTGAAACCCCAACATATTGCATTGTTGATTTGCAGTAGCTAGTTTATTGTTGCAATCATTAATTCATTGGAGAGTTGTAATAACTGATGTATTGTTGCATTTTGGCTTAAGAAGGAGTTTATTTATGTTTGGAGGTTTATTCCAAATTTTAATGGTCCTTCACCAAAATTTGGAAGCACAAGAAAATTCAATTTTTGAAAGTTATTCTTAATCATTGGCAAGTCAATTTTTGAAGAATATAATTGCAGCCTTTGTGGAAATAATTTTCAGTTGGAAGAGTATCATATTTGGCAGTTGGGACACTAGTTTTTAGTCCAAAAAGAGAGAATCGAATTTATTAAGGAAGGATGGCTCCATCAGAAAATTCGTGGATTTCTTGCTTGATAGGCGCGACCTCAAGAAGGCATTTTTTGGGAATTTTCATTGTTAATTCTAGATGCAAATACTAGCTCCACATACAATCTTGACTTTGAAGATTGGAGGCATGATTTAAATCATTTTTTCTTGGGAAGAAGTCGCAAGTCATCAAGGAAGTCAGGCGCTGCATGTTTGGTACAAGATAAGGTGTTTTTAGGAGGAATTGAATTGGTATGATGTTGTTGGGGATCATTCAAATCATAACATCAAACCAGGTTCCTTATTTCTCTATAGGCATTTCATTTTAGTTGCATTTTGTAGATGTTGGCCTCAAGTTGTAGTCATTGTTTTAGCAGCATTTGATAACATTGTAATATTGTTAGAGTTTAAGAAGTTTTCTGCCAATTAATTGCATTGGATAGCAGCATTGGATGTAATTTGTTATCACCTGATTGTAAGAAATTGCTCATCTTATTGGTAACATCATTCAAGAGGGTTTTTGAGTTTGCATTCAAAGTTTTTGTCAAAATACCTAATGTTGTAGCTACATAGTTGCATGAGTTTACAAACATTATATCATTTGAAAAGTTAGAAATGAGCATTGCATTCTACTTTCAATTGATGTCTTCTATCATATTAGTTAAGTCTTCTAGAAGTCATTTCATGCATTTTTACTATCACTCAAAAAGACAAAACAAATCAGAAAAACATTTACCAGCTAGGACAGCTTGCAAGACAAGTATTTGACGAAATTCCTAAAGCACCAAAACAACAAATTCAGGTCAAAATTATCAAGGGTCTTTACACAAATGCAAGTAGAATTGTGGACAATCTTTATATCATTAGTGAAATCAAAGGAGAAAGATGCTATGTGGGACAAGTAGATGAGAGTCGGTTGTGGCACAGAAGGATGGGGCACTTGAACTTTGACAATCTTCTGAAGATCAACAATAGGGACATGCCAAAGATTGCAAAGCCTCCTAATACTATTTGCAAATAGTGTCAACATGGAAATCAAACAAGGAAAAAAATCAAATCAAAGGAGTACTCTACATTAGAGCCTTTGGAACTTATCCATACTGATCTATGTGGACCAACAAGGACAAAAATATTACAAAGTGAGCTATTTTATGCTATTAATTGATAATTATTCTAGGATAACTTGGGTTACATTTTTTAAAGAAAAATTTGAAGCTTTTGAGAATTTTAAGGCATTTAAAGCCTTAGAGAGAATGAAATTGGACTAAGAATCAAATTTCTAAGATCTAATAGAGGAGGAGAGCTCACTTTAAATGAATTTGAATAATTCTATGAACATGGAATAAGAAGACAATTTTCAGCAGCAAGAACTCCACAACAAAATGGAGTTGTTGAGAGAAAGAATAGAACATCTCAAGGAATGGCAAGAACCATGATTAATGAGTCCAAGCTATCAAACATTTTTTGGAGAGAAGCAATTCACATGACCGTCTATATTCTAAACCGAGCATTAATCAAGGTAACAATAGCAAAACACCATATGAACTATGGAAGGGAAGGCCTACAACAGTGAAGCATTTCAAGGTATTTGGGAGAAAATGTTATATAAGAAGAGATGAAGAAGATTTGGGAAAATTTGACTCAAGGCCTAGTGAAGCAAATTTTGGAGCAAATTTGTGGAGTATATTGGAGCGGATCTAAGAGATATATTGAACACAATGTTAAGGTAGAAGTTGAAGTTATGAGCAAATTTGTGAAGGGGAATTAGATTCTAGAAGGAGTTTCAAATCATTTTCATATTGTTCATTTGGAGGTTGGTGCCTCTTAATCAAGGAGATCAGGAGGTTGGTGCCTGTCATTAAAAGAGATTGATGTCTCTTGTTGGGTTGGTGCCCAGTTGTGGGGATTGGTATCTCCAATGGGTTGGTGCCTACAAAGATTTGTAAGAAGATTCTATTTTTCTGAGGTTGGATTTGAATGGTAGATCCAAGCAACTATTCGTTGTGGTTTTCTCTCGAAAGGGTTTCCACATACAATCTTGTGTCTCTTATGTGTGTGGATCTTGTGCGATTGCTTTATTGTGGTTATTAAAGTTTTAAAAAGTAAAAGATTAACTTATACTAATTCACCCGCCCTCTTAGTATAAGTGTGTGTGCTCATCAAAACACCATTAAAGAAACAATGAATCAAGCCTAGAGTATTCTTTAAGTTATTTCTATACTAGCAAAAATATTTCTTGGGATTGAATCAACAAGTTAAAAGATAAAGAATTTATTGAAATGAAAAGGGAAAAAATTGACATTGCTCTTTAATCAAAATCTGGTCATTCACATTCAACTGCAAAATTACTACATTGTATTGCCTTTAAAAGGCCAAAATTCCCGTATAAAACTAGTTATGGAAATATAACTACCAAAACCTAATTTATTTATTAAATTAACAATATCATGTTAATTTATTTATTATTAACTAATTTATGTTAAGCACTAATTCCTAACACCCCCCTTTAGTGCTAACATAGGAACCTTTTATTCTGTGTTGTAACATATCGATGGTTGGCCTTGGTTTTTTCCCGCATCTTCTAAATTGCCCCCCTTTAATGAAAAAAAAAATGAATTAAAACTAGAAACTCTTCGCTTGGCCAATCCAGTTAATCACTAATGGTGTATATAATGCTCATGTCTTGGGACACAAATTTGCACATAGTAACTCCCACACTCCATAAAATTGTTGTTATAGATTATCGACTCCCTGATTTAAGTGTATCACTTAACCAATCCAATCATTCAAATAAACCTTCACCCTTTAAAGAAAATGTCTTAAATATAGTCCATTGATGATTTTTTTATTTTGTGTAATTCAAGAGACTCGATAACTACAGCCTCATCAAGGGCACCTGGAAGATCCTACTTGTTTGCATAAATGAGTATAATTGCTCCTTTCAATTCATCTTCCTCCAAAATAGAATGAAATTCTTCTTTCGTTGTGACCAATCTATCAGTATCACTTGAATCGACCACATAGATAACAACTTGGGTGTTTGGAAAATACCACCGCCAATAGTGCCTGATACTAGTTTGCCCACCTAGATCCCACACTTGAAACTTGATGTTTTTGTATTGAGCCGTTTCAACATTAAGTCCAATAGTTGGAATAGTAGAAACAACCTCTCCCATCTGCAACCAATCCATTTGATTGGAAGAGGATGAAACCATTCCGTTGAAAGCCCTTCCTCAACACTAAACTCTTCAAATAATGGCTTTCTCGAACTTCACAACTCCCTTAGATTGGCAAGTCTAATGCTTTTCATCATATCTCCATTTGAATCTTCCATTGCTATAGAAATAAGCGATGCTCCCCATAAACTCAGGTGATAGACTTAAATTGCTCTATCTAGAGGCAATGATATCCACCAATCGCATTATTTCTATTCTTTCCCTTGGGGAAAAATCAATAAGAAATGACTGGCAATATAGAATACATAATGCAACGGTGAAACCAATAAAAGAACAAAATAAAGATATGGGTTTTGATGAAGTTCAGTGCTTCAATAATGTATTCCAATAAAATTCTATTATGTATATGCTACCCGCACATTAGCAGTAGATTTTGGATTTTAAAAAAGAATATTGGGATGATAACGGTGAACATAATGGAATGTTTAAACTATGGAAAGATTGAACACAATGGAGAGACAAAGAAGGAATGCAGATGAATGATGGAGTCAAAAGGATTTTGCACATGGTCTACATTGCTCACCTGTTGACGAATGCAAGAATGGAAGAAATCAATAGCAATTGCACGTGGTCCTCACTGCAGTACCATTGTAAACACTACTTTGGATGAAAAAAAATGAATGGAAGGAGATTAGAGAGAGTTCCAGGAAGAACATGCTCTGATACCATATTGAAATGAAAAGGGAAAAAAAATGAGATTGCTCTTGGATCAAAATTTGGTCATTCACATTCAACTGCAAAATTATTACATTGTATTGCCTTTAAAAGGCCAATATTCCCGTATAAACTAGTTACGAGAATATAACTACCAAAACTTAATTTATTTATTAAATTAACAATATCATGTCAATTTATTTATTATTAACTAATTTATGTTAAAGCGCTAATTCCTAACAAAAAAATTCAATTATAGGAAGAAATTACATGTGAATTTTTCAATTAAACCTTGAGGGTTGAGGACTCTAAAAAATTATAGGAAGAAATTACATGTGAAGTTAGATGCTCTTACAATTTGGTGTTGTTCCATCATTGTCATCTTCTAGTGTAGGAGATGCTTTTTTTAATATTTGCCCCCAAAAGCCTCCTATCTTAAGATGCCTCAGCCCATTTAGGAACAAATTACTGGTTCCACAAAAATGATCAAAAATATTATTCATGAGTCTTTATCAAATAATCCATTAAAAAGACAACTTGGGGATGTGCATCCTTGCAAGAAAATCTTGCACTATGTATTTTATATGTGCAAACCATAACTTCATTATTAGGAAAAAATAAGATTTTGTATGGGAAATTTAAACAATATAACATGATAAGCGACAAAACTTGAGTGGCATGTGCTATAATAAATCATATTAGATAAGAAAAATTCAACACATATATGCCTCAATTTTCATTTATGATATATAATACATGCAAAAAATATTCATCATAACACTCAATGAAGGAAGCTCATACTTTAATGTATTGATGAAATTTGAAAAGAATCACAAAGTAGAGCATTTGAACTTTTTTGAAGCATATATGTTATGCATCCACTAAGTTATAAATTTTCTTCTCACACTAAGTATTTAAAAAGAATTGATAGTGATTTTAATAATCAAGACAATCAAGAAAAACTATTCATATTCCAATTCAAGTACAATATATACTTCCCTTTGGAATGAGAATAAATTCCAATCAACTAGGTAAATTAAAATTAAGACACAAATATGTTATTATTTCATCTCTAATTACATATGTTACTTGGCTTCAATGGGTGTTACAACTAGGCTCAACTATTTTTATTCAAACCCTAAATATGGGGATTCATAGTTCTATCGTTGAACTTCATATAATTAAACTTCTTATGCCTTAGTACTTTGGTTGTAAATAAATTTTGATGAGCACACACTTATACTCAAAGGGGGGGTGAATTAGTAAAAGAAAATATTTTACTTTTTCAAAACTTAACAACCATAACAATATCATTCACACAAGATCTAACAACTATGTGACACAAGAAGAACACATGACTTACGTGGAAACCCTTATGGGAGAAAACCATGAAAAACTATTGCTTACTTAAAACTTCTCTTACAAACTTCATAGGAACCAACCCACTGGAGACACCAATCCCCACAACTAAGCATCAACCCATTAAAAGACACCAATCTCTTCTAATCAAAGGCACCAACCTCTCGATCTCCTCAATTAGTAGGAGCCAACCTCCCTATCTCCTCAATTAGGAGGAACCAACCTCCAAATGAATATTATGTGTATTTTTACTTCAGTATGCTTCACAAATCTGCCTTAATATCTTCACAAAAACCTTCTATACTTTTGCTCTCAAATCTGCTATATTTCTACCCTTAGATCTCCTATAATTTTGCTATAATCTTCCTCTTGGATCTGCTATAATTATTCTTAGACCTATTATGATTTCTTCACAAAATCTTTGATAAAAATATTCTTCAAATTTGTTCGTAGACTTCTTCAGATTTGCTTATAGATCTGATCTAGATCTGCTCCTCAAATTTCCTTGAATAGGAAATATATTCAATAAATTCTTGCTTTTAAAAACACTCTACAAGGGGTGACTTCATGTAAGGATGTGGCCTCTTCCATTGAATGCAACTCTTTCTTTTATACATGCCTTTTCCATCTCCAATTTGGACACTCCAATAGCGGTCAACTCCTATAATAAATTTATTTAAATTTAATTTTAAAAGGAAACAGGTGCCACTATGAGGGGGTCGGCCCTAGGAATTAGAAAATAATTTAATTTAATTTAATTTTTAACTCCAATGTAGGTCGACCAACAATTTGAACAAATTTATTTATTTAAATTTTAATTCTTCAAGGGGCGATCACATATGAGTAGGGCCAACCATGATCTCAATGGTTTTCCTCCTTTGACATCAATGACAACAATTTCCAACAACTTTATGTTAATTACTTGTCCAATTGTCAATATTTGCTAGGATTTGGTTGTAAATAGTTGTCAACAGTAGTGTTCTACTTGGCAACTATTGAGCATTTTATACATTATTATCTATAGAGTGCCTTTGTAGACAGTAGGTTGTGAACCTCACTCACCTATTTAGTTAGGCATGATGTTGTGAGTATGTCATGTCACTTTCCTAATTGATCGACAAAAAGTTCAATTTTAGGGCCCAATTATTGTTTTACTTGGGCAATCCAATAAGGTACTTTTTAATTATGTATTGATTAATATTAAGTTACTTTTTATTTTATTTTTGGAGAGGAAATTTCATTTACATAAAGGGACCAAATGTAATGCTTCTAAAAGAAAAGTCTAGCACCATCATTTTGTACTCGAATTATTATTTTCATGAACTCAATTTTCAATTGGAACTTTCAAGGATGAAGACCATCCTAGATTGTATAGCACATTGAGGACGAAAACCTTTAATACCCTTTGATTGATTTACACCAACTAAATGTGATTATATTTGTAAACAAATTCCATTATATGTGGATCATTTGATGCACCTCCAATGATTAGAGGTTGGTAAATTATCATTGTGGATTGTTGTTCCTGAGGTGACTTTGTTTACTATTATTGTTGATCCACATATAGCCATACAGTCAACCATTATTTCACCTATTTGCATATGTTTTGTTGTTGTTTATGGAGCCGATTTATGAAGTGTTGTTGTTTTCTATTCATTTTTTACATTAGATATTTTATGCACCTAATTGTTGATGTATTCTAAAGACCCTTGTTGATTGCTTGGTGTTCATATAATGTTTGTTTTGGTTTGCAAGTTTCTAGGAATAGTGCATAAATGTTTGACAAAATTACCATGCATAATTTGTGCAATATTGAAAGCAACAACACTATCTATGAAATATAACAATTCAAATTAACAATTTCTACAATAAATCTTTGATTTCATTTAACATCAAATGGCAGAGATTTGATACAAAAATCAGAGTTAAAACAACAAGTCCGACCTTATGCAAATTGTTCGTTCAAAGAATATGATGCAAACATGCTTATAATGAGGGGGGTGAACTAGTATAAGACTACCTTTTACCTTTTATTGAATTAATAACCACAATAATTTTAAATACACAACATCAACAAATAAGAACACAAGATTCATGTGGAAACTCTTTTGAGAGAAAACCACAAAATAAGGACTGCTTGGATCTACTATCCAAATCCAATCACAAATAAAATGCTTCTTTATAAAAAAAGTCGTAGGTACCAACCCATTGGAGACACCAATATCCATAACTAAGAACCAACTTAGTAAGAGGCACCAATCTCTTCAATTTATAGGCACTAACCTCTTACGCAACATTATCTTTGACTTCTTGATAATTCTCCTTCAAAAATATTCCTTTTGAATGATCTACTATATTCATTTCACACAAAATTGCGGGTGTATATATGATATTTCTTCTATTCTCCACACTCTCTTCTCCACATTCCACAAAATCGTTTTGTATCCTCACCAAGATAGTTGAATTTATGGAGGGATACATTACTTGATAAAGGAGGTGACTCTTCTCTTAATATGTACCTCTTCAAACTTGGGTACTCACCATAAGGGGTTGGCCCCTTTTAAAAAATATAAATTTATTTTAATTTTAATTTCCCAAGTGGGGTGCCACTATGAAGGGGGTCGGCTCCATAATTTAATTTAATTTTCAAATCACAAAGAGGGCACTATAATGGAGGTCATCCAACATTTAATAGATATGAATTTAATTTAATTTCATCGCTACCTTGTGAAAATAAATGTCCATGGAATATTGCAATTAGTGGCATTTGGCCTTTATACTTTCAAATCCTTATTAGTGATTTCCTTGATCCTTGACAGTGTCTTTGACATCAATGATAATTAATCCAACAATCTCCCCCCTTTAAAAGAGGTCAAGGATCTCATATTGGTTGTTAGAACTTGAGCAGCCTTGAGCCCCTTGACCCTAGAGTTTCTAAATTTTATAGGTATCAACACCTAAGTTTGTGCATAGTTTAGTCTAGTATCTTGTGAATTGCCAATTCTAGCTCTCTTGATTTTCAATTAGTGTTGGATTAGTTGGAGATAGTCCTAGTGAAACATTAGTTAGATGACAAAAAAGAAAATAAGAACCAACACTCACAGACTAAACTTTTTTTGGTTCTTTCAAAAATTTACTTCACAAAGATTATGGTGAAGGGATACTCTCCCTCAAACACAACCTTACACAAACAAAAAAATTCAAGAATAACAAACATGCAACTTTATTATCCTTTCATGAAATCATCTACATACATGCAATCAAATTCAATACAACTATCTGGTCACAAGATCGCTATTATAGAAATATGGGTTGCATATACATGCAAAAAATTAGACATGCAAGTCTGTGAATGGCAATAATGGCCACTGAACCCCCAATCTCCATTTTGTGCTGAAAAATAGGAAATTCATCTATCTTTCCATCTAGAATGGATCTCTTTTCATTTGTCACCACTTTATCATTTTTCCCCTTTCCAAAGAGCTGCCACTTCTATTTTTGGTGTTAAACAAATTCAATTGCCCCTTTTTTGAGCCTAAGAAATTTCCTAAATTTTAGTCCAACTTTCAAGAGACATTAATTTTGACTCAAGCATCCACCAAAGGTCCCCTAAAAGGAGCTTTGGATTTTTGACCATTTTTCGAGCCCATCTGAAACCTCTAGGTTCCTCAAAATTGACTTTGAATATTTTAAAGGGATTTTGAATACAAAAACATTAATATCTCATAAATGACAAATGGTATTGAAGTGATTTCTTCATCATTGGCTTCATTTCACCATTTTGGAGCTATGTGCAAGATCTCATGTCCATACATGCACAAATGCCAACTTACTATACTATTTTTATCCCTTCCCACTTACTACAAATAGTAACCCTACCATTTATAGCCCTTTTTAAAAATTTATTCACCAAACCTAACAAAAATCAAAATAAACATTTTTTTGGATGCAACATTGCTCTTACACCTTGGATGCTCCTGCATCAAACACCCAAGGTAATTTGAGAAGTAACCTTGTCAAATATCAGGTGTTATGAGGAAAGCCAAGATGGTCAACATGCACCTTAGATGGCCATGATGAATCTTCAACATGCCTTACTTTCCACTTAACCAATTATTCATCATATTTCCTATTTCTTGTACTTCTACCCACATGACTATCCAAGATGTCTTCTATCTCCTCCTTTGAATTAGGTGTCAAAATATTCCACTGTTCTTTTACTAGTCCATCCTCCATATCTCCTTCATGATATTTTGTTAAATCAATAATGTTGAACACAGGAGAGATGTTTATCCCACTTAGAAACTCTACCTCATAGGCATTTCCTGAATCATGCTTCTTTAGGATCTTACATGGTCTAAATTTCTTTATTTTCGATTTGTTAAATGTTCCCATTGGAAACCTTTCTTTTCTCAAGTGAACCATGACTCCATCTCCAACTTGGAATTCCTTAAATCTCCTCTTCTGATCTACCTTAGCCTTGGATTGAGAATTCATCTTAAAGATATGATTTCTTACCTCTTTGTGAAAGCTCTTCAAGTGTTCTGCAAAATCTTTAGCCTCAACATTGCTCTTATCATTTCTTAACTCAAAAGCTTTTCTAGGACTATTCCCGTATACAATCTAGAATGGGGACTTACCAGTACTCCTATTGACATAATTGTTGTATGCAAACTTTTCCTGTGGAAAAATCAAATCCCATCCCTTGGGCTTATCTCCTTCCAAGCATCTCAACAAGTTACCCAAAATCCTATTTACCACCTCTATATGCCCATCAGTTTGCGGATGGTGGTACAAAACTAAACTTCATATCAGTCTTCAACTTCTTCCAAAATGTTCTCCAGAAATACCCAGCAAATTTGCTATCTCGATCTGATACTACTCTTTGGTAGACCATGTAGTCTAACCACTTCTCTGGAAAATAACTCTGTGATGTGAACAACATCACTAGTTTTAAGACGCATAATGAAGTGTGTCATCTTTGAAAATCTATCCACCACCATAAATATTGAGTCATGTCCTCTTTGTGTTCTCAGTAAACCAAGAATGAAGCCCATACTGATATCTTTTTATGGCCTCTCTGGTACAAGTAATGGCTTATACAACCCATTATTCTAACTTATCCCTTTAGCCATCTGACATAATCTACAACTCTGCACAAACTTCTTCACATCTTGGTGCAACTATGGCCAATAATAATTCTTATTTACAAGAGCAATGGTCTTATCTTGACCAAAGTGTCCTACCAATCTTCCACTATCCTTCTCCTTAATCAAGTTCTCTCTCATAGAACTTCGCGAAATGCACAACTAGAATCCTATAAAAACATACAATCCTAGATTATGAAATCCAACCACCTTGTCCTATACAAAGAAATTGTTTCCAAACAAGCCTTCTAGGCCTCTGCAAAGTCTAGATCTTCATAATACAAACTCTTGATTTCATAGAACCCAACAACTTCTATCTTCATCTCTATCAACAAATTTTTCCTTCTGCTTAAGGCATCTGCAACTTTGTTTGACTTCCCACTTCTGTGTTTCAAAACAAATGTGTAACTCTACAAAAACTCAACCCATTTTAAGTTCCTTTGGTTTACTTCCCCTGACTACTAAGGTATTGTAAGGCATGATGATTAGTATTTAAAATAGATTATTTTGGCAACAAATAGTGACTCCATTTTTTCAAAGCTTGAACTATTGATTAAAACTCCTAATCATAGATATAATATTTTCTCTTGGCATCATTCACTTTCTCACTAAAATAGGCAACATGCTTACCTTCTTGTCTCAAAACAACTCCTAAGGCACTGCCACTAGCATCACAATCTACCTAGAACACCTTATTGAAATTTGGAAGCACCAAAACAAGTTGTTTTGTGACTTTACTCTTTAACAAATAAAAAATATTAGTTGCTCCTATAGTCCATTTAAACTCCTTTTTGCCCCTTTCATTGTCTCTATTAGGGATGCACAAATACTACTAAAATTCTTAATAATTTTTTTATAAATTCTTGTGAGACCATGAAATGATCTTACCTCTGTAACACTCCTTGGTGTAAGCCACTCAACAATAGCCTTTACTTTCTTTGGGTCCATCTTAATACCCTTTGTTGAGACTACTCCCCATCCTTCTTTGGTGCTAGTACTGCAAGTACTGCACATGGACTCATGCTCTCTTGGATCAATCCTTTCCTCAACAACTCGTGGACCTATATGTTTAGTTCCTCATTATTTGCAGGAGTCATTCTATGGGATGCCTTATTTGGAAAATTGGATCTTGGTATCAAATCCATCTAGTGACTAATCTTTCTCATTGATGGAAAACCTTTAGGTACATTATCTAACACAATGTTCTAAAATTCTCCCAACAAATTTGAAAATTCTACTAGTACTTCTTCTTATTCTTTGTTGACTCTAGGAATCAACACAAAGCACACATTCTTTTGCTTCATACTGGATCTAAAAAATTCCTACCATCTACCAAACAAATGCTTGCATTACTACATACCTTTTCTCTTACCTCCTTCAAGGGCTTCAACTTATGACAAACTCCATCCTTTTTCAGAGAATATATGTTAGCATGGCCATCATGGATAGTACACCGATCAAACTGCCATGGCCTCCCCAATAATAAATGACATGCATCCATAGGCATGATTTCACAGTACATCATCATGGTAATTCCCAATATTGAACTTCACTAAATATTGTTCATTGACCAAAGTTCTATGGTCTTTCTACAACCATGCAATTCGATATGGATGAGGATGCCTTTTCCTTTCCAACTGCAAAATTGTTAACCATCTCTTCTGAAATGAGATTATCTATACTACCACTATCAATGATAACATCACAATTTTTAACTCCATCTTTGCACCTTGTGCGAAATAAACTCTTCCTTTGAATTGGTTCATTTTCTTCATTCAACAATGCTCTCCTAATGACTAGAGTCTCTCCTCTTTCCGCATCTTCAAAATGCTTAGATAGAATTTCCTCATCTACATGCACAACTCGTGCATTACCTTCAGGTCTCCTATTTTTCCTTCCTTGATGTTGTGGACACTCGTAGGCTCGATGTCCTCATTCTCCACACTGGAAACAAGTTCCTTTGAAGCCTCCTCTCCTAGGGCCTCGTCCAAGTCTTCCTCTTCCTCTTTGTTCACCATTGTTTTGGTCACAAGGGCAATAAGAATTATCTCCTCTTTGGTTCTGACTAGGACCAACTTCTTCATTCTTCTTTTGATCTTCATTTCATCCTCCATAGGATCTTCCACTAGTCCTTCCACCATGACCTCTTCCTCTTTGTTGGCTTTCAAATCTTCTATTTAGCTTCTCTTCTACCTTTAGGGAAAATTGATAAGCATCTTCTATTGTGGTCATTCTGACCAAACTCAACTCTTCTTAAATACTTGGTTTCAACCCATTTATATAACGGGCTACCTTTTCCTTGTTGACCTTTGAATGGCCTGTTTTGATTATGACCTTGTAGAACTCTTTTGTGTACTCCTTGATAGACTTACTAGCATGCTTCAAACCTTGCATATTTTTTAGTAGATCTAACTCATAATTGACAAAAATAAATTATCTTTAACTTCTCCACCATTTGGTCCCATCTTGTAATTGTATTTTTACCTCTTCTATTTCTTTCTAGTTGTACTTTAGGAAAGTGGCATGAAGGGAATTGAAAGTTTGAAATTCTAATGGAAACAAAAGATATTCAAACCCTAGGGAAAAGGCATGTTTGAATGACCAAGTTTGAAGTCTCGAAAAACTTTTCCAATTTCTTTCTCCGTTGATGATTTCCTCCACAACTGAACTTGGTCAACAATTCAGTGAGTTCAAGAACCTAAGAATTCATTGACACCAAGCCTCTCCTTGTCTTCTTCACATGATTTTTTGCATTCCTTTGAACCTTGTTGAAGGTTCAAGAACATCTTGAACCTCCAAAAGGCATGGGAGAAATTGACACAACACACAAACCCATTTAATCAAAGTGGCCCATTGAGGATCTCTCAAGTCGAGTATAATTGATGGGTGAAGTGAGACCTAAATGCACAAAGAAACTGGGACTCAATGTAAAATTCTGACACTAAAATATTGAGCCCCAACACATTCCATAGATTTTATAATTATCATTATACATAGTCATGATAATAGAGAATAGTGAATGAAGTGAGAAAAAGAGATGCTATCCCATGTTACACGAAAACAACAAATATATATATTAAGAACTTAGTAATTTTAGCAAGATACTAATTCTTTTAGCCTAGAGTTCTTTATGGCTTTTAAATCAACAATAAAAATAACATGTATCAAGATGGGCTACAAAATCTGCCCATCAAAGTCACAATAGTGACCACTAAGAGTATGAACTATAAATTAAAGATATCCAAAACATCACCATTAGCAACATCAAGAGATTGCATATAGGAAAGAAGTATTAATACTACCTTTCAACTTTACTACCTAAAGATATAAGATAAAACTGAAATACAAAGAAGAACACATAAAAATGCCTTTTCAACCCTTTTCTAGTTCAAAGTGATCCGTAGGCATCAAACTATTCAATTTCTATAGCCAAAACCATCTCAATAAAACTAAAACAAAGAAAGGGCATACTTTGAAATCTTCCCTAAGGTCAACAACAAAACCAAAATGAACAAGGGTAGTTGATGAGTTGAAACAAATATGAATAGTAGTCCAATAACACAATCTTGAGAATGCAAAGAATGGGATTTCCACGTGATAAATTTCCCAAATCATCTAGTTTCGTACTGATGGTGTGGATCAAGGGATCACATTGATAAGAAAAATGAAGCACCAAGTAGCCATCATGAATATGGTCAGAATAGATCCAAGGTGCCTAATTGACACTGGCACAAAAGAAAAGTAGTCTATAGGAATCCAGTGATAGATAAAGGATGTTTCAAGCTGGAGAAAGAATTTAGAGGCAGGTCAAAGTAAACTCGCATGTTTGTAAAGGCACCAAATTTTCCACAAGTCATGAGAACTTTACCAACCACCTATCTCAAACATGGCAAGGGAGATAACATGAATGCAGTCCCAATGCAATCAAGGAATGGCACAAAGAAGGTTCAAAATCACTTATATTAAAATTAACCCATATAATTTGTTTTCTCTAAAGAATTGCCATAGAATGTAAGGACCAACCTGGTAGAAAGGTATTTATGAATAATAGGCTTTGGTTTGTGTTCATGAAGGTAGTTCATCCCCCTGTGAATAAGATACAAATATTTAGTAAAGTGCAATTTAAATAAAATCAAGAAATATGAAAAATAATGACAACCTAATATGTTAAAATGGTTGTCGGTCATCACTAGCAACAACTTAACTGTTTGAATTTTGATTTCAAATTATAACTTTGAAATCCTTGAAATCTGATTGCATTTGCTCCTACCAATCTTTTTACTTTCAATAAGACGACTTCTTATTTGTTCAAGGAAAAAGCTCATGCACACACATATTGAAACTTTCATGAATGCAAATAAATAAATTCATAAATAAGGATAGTCAAACATACCTAGCAATGTCAAGAGCAAATTGTAGTGCAATTTCCAAATCCAATGGATTTTTCTTCTCAAGCATGTCATTGAGGCTACCCTAAAAATTCACAACAATTATATAACTTTAGCTCGAAAAAACTATTGATGAATTTTGACCACATAAGCTAAAGTCAATAGTTGAAAGCAGTGGATCACAATATAAAATGCAAACAAAAATGAACTCATAAAATCAATCACATTATACGCATGTCAAAATGCATTCATATGTAGAAAGGGTCATAATTATAACATGTTATTGTTCTTAATGTCTCTTTCAAGACAACTCAAACCAAAACAATATATACAATTTATAAGGGATGCTCTATGAGATCTAACTAAATCTAAAATCTAAAATCTAAAAATGTAAACAAAATTTACAAGTATGCACATTGTTCATAAATTCAATAGGCTTCTACATTAAATGTTAATATCTAATAACAATATTTTTGACCAAGATGCAAGCATCAGACTATCAATAATCAAGACTTGCAACAAGATTTTCAAATTTAAGCTATCATGTACAAACAAAGACAACTTTATACAAGTTAAAGGAGAGACTAGGATTTAGTTGCAACATAGATATTTAAATGGAAAACAAATGAATACTAAATGCTAGCTAAATTAGAGACTAGTAAATCTACATTAACAAAATACAATTTGTAATGCCTCCTTTTTATGGCCTTTTCATTATCTTTGGGGATTCCAACATTCTTGGAAAATGCTAACTTTTCTACATTTTTTGATGTGCAAAAAAATAATTAAATAAATAACTTAAATTGACTTGAAATAACTTTATATTATTTTTCTAAAGGAAACTTATGTTTATTTATTTATTTTAAAGAAGGGTGGTCAATGTTATGTTTTTTTAAAAGAGGGTCAAAGTGATAATACTAGGCATGAGATACATACTATGATTTAAAAGGTTGTTTTAAATGAAATATTAAAAGTGGCTTCCAAAATAAGGATTAAAGTATTATCAAATTAAAAGAGTTTGAAAAGTCACTTAAGATGAGGGTTATTATTTAAAAAGTGATTTAGTGATTTTTAAATATACCAAGGGGGTTATAAAAAAAGGTTGAGAGACTCATTTCATTCATTCTTGATATATTCATTATATTCATTTTCTTGAAAACCCTATTGGGAGCTTGAGTAATTGTTTAGCTATTCAGCCTAAGACAAAAACCCTAAGGCGAATATTGGTTTTGTGGATAAAAACCCACCTAGCCAATCCTTAGTGAATTGATTCTGGATTCATAGGTATGCCGAATGTATTTAGTTTTTTAAAGATTTGTGTTGAAATATTAGTTGTAGTTTGAATTGAAAGATTGAAGACTTGGAGTTTTTGGCAAACAAAATTATAGAAGGAATTTAAGGGAAGATAAAAGCAATACTTGCTACAGTACCCGCTACAGTAAACTACAATATCTGCTACAATATGCTACATTACGCTACAGTATGCTACAGTTCCTGCTACGATATTTGTTGTTGTTTAAAAGAGGATAGAAGAGTTAAACATATTTTATTCATTTAGCCAGGTGCATAGAGCAAGCATATATTCTGCAAGCAATATTTTGCGAATGTTTGAAGCACATTTCGGTTCGCAAATCCTTGTTACAAGGCGTGAGTTTATTTAAGTAGCTACTGCAGTTTTAAAAAAGGATTAATTAATAACTTCCAGCTGCCCTTAGCAATTCTAGCTCCCAGCCGCACCATATTTACCCCATCATTCAGTCAGTCTGAGTGTGCAGCAGTTTTTTGGGCGGTATTTGAAGTGTAATCAGTCTGGATTAGCATTATTAATCTCCCCTTAATTATCTGCAGCAGCTGTATTAAGGTGCTAGGCAGAATTTCTGAAGTAATAACAACCCCAACGTAGTGCTAGAGGTCTGATATATAATACAACAATAGTCTGATTTAACTTTAGGAGCCGATCCAATGTTATTTCAGTCAGAAATACTCATAGCAGTATTGGAAAATGACTGTAGCAGGATTCTGAGCAGGTCTAGAATTAAATTCTGAATACTACAGAACAAATTGGATGCATACCGGCAGTTCTGAAGGTCTGAAACTCACCCAGCCAGCTAGCCCAGTCCAAGAGCATCATTCTTATCAGCAATTCAGCTTAGTTGTATGAGGTTAGAATCTTAATTTATTTCTATTCTTTGAGTTCATATCAGCTGATAAGAATCTTGTATCAGAAACCTTATTTCCAGCAGTGCATTGTATGGTTTGATTGTGAGCAAACCAATAAAAAATCAGTTATCCACTAGCATTGGTAATTATATATGAAATATTTATATTATTTTTATTCATTGCAATCAAATCAAATCAGTTTAATAAGTCAAAAATGAGATTGAACAATGTTCTGCCAAGTGTTTGATGAAACGTATGTGAGTTTAAATTGAGAAATTTGCAAGTGTGTTTAAAATATTCTGGTATGGACATTACAAAATTAAACAAGTAAACACCACACAATTTCATGACTGAAATAGTTAAACTACATTCAGAGCTACAATTTAATTAGACAAAATTTGCCAATACAAAATGTGACTAAAACAATATATCATCAATTTACTCCATCAAATCACAAACATGCAAATCACAGTTACAATAACTTCAATTGAATAATAGATTCTACAGAATAAACATGACTTCTGCCAATATTCATTAACAAAACACAATAATTTCACTCCAAAGTTCAAATAAAAATTTCGGTTGCATAATTCTAGCATGAATTTTCCATTTAAATTATGTGCCAAAGCACCTATTTATAAGCCCTCAAGGGTAGATTTGAGGGGTTTAAGAATATTAATTATATATCCCATAAAAGTATCAATTGAAATCGATTATATCCCTATCTATAGAAAAAATGCAAATAAATCAACTTTAAAGCAAACTAATTCTAAAACAAATATGTTTTGGATTGGGTATAATAGACCTTATTAGCTAGGATGAAAAGATTTCAACCAGATGCAAAAAGATTTTACGCTTGCAAGCTCGGTGCATTGTATGTCATTCCCCAATAGAGTAGCAAAAAACTATTGCATTTTGATGCCTTCTTACAAGAAAACTCAAACCGAAACAAAATGTGCTGGAACTATTCTTCAGATTATAAAGGGAAACTCTCTTAGATCTAACTAAACTAAAAGCTAAAACTATTAACAAAAACTATAAATATGCACAATGTGCAAAATTTCAATGGTAGTTGGTACTAAATGTAAATATCTAATTGACTATGATTTTACCTTGAATGCAAGTACCAAACTATCAATGTCAAGATCTATAACAACATTTTCACATTTTTTAAAGAAGGATAAACTATCAAGCACAAATGACGACACCTTTCTACTGTTTACTGCTCTATCTAATAAATTAAATACATGAATTAATAATAGAAAAGACAATGCATACCAGATACATGTGTAAAAAATATCTTTATTCGCACATGAAATTATTACAAAAGAAGACCAAAGATGGTCAGCCAAGGATCAAAGTCGATCTGACTAGATCATACTAATCTCCTTGACAATACACAATGTATTTAAAAGACCCGATGGTTGCCAAGAAGAACACAACCATCAACCAACCCACACTTATAACTACATGAAGCCGACAACCAATTAATACAAACAATTAATACATAGTCGGCTAACCAATTTTAGCGAAGCATAATAATAGATATTGTACATCGACTACATCATTCCCCCCAAAAAAACAATTCATCTTCCAGACAACAAGTAAACATCAAGTAACATTAGGGAAGACTTGCCAAACTAATGACGATATTGTAGAAAAGGACCTATAGACAAACTTGGAAGTGTACTTTGCAAACTCAGACTTGGAGTGTACTTGGCAATTCAAATGAGTGCAATGGGAGTCCGAGGGAACATCCCTAGAGGGGTCAAGGGGTAGCACCCCTTCTAGGGATCTAGGGGCAGCACCCCCAGTAGGGTCTAGGGGTAGCACCCCTTGTGGGGTCCAGGGCCCAATTTAAGACCTTCAAAACCACATAGAACTTCATGGTGCACCTCATTGTCATGAATTTTTAAGAGACAAAAAACAATGCTGACAAAGCCAAAAAAATAGAGATTTTGCACTGTTTAACCAACGTATGTGAACCAAGGAAGGAATTTGTATGATGATTGATTGTCGTGCGATGGGGAATTGTGTTTGCCTGATGATGCAACCAAGCTGTACAGTAGGGGAATGAAGTCACCTTATGGTGAGAAGAAATGCTTGCCATTCACTTTGCTTCCGTTCCTTTTGTACTGTGGAATGGATAATAAGCTATATGGTGGCGATGAGAAGAGACCGTATTGTGGTGATGAAGCCAGACCGTACTGGAGTGATGAAGACAAATAGTACAATGTAGGAGAAAACGTGGAATGGTGAATGTTGTACCTTTGATAAACTCGACAGTACGATGTGGAGACTCAGAGGCTATACGTGGAAAAAACTTTTTCAAGCCATACAATGGTCTTTTCTACCGGTCATACTATGAAGGATTTTACCGTCAACCGTATGTTATAAACTCCCTATCGTCTTACATTATGTCAGATACTCTGTTGCCGTATGCTTTTCCATACAACGAGGTGCAATTGGAGTCGTCTAACGAAGGATTGTCAATGTCGTACAAGGGGGTGTGATTGGAGTCATCTGACATCAACGAAGAGAGGAAGGGAGTACTCACCACACTCCTTAGCCGTCTAGTCATATGGTACGATCACATGGGGGGGCTTAAATCTAGGTTGTCTACTAGCGGGTACTTAAGTTCAACCCCTCTTGGAGTATGTATTTTTGGTACTAATTTAATTTTTTCCAACAATATTGTTGCAACCATTACCTATTCTGGATCAAGAATTGGGAAAATCTATCTATGGATTTCATCACTGGCCTCCCTAGGGTTTAGGGCAGAGATTGTTCATTGTACCTTTGTAGTGGTTGACAAGTCAACAAAGTAAGCCCGTTTCTTTGCTATCTCTACTGAGTATTCAGCAATACAGGTTGCAAAATTATCTTTCAAAGAATTTTTTAGGCTGCATGAGTTGCCAAGAAACATAGTCAGTGATCGAGATAGCAAGTTTATCAGCATGTTCTAGAGGGAACTCATTAGCTTGATAGGTACAGAGTTAACTCCCAACACCAATTACCACCCTCAAATGGATGGGCAAACAAAGATTGTTAATATAAGGGTGGAAGGATACTTGCACAACTATGTTTCCAGACAATAGAGAGCTTGGGTTAAGTGGTTGCATTTATGGGAATATTGTTACAATACTACTTAACACATGTCCATTGGCATGTCTCCTTTTAGAGCATTGTATGGCTATGACTCTACAACATTCGAGGATTTGGTTATTTCTGACAATAGGGTGCCCAAGGCTCATGATTGGGTTAAGGAGAGTCAAGATATCCTTAATTCACTTAAGGATAACATCCAATAGGCATGGAATAAACAGAAAATCTATGTAGATATGCGAAGGGCAGAGAGGGCAATTGAGTTAGGTGACTTAATCTTCTTGAGGTTGCAGTCGTATATGCAGTCCTCTTTGAAGAAGAGTGGTGCAAAAAAACTAAAACCAAAGTATTATGGTTCTTACAGAGCCATGAGGGGAGTGGGAGAAGTTGCTTGAAGATTGCAGAATTCATAATGTGTTCCATGTATTGTTCTCAAGAAGGCATTGGGACAACACATCACACCTTCTTCCGAGCTACCACCCCTGTATGAGGAGGGGAAGTTGATCTTAGAGCTTGAGGCCATATTGGAGGTTAAGGAGAGAAGGTTAAGGAATAGAATTATCAAAGAATGTGTGATTCAGTGGAAGCACTTATCGCTAGATGATGCCACATGGGAGGGTGAAGTTGTGAACAGATTTTGTAGCATGTGAGTTTTCAATTGCTTGAGAACAAGCAATTTCAAGAAGGGAGGACTATAATGTCCCCTTCCGCTGAGTAACGGAAGTGTCCCTTTTAGCCTATTTAATTCCCGTAGGCTATTTTCGGGCTCTGTTAGGGAATAATTTAATTAATTACATAAATTTGTCCAATAAAGTAATTTTCCATATGACTTTATTTTAATTAATTTGAAAGGCGACTTAACTGATTTAAAAGGAAAAATATTATAAAGTCACCTTATAAAAGTGCTTATTAATTTATTTAAAGGTGGGAATTAAAAAGTACCTTCAGGATTGTTCAATGGGGAAAATATAAAAGGTCAATTGGAAGCTCATTTGAATATTCTTGATTCTATTCTCTTTGTAGAAAACTTGAAGCTTTCAATGAGAGCAAACCCTAGGATGAAAATCCAAAGGAAATTGGTTTAAGTGGTGAGACTTCTACCCTAGCCAATTTGTAGGTGGAATCACACAGGTTTCATGCAGGTGCCAAACGATTGAAGATTAAATAAATTATTGGAGGTTTGCAAGAAAAAGATAAATTATTGCTTCTTCGATTGTTGGATGAGAGTTTACTTCCTTGATTTCATTCTAGGTGCCATGTACCAGGAATAACAGGTGACAAATATTGGGATGCCATACTTAGAGAGATTGCTGAAGAAAATATTTTTTAATATACATATAGCCAGGCGTGAGAATTATATGTTGTTGGGTGCAGCCCTTAGTGACAGCCAGGAATAGCAATTTGGAGTGAGTTGGGAAGTAGAATGCTTATTTTGTCAAGGTCGCACCCCCTTCCTTATGTTGGTGTGAGTCATTGTGAAGATTGGCCACAATTTTTGGAAGAGGTGTGAGGTCTGGTTGGGTTCTTAGATGCTGGCGCAGCCATTAAGGGAGTTCCAAGCAAGCTAAAAAGAGATGTGGGGGTTAGAAGAATGCTCCAGCTGACCATTGAATGTCAGCATATGATGTTCATAAGGTCATTTGGCTCGGGCAATACCTTCTGTAGATATTTCTGAGTATTTAAACCTGCTATTCCTCAAGGTCAGATCACTGCACAAGCTTATTTCTGTAGTTTGATGCATAAAACAGCATACTGTTATGTAAATTTCTGATATGTTTAGTCATATTGAATGAGAGCCAACTGTTTGTCATATTGTCTCAATGAATTTGTGAATGATATGCTAAGTAGTTAGAAAGAAACACTCTGTTAATGGTGAATGAATCATTCAAGTAATTACACACAGAAATTCTTCATAATCATTTACATTCAAACTGTTTGATGAAATGACTATCTAGCCAAAGAGGGGAAAATAGCAAAAATTTGTTTTAGAAATCTGGTTCAGGTTATTACATCATATCTTTGACTTTTAGAAGATGCTCTAATAGAGACCCCCCTCATGCAGTTTGGTACAAAATAACAAGCTTTTCAGAAACAAGACTCAGCCTTTTTTTGACACTTGATAGTCATTTTCAAATCATCCCATAATGTACTACATATGTAGCATTATGGACTTCAAGTATTAAATCATCTATGATTGACAACTTGGGAATCGGCAATGCTTCCTATGATGTTTGTCAAAGTCACCTAGGTGAATAGGCCAGATTTTTGTGCCTAACAGGATTTTCTTACATTCTTGATACTTAGCAATAGTTAGTATCTTTTGACTCCAGGTATTATAATTTTTTTCAGTGACTTTCTATGATGCATGCAAGACTAAATTTCGGATATTGGCCATTTTACTCGGCAAACCCAAAAAAAATCTTTTCCAAAACTTTTAAATATACCGATTCTTGAAAAAACTTGCCCAAAATATTTGAAAATTCTCTTTTGAGTTTTGACCTTGAAAATTAAAAATTCCTAAAAATTTTGAACTTCTTGAATTTTTTGAAAAACAAAACTCTTTCAAATTTTCTGTAAAAGAAAAAGTTTGAATGCAAAATTTAATAGAACAAAAAATGCCCAAAATGATTAGGAAAAATACAACTGTCTACATGGGAAAAAAAAAAGGCTCAAAAAATCTATATGTCCTTGAACTTTCTATATTTTGGTAAATCAAATACAAACTAGAACTGAAGCAAATAGATCTTAATGACACAAATTCCTCTTTTGTGAAATTATAAATCGTGGATTTTCATGCCCTAATGGCATGACTATGCAAAAACAGGCCCTTTCTTTAGATGCCCACACCTCCAAAACTTAACTACTAATAAATATTGTTTGTAACCTGTGTACCTTGTAATGTCCCTGTTTTAGCTCGTGCAGTTTCTTGATGGTTTAGCCTATTAGCTGACCCTTGTAGGCTAATACTCATGGTTAGAGGGTCCCGGTTGGCAGTTATCGGGTTGTTCTTCTTCCCCGAAGCGAGGTATTGCTCAGGTGTGGCCTTTGTTGGTGATTTGGGACTCAATTATATACACACTATTTATAGTAAGTCACCTTGAAGTTGAAGTCCAGAATTTCTATTTTTGGAAAGGCACCTGAACTTGTTGTGGATGCAGTATTCGACCCCCTAGTTCAGACAGCATGGAAAACAGATGTTTATTAAGGGAGATATGATTTTTTTAATTATTATTAAAGCTAGGAATGTGATGAGAAAAACGTGTTTTGGGTCTGCAACTTAGGGTTTGTGGGTTCCTTTCTGTTCGTGTGAAGCTTCCTGTCCATGGAGGAGGTTCGACCCTCCTCCATGATCGTGCCTCCGGCGGTCGTCCTTCTCGTGCATCCTACTGATGCAAGAGTGTCCTCTCGTGTGGTGTTCTTTACTACTGGCGGCTTTGGTGGTGTTCACCTGCATGTGTTATCCTACCTTGCACTCTGCCCTCAATGGATGGTGGTACGGGCCCTCCAGATTTTAACGGTTCTGCAGCAAATCGTTCCGTTAATAATGAGGAGATCAAATCTTTTCGGGATATCGTCGCAGGAGAGAGGAATTCGCTGCCGGTGGGTGCTAAATTCTCTCATGAAGACACTGGACTGTTGCAACAACATGGCGGAGAATGACAAGGGCTTTGGCCTAGAATCCGGAGGCTGTGGAAGATGAGGTCCTGGCCCTCTCTAGCCCTCAGTGGTTGACAATAAAACATGTTCCTCCGAGGTTGTGGAAATTTGTACCGTTGATTTTGGAGCCCTACGGAAATGTCATTAAAATTGATGATACTAAAATCCCTCTTCCACACTCGGATGCTCGAGTGTTGATTTCTTTCTCACCTGGGAAGGATGTGCCAGAGGTAATTGAAATTTAGTTGAAATCTGGATCTGTTTGTTGTGATATTGAAATTCTCGGGGGTTTGAACGCATGCTATTTATGCAAGCGGGAGAGACACATCAAGAGGAATTGCCCTCTGATTAGAAACAGGACAAATTTGAGATCTACCTCAGGTGGATATAACGGAATTAACAACAATAAAAATAATCATGCCGCCCGTAATGAGGGGCATGATGTAAACAATGAAGAGAAGATCGTGGTGTCTAATCCTCCTCTGGATATTGGATCTACATCCCCTCCCCAGAATAATCATTTGCAAAATATCTCTTATGTTGAACCTCCTCTCATTAATAACGATAAAATTCTTGAAGTGGAACTTGATTCCCTTTTAAACAAAGTAAGGAAAAATTCTGGTAAAAAGCTCACCGATAACGATCCTTGTGTAAAGGAAAATGAGGGCTTTATGCTCAAGAGTAACCCGATGGGAACTAAAATGGATAATACATCAAAATTGAATGCTCAACAGCTTGTTTTGTTAAAGATAAGGCAGAATAAGGTAACTAAAGGCCCTAATCGTGCCTCTGATAAATCAATATATACATTTAATTCAAAAACCTTCAAAGAAAAGGTTGGGGAGGAACTGGTACTGGGTGCCAGTTTGATGCCCCAAAATGGTGAAGATGTAGACTTGCATCCTAATAATGATCTGAATATTAAAAAGCGCCTTGAACACCTGGATGTTCTCACTGAGGGGGAATCTGTTCCAAAAAAGAAAAGACCAGTTTCCTCAAGGTCCCACAATGTTATCTCTTTTGTATCAGGAAATACAAAAGTTGGTGAATTGATAATACATAATTTCACTGAAGATCCCCCCATCCCCATAGGTGGAATGATGAGCTCAGAAGATTATGCTTCACACTCGGGCATGGACTCTACAGAAGACATTGAGTTTTCATCCAAGGATATAACTGATGGAGAGATCTCCCATTTGGAGCATGATTTGAAGAAGAATACTCAGAGATATAGAAAGAAAAAATGTTCTGCCAACTCCAACCCTATAAACCTCTTTGAGTCAGCCCATCCTCAAAAGGATAAAAGGAAGAAGCTTAGTGGCATCATCCCTCCCAATGCAAAAAGGGTAGAAGTTGAGGCTAAGCTTCCTAAATGTTTTGATAATTTTCGAAACAATAAAGAGCCTTCCTCTTTATGAATGTTCTAAATGGAAGTCAACTACATCTCCTGGAATGTCCGAGGTTTGGAAACCCCGGACAAAAAGCATGTGGTTAGGAGATTCCTAACCCAGAAAATGGAAAAAGATTTCGTTCTTTTACAGGAAGTTAAGGCCACTGAGTTCAACCTAGAAAACAGCCTAAAAGTAATTTGGAGAGAGGCTACTCAATTCTCTACCAACCATGAAAGAGGTAAAGGTGGTGCCTCCTTGCTGGCCTTGTTGGTGGCAAACAAGTGGTCCAGGTATGTCAGTAGTTTTGGTGCCTCCCCCTGTAACAGGGCGGTTTGGGTAATTATTGAGAAAGATAAAACATGTTTTGGAGTGTGCTCAGTTTATGCCCCCAATGATTACAAGGATAGAGTTGCCCTGTGGAATTGGCTTTATTCCCTTCAAGAGATCCCTTGGATCTTAGGTGGTGATTTCAACTTTGTAGAGAAGGGGGAGGATAAGTTGGGTGGATTGGGGTTTGAGTGGAAAGAAATGAAAGGTTCTTTTGGTAGAGAATGAAATCCAAATTGAGATTGGAGGATCCCTTAGAAGGGCAAAAGAAGGACTGCAAATCTATTTGGTTCACTTGGTGTAACTCTCAAAAAGGTGGCAAGAGGGTATATTGTAGACTTGACAGATTTTATGCTAATAAGGACTTCTTTTCTGCTGCTCTGGTGGGTGAAGGGTGTAAGGTGGAGGTTCTCCCTTATTCTCTGTCAGATCATCATCCAATTAGAGCCAAATTCAGTTTGAAATCTGGTGTTCCAAAATATGGAGGTCCTAATAGAATCTTCTACCTCAACACCTATCTCCTGAAGGATCTGGGTTGCAGGAATGCCATTCTTTGTCTTAGACAAATAAACAAGCACTTCTACAAGTCCCTGTCCATCGTTGATAGATGGTCTCTTAATTTGGAAGGTTGAAAAGCCCTCTTTCAGACTATTGGTAAAAAGAAAGCTAAAGATTGTCGTAGGAGGGAAGCCCTTCTCCAAGAGAGACTTCTCCAATCACAAATAGATCTTCAGTGTAACCCCACTAATGAATCCTTGGCTACTAGCCTGGTTGCTGACAAAGAGGCTCTCAGAAGGGTTCAAAATACCAAGATAAAGGGGCTAAGGGTCAGATCCAAAATGAATTGGTTGGAAAATGGGGATAAAGGGACTAAGTTCTTCTTCAGGTTTATTAAAGAGAAGCAAGCCAGAGAACAGATTGACTTCATCTCGGTTGGAGGGTCACCTGTGGTTAGTCAAGAGGAGATAAGATCTCACTTCTTTTGGTTCTATAAGGACCTTTTTTCTTCAGACAGGATACAGGAAAGCAATACCCAAGCAAGGAAGCTCATTAAAAACCTCATCCCTAAGAAAATCAATAAAGAGATGGCAAATGACTTAGGGAAAGAGATCTCAAAAGAGGAAATCCAAAAGGTTATTCTCTCTCTCAAAAATGATAAGTCTCCAGGGGCTGATGGGATTCTGGCTGAATTCTATAAAACATTTATAGATTGGATATCTGATGACCTTCTCCAGGTATTCAATGAGGCCTTTGAGAAAGGTTCTCTTGGTAGAAACATTAATAAAGGAATAATTAAACTGATCCCAAAGGAAGGTGATAAAGCTCTAATAAAAAATTGGAGACCCATTACTCTCTTGAATGTCTCCTATAAGATTTTGGCCAAAATCCTTGCTGAAAGAGTGGCTCTTGTCCTCCCATCCATCATAAATGCTACTCAAACTGGATTTATAAAAGGGAGGTTCATTCTGGAAAATCTAATTACTGGTTGGGAAGCTTTGAACTGGGCAAAACTCTTTGATCAGAAAGCGGCTATGATGCTTATTGATTTTGAAAAGGCATATGACAGGATTGAATGGGATTTTGTTTTGTTAATGCTGCAAGCTTTTGGGTTCCCTGAGGCCTTCTGCCATATGGTGAAAACTCTTTTCCGGGATGCCTCTGCTCAAGTTGATGTTAATGGGGTTCTCACTCAAGAGATCCCCTTGGAAAGATCTATAAGGCAAGGATGCCCCCTTGCTCCTGCTCTCTTTGTCCTTGCTTCGGATGCACTCCATTTTCTATTGAGAGAAGGCTCCTCATCTCCTAATGTTAGGGGTATAAGGCTTCTGGATGGAAATGAGCTCATCAACCTTCAATTTGCTGATGATACTGCCATTTTGTTTCGTCTGGAGGATTGGAACTTTAGCAATCTCTTGAAAAAGCTAGAGCTCTTCTGCTTAGCCTTAGGTGCTAAGCTCGCCCCCTCTAAATCCTGGCTATTAGGCTGGGAGGACTCTCCCCCGGATTGGCTCAGGCCATCTGAATTTCAATGGGGTGGGCCTCACAAAATTGTAAGGTACCTTGGGATTCCTTTTGCAATTGAGCCAAATCTGAAGGAAATGTGGATTTGGACTCGTGAAAAGATTGACAAAAAACTTGGTAAGTGGAACAGGCAATTTCTGTCTTTAGCTGGCCGTTTGCAAATCTGTCAAAAGATTTTTTCTTCTTAAAGTATATACTTTGCTTCTATCTGGTTCTTCAACTCCTACCAAATCAACGAAGTTCAGAAAAGAATAAGGACCTTTCTCTGGTTAGATGGCAAAGGAAATAAGAAAAGGCATGCAGTTAAATGGGAGTGGTGTATCATTGCAAAAGAAAATGGGGGCTTGGGTTTGAAAGACCTAAAATTACAAGGTATTGCCCTTGCTTCAAAATGGATCTTTGGGGCTTTAGAAGGTAGTGAGCCATGGAAGGTGTTGGTCCAGCAAAACATTAGTAGTGTTGTGCCTAAGAGGGCAAAAGGGTGGGAAGGTCTGCCCCTTAGTGATATCCTTGGCAGTGTGGAAATTATGTCTCCTGCAGGTTCTAATGTCTTCAAAACTATTTGGAAGGCCTGGGAAATGATGAAACCTTTTCTTGTTAATCACCATTTCACCTGTGGGGATGGGGGGACTGTCTTTTCCTTTAGATCTATTTGATGGAACTTAAATCATAAAGGGAAAACTTTAGCTCTTCTTCAAGGCTGCTCTGCAAGAGGTTGGGCTACTAAAGGCATCAGATTTTTTAAGGATATTCTTGAAAATGGGAAATTAAAAGGCTGGAATGACCTAAATAATGAATTCAACATCCCCCCCTCCAACTGGAGAACTTACTCTGTCCTTAGGGAGGCCTGTGGCCGGTTAAAATTCCTTGTGCTAACTAAAGATGGAACAGAACAATTCAAAGAATTTAAATGGGAAAATGGAATTGGTATAAGAAACAGTAAAGTTAAAGATCTATACACTTTCTTAACAAGGCACATTGATTTAACTGAGCATTTAAATCAAGTCTGAAACTTATGATGGGATAATGAACAATGGAAAAAAATTCTTAAAAATAATTGGAACAGTCTGTTGGAGGCTAAACTTTCTTGCTTTAGATGGTTGTTGACATTACAGAGACTTTCTTTCAAGGGTAGTGATGATATTCCAGTTTGTTCTCTTTGCAGGGTCCCTGAGTCAATTGTTCATATTTTCTTTGAATGCTCCTTTGCTAAAGAAATTTGGGAACTCTTTTGCTCCGGTCTGGAATTTTGGGATGAGAATGGAAAGTTGTTACCAGAGAGAATTTTGTTTAATCATAACATTAAGTTTCCAAAGACTGCTAAATTATTCCGGTTCTCTTTGTCTTCTAGTATTTTGTGGTCAATCTGGAAAGCAAGGAATGAAGATTTGTTTCAAGGAAGGAAAAGGTTGCTTACTGAGTCTTTTCGAAGACTCGTCTTTTTCAATATTGCCGTGCAGGTTTACATCACCGTTGCTCTCTCAAAGGACAAATTTTGGAACTACTTACAAAACAGAACGGTTTCAATAGATATCATGGATGCAAGGTATGGGCATATGTGGCCAGAAGGGCATCCAAATGTCGAAGTCTTTCTTAGGGCTCTTCAAGCTTTCCGTCAGGATGTGGCAGGGGTGCAATATGTGGGGAATCCTCAAGCTTAGCTTGTTCCCTCTCCCTCGGCAGAGGAGGTGGCTGCTGCTCAAGCTCTAGTTTCTCTGAGGGGGTGCCATGGGGCTGTGTAGTCAACCAACCATCTGCTCTTCTCCCTTTCTTGTTCCTTTACTTTACCTTCTGTCAATTCTGTATATATTGTTGTTTATTGTATGTGACTAATCCATATGATATAGGCACTTTCAAACACTTCTTTGATGGCATATTTTTTGTAGCTATTCTGTAAAGTGTGCCCAGCTGATCTTCAAAATTTTGCTGCTGCTATGAGGGCGTTTATTCTTTTTGATACAATGTACTGGGGGCTTTTATCTGTTATTCCTTGTAACAGATTTTTACATTGTATGGGGGGTGATAAAGTACTGATCGTAGGCTGATGGTATAACCATCTTATGAACTACTTTGTATTTTTTGTTCTTATTATGCTTAATATAAAAAAATTATTATTAAAGTTAATCTTTAATAATAATTAATTATTTATTCAAAAAGTGCATCATAAAATTTTATTATAACTTTATGTCTAAAGGGGGCCGTTTAATGACTTAAAAGACACATTTTGGTATTGGTGCTCATTTAATGTGACTTTATAAAAAGTCATCAAAACGTATATAATATATATTAATGATTTTAAATGCCCTCATGGGGAGTTGTGCATTTCAAGAGAAGTATATAAGCATCCAAGAAAGCAATCGATGCATTCATTGTGCATTTTATAAACTTGGCTCTTATGAGTTTGGCGTGTGAGAAGAAGAAACCTAGGGTTTCTGCAGATTCTTGACAATGGAGAACGTGGTATCTTCATTGATCAGCATTCTGAGGTTGTGAGATATCAGTTGAAGATTGCTTAGTGAGTTGGCTTCAACCAGAGGTCAATATTGTGCATACTTGTGAAGATTTTGAGAAGAGATTGAAAGGGAAAACTGATAAAAATCAAGGACGCCATTGCAGATTGGAAAACATCACCAGATCATCATTGCTGGGCAGTACATTTGCAGGTACAGGCCGTACCAAGCTGGTAATTGCTGGCCGTACTGTGTATTCAGAGGGGCGTCTGGAATAAAGGCTGAAACGCCTTGAGTTTGGGCATGGAAATTATTCCACTGGTGGCGGCTAAGGGATCAAGAGAAGAAATCAACAATAAACTGGTGGAGAAAGCTTCCATTGCAGCAAATCATCCTTATTAGGGCTTCTCCTAGCGGCTGCTATCAGCCACAAGATTAAGACAAATATTGCTTGTATTCACTGGGTATGAGTTGTAAGGAAAATCTCTTGTTATTTATAATTTCAATAAAGTTGAGTTAAGTTTGCAGTAGTCTTTATAGCTGTAGATATACTTTCTGCCTTCATGTACAGTATTTTGCTTGCTGCAATTTCTTAGTTCATTATATCAGAAAATTGAAAAAAAAAGCATAAAACTTCATAAAATACAAAAAACTCAAAACACAAAAGTTTCAGATCAGCAGTTGCTCAGAATTTTGGCAGTTGGGAGAACCAAGGTTCTTACATACCCTCATAAACAACTGCCACATGACTATAAAATAATTTCATTCCTATGACTATAGACTTGCAAAAATAATTTTTCTTTCAACTTCTTTGAATTTTTCTGGCCACAAAAGTCAAGATCTTTTCTGACCCATGTCTTGAATTCGACTATGCTTTGTGCCTTACAATCTCCTCTCTTCCCAACCATATTCAAAATCAGTGAGATCAATTTAATTTGGCTCTAATAACAATGTTGGTAAAAATTGAAGAGCGAGATTGAGAAGAAATGGTGTGCTTTATCAAGTTGAGAGCATCATATTATATTACTGATCATATGCTAAAAATAGAAATTAGTTACATACTAAAATAGACGATACTCTAAAAAAAGAAGTCACAAAAAACTAACTACAACTATATATTATAGTCAAGTGTAAAAATACAATTTATTATAATATTAAATTAATATCATAATAATTTTATCTCAATCCAAGAATATAACTATCTACATCCATGTCAGCATTTAAGTAGCTCTTTTTTAAGAGAACATTTAGTTGTTTTCTTAAGCATAGAGAGATCAGGTAAATCAACTAAGGCATATAAAGAAAGATAAAGATTTGTATTAGTGAATTGGTTATGGAATATCTATAATAGCTATGGATCACATGAACCCTTACCAGTAATGAGAAGGATTTGAAGCAAGAAAGTGAATGACTACATTGAAGTGTCAACGATTGAATGTATCACCAACCTTTGATGGATCTAATGAGCAGTTGATTCTCTTTCATAAACACTTTTTGACAAGCTTAATTATTCTATTCCGCTATCCCTCAATAGCAAATAGAAAGATCATTTCCATGGAACATTTTACAAGTTCACTCCCCTAGATCTAGGGTTAGATTCTCTTCATATGATATGGTATGATAAATTGGAACATTATCATAGATAATTCGTTTCCTTGATGCATGTCACTTTTAGATATGAAGGAACATGAGGAAACTGTATGGAATGAGAAAAGATAATTGCTTTTTATTAATACTTTTTTGTTTCCTCAGCCAAATGCATGAAATGTTACTTGGTCTTGAACAAGAAGGAAGATGAATTTAGATCACTGCCCCAAAAACATAAAATATTTAAAGGGATTCATATTTATAGAGTTCAACAAAATTAAAGAGAAAAATTATACCTTAGGTAAGAACTCAGTGAGAATGATTATGTTCTGGTTTTGTATAACTGCACCAAGGAATTGTACAATAGTGGGATGTCGCAAATTTCTTAACTCCTCAAAGATGTTCCTGTTTAATACCCAACCGAAATCAACATAAGTTAGATGCTAAAGTTCAACTAAAAACATTGAATTATAGTTTCTACAGTGAAAAGCACGTTTTTCATTATCTCTGATAAACATATTATGAATTCAAACCTCATAGAATAATAAAAACTTAAAAGTGAAGAAACATACTGAGCACAGAAGTCTACTGCATGTTGACTGATTATTGTTGTTTGAACCACCCATGTACCTCTCCATTTGACCTTCTCTACAATGAAATCAGTATGCTAAAGAGAAAATAGTTAGAAACAGTCACAAGAACAGGATATAAGTTTTCTATTTTGTGAATTATTTGTTTACATTTACATAAATGTGTGAAACAAAAGATAAATTTAGAAAATATTTAGAGATGTATGTAAATAATTCTATGCATTTCTCTTTTACAAAGTCTTGCATGAAAATTCCAAGCTTTCAGTTTATTTTAATGTATACACAAGTACTTTTAAACATCTACCCAATCTAAAATTTTATTGTAATATATATATAAAAAATAATTCTTGCCAAATTTTGTGTTAAAATTGTGTCATAGTCAAAAGTTATTTTCTGACCAAACCAAATTGACATATCAAAATCCAAAAAGATCACATCGCTCGATATTCATATTTTACCCATCAATTTTAACTTTAATTATTGATTATTGATTAAATTATTTTAAATTATTAATTATCTTAAAATCATTATTGTTAAAATTTTTTAAAAAATATTAATAATTACTATTATTAAAAATTAAAACTTAAAAACTTAAAAATTAAAAAAGCAGCGTCAAGTTTGAAATTAGCAGAAGGAGAAATCAGTGTTAATATAACCAAAAGTTAAAAACTACGGCAGCACTCTATAAAGTGCACCTCATATGAGACGCACTTTATAGGAATGCCTACTACTAAATACAAGTGCATCCAAGAGAGGAAAAGTGCAACTATCTTTGACGCGATCAAAATCTAAATTTAGCTGGCAAACTGTGCCTGTCTTTAGCAATAATGCTAATTATTAATTAATAATTTATTATTATAAACTATAATTGATTTTTATTAAAAATAACTGTAGCAAAGTGAACGTCTGTAAAAAACCAATATCTATTATTCACAAACAAATTCATTTTTCTTGTTCATAAGCAGATACAGTGTATTTCTGATTTCTCAAAGGTCTTAAAGATTGACTTCAAACACCGCAACAAAAAAATTTCAGATGCAGCAACAATCATTGAAAATTTCCAAAGTTAATATCCTCTATTTTTCATCATTCAATTCAAGTCATATAAAAAAAGCATATTCAGCAATGAAGTTGCACAAAGGGTTCAACAACCAGTTTAGTGATCAAGCTAAGGAGAAGATGATTTCAATGAAGAGTGAACAAGAGAATGTTCATATTCAACCAAAGTGTTCACCATATAACCAAATTTTCAAAAATCTTGAGGTTTTGTCAAAATTTTGTCAACAACGAAAGTGTCAAAGTGAATACTATATGATATAATGTCGTAATTCTAGCTACACAAGTTATGTATATACTACAAGTGGATACTAGATCAACCAGATAAAGATGCAATAGCCTTGATTCAAGCACTGCCTCAAGCTAGGTGAAGTACAATGTCCTCAATCCAAGCACTGCCTTGAATTGTTTCAAATATTAGACCTAAGTTTGGGTGCCTCAAACTGAGTGGACAAATTTACATCACATACAAATCAGCTAGGATACAAGATTTAAGTAAATTGGAATTTTTGTAATGGGAATGAATAGAGAGTTTTTGAATCTGAGCTTGTTGTGCCCATACAAAAATCAAATTTTATACCACTTCTTGTCTTTTTCCATTAATCAATCATCATTTGTATCTGACTCCAAGTTAGTTGTAGTGTTCCTTCATCAAATTACAAGGATGTCTTTTCATGAACCAGTTTAGTGATCAAGCTAAGGAGAAGATGATTTCAATGAAGAGTGAACAAGAGAATGTTCATATTCAACCAAAGTGTTCACCATATAACCAAATTTTCAAAAATCTTGAGGTTTTGTCAAAATTTTGTCAACAACGAAAGTGTCAAAGTGAATACTATATGATATAATGTCGTAATTCTAGCTACACAAGTTATGTATATACTACAAGTGGATACTAGATCAACCAGATAAAGATGCAATAGCCTTGATTCAAGCACTGCCTCAAGCTAGGTGAAGTACAATGTCCTCAATCCAAGCACTGCCTTGAATTGTTTCAAATATTAGACCTAAGTTTGGGTGCCTCAAACTGAGTGGACAAATTTACATCACATACAAATCAGCTAGGATACAAGATTTAAGTAAATTGGAATTTTTGTAATGGGAATGAATAGAGAGTTTTTGAATCTGAGTTTGTTGTGCCCATACAAAAATCAAATTTTATACCACTTCTTGTCTTTTTCCATTAATCAATCATCATTTGTATCTGACTCCAAGTTAGTTGTAGTGTTCCTTCATCAAATTACAAGGATGTCTTTTCATGATTTTGTGTTTCGATTAAAATCTCTTGTGAGATGTTCAAGGTTGTTCTTCTTTGATCACCATTTCTTCTTCTTTGTAGAATTTGAGCAAGGTTTGTGAGATAGAAAATCCAGCACCTCATCATAATGTGCCGATGAAGAGGAAAAAATAGGTTCTTCAGAATAGGACACCATTGGTGGATCCTTCAATGGATTCTCCTTGTGCACTTTCCTCTTTTTACATATATGCTTTCTCAGCTTTATGACTCAATGAGCATGTGTATTCATTGAACATTTTTTTTTCACAAACTGGTTCATATTGAGAATATCCCATCACACAGTTGCCATCAATCTCATCTTGAAGATGTTGAAGGTTACTCAAAACATTTTGATAATTTGACCCAGAAGAGGCCATGAGCTGCATCGCATGATGCATCTCCAGACAATTTATAGCAGTGTTTAGACAAGAAAAAGTTTAGTCAGGAGCATAGCTGTAACAAAACTTAGGAAACTGAGACCAAACCTTAGGATCTCACTTCCACCTTTGCATTTGAAATACCAAGTCTAAGCAGCTGAAAGGAACTCAGGAACAGAAAACATCAGGCCCTTCAAACTTCCCAAATATCACAAAATTTATACTGATCATGCTCTTCAAACTGCTGTTAAATGCTTGGAAACAAGAATGTGATGAAGGTTTCTAAGCTGCCACCATACTCTCAGGAAGGAGCATTGTCTAGGCAACCAGAAACATTGTTTTCATTGTTGATATAGGAGATTGAATCACCATCACTACCGAATGAACATAAATCTCGGGATAGGAGCAAAAGATGTTCAAATGCAACAATTCTGGTGTTTGATCCTGCTTGAAACACTCTACACAGAAGAAAATCATTTAATGGCAGACCCTAATTATACGAAAACCTCCATGGACAACCTGCAAGAGCACCAAAAGATGAGACAAATCCAGCTGAAAACCACACAGGTGAATTGCTTTGAGCAGTAAGGTGAAATATCTTACATTTATAGGAATAAATTTGGTCTTTCAGCTTTAAAAACATTTTTTGTTTTCACAACATCTGACTTAAACATAGGTGCCACCTTTTTTTTTCCAAACATGGCTGACTGCTTTATGTGGCACAACATAGCCAAACCTCTACCAGGAAACAATCTGCTAGGCACGTGCCTAAAAGGTATTTGTCAGACAAATGCATGCTTGGTGCACATTTTATATTACTTTACCACGGCAAGAGTGGAAAGAGTGGTCTGGATGTGTGCCTGAAGTGTCTGAACTAGGCAAATATATGTTGGGCACATGCCTTCCTTGTTTCTTCCATGGCAACAGGGCAATAGATGCTCAATTTAGGCCTCTTAGCCAGGTTTAAGTGTTTGAACTGTTGCACCCAAGTATAGATGGAATTCTATGATGGCTTTTTCGTGCCTAGCATGCGCCATAAGTCTTTGCTAGGGAAATGATAGCTAAAGGTGTGCCTAGAAGAATTTAATCATTCTTTTTACTTCTTTTGTGCAAGATGGCATGAATAAGGATGTTTCACCACCAAAAATTCCATCTTCTATTCCTGTTTGCAGCTCTTGTTTCTGCCATGCCCTTGGAAATTTTCCCTCAGAACTGCTGTACACTCTTGTGTTCTGCTATTGACTACTGAAAAGGGTGGACATATGTGAAAAGATCATGATTTTTACCCTGAATGTATAGCATTTTTCCCAAATGAAACATTTGAGAAATGATATGGTAGCCAAGTCTAGAGAAAACATTGAAAATATTATTTATTTCATCTGAAACTCTCTACATACATAACCAGATAACTCCTAAAATTTGTCTCAGCACGAGACTTCACAAATTTCCAAATCGTGTTATCGATCTTTGAAACGCAAACGCGAAACCTGTGTGATTTCGCCTGTATCTAGCTAGGGCAAATAGTTTCACTACTGAACTTGGTTCACTCGTAGGAATTTCATCCTAGGGTTTTGACTCCAAAGAGCTCCTCCAAAATACCAAAAGAATAATAAACTAGCATAATAAATGAGCTCTTGCATCCATTCTTATAATCTTTCGAAGAAACTTCTAGAAACCCATTTTAAATTTCCCGCCAAAACATTAAACTCATTTTAATAAAGTGACATTATAAAATACCTTATAATATTTCCTCAGCATCACTTTATAATAATACTTTATCTAATTATTTAATATTACTTTTTTAAATATACATTTTGCCAGGCAATATCAAATAATTAAATTAGTCCATGTGGCAAGTTGGAAAATGAGGACATTACAAATTACCAAGGCTACACTAAAATAGCCCAGTTTGAAAGGTTACCAAACACATCATGTTATAACAAAAATTATGCAAGGGTCATTGATAATTATGAACAAGTTGCACTAATTACAACAATCACTATGAATATAATCCTAATTGTTAGGGTTAGAAGGCATATATCTAACAAGTTAAATGCAGATTTGATCAATAAAACAAAGAAATAAAACACTGAAAATTATATCAAAAACAAGACAATACAGAGAATTTAACGTGGTTCACCCAATTTGGGCTACATCCACAAAACCGCAGCCATCCAATGATTTTATTATCCAGTGCAAAACATATTACAATATTGCGAATAATGCCATACTACAACTCCCCATCCCAACCGCTTATAACAAGCTTTTAGAAGCTTCCAGAAATTAGGGTTTACAATGTCGTTTTTTTCCTTTTCGGTGACGAAGCGAAAAAGGTGAAAAAAAAAATTCTTCGGGAGCTAACGCCCCTGAAACCTGAGGCCCAGCTTGGCCCTAGACCCCGGCGAGGATACATGAAGAGTGTATAGTACTAAAGAGTGTACAGTATAGCATGATCAGTCGCCACATACCAACACTAATTACAAGTCATAGAGGGTTATAAAGGAAGCACTTAAGGAAGAATAATCAGTATTATAAAAAACTGAAATTAATAAAGTTTAGTTTTAATGAAAAGTCAAAAGGCATGTGATGAAGAGTTATATCTGTTATAGAAAAAGGGTATATAAGGAAGATAAATCAAAGGGAAGGAGACATCAATTGTGAAGATATGTTATATAATTACTCCCTGTGGAGCATGAATTGGTTCAACAACCTGAGGACGAAGCCCCTCAAGGACAAAAACCACTTAATTTCCATTGCTAAGTTAGTGAATGAAAGCCCTTGATCTAGGAAAACTCTAAGACATTTATTTAAAGAGATATCACTACAAATTGGAAGAAGATTACAATAGAGATAGAGGATAAGTTCTATATTTTCTAAGATACATTCTAAGCATTAAATTTGAATATAATAAACTGTTAAGCTACAATTTCTAGGTTAATTTCATACTTATAATTAATTGTGTAACTATTATTGTGAATTAGGGTTTACTATATTTAACGAAAACAAGGAAAATTTAAAAGGGGACATTACAATGGTATCATAGTTGGATCTTTCCAACCTATGAGCTTATTTCATATGCAATTAAGTGACAAAACTAGAAGATATCAAATAGAACTAAGAAAAAACTCAAAATTCTATGGATAAAGTGACCAAAGCCCCTTTGGATTCCCAAACAACAAAAGTAAAAATGGTTAAAGAAAATGAAAACTGCGATTATGAAAATAAAATAGGTAGAAAATTTGACCTTATGATATATATGATGAGGCAAATGTTACATAAAATAAATAATGCAAAAATTTCCAATGATCAAGATAGTGAGAAAACTTCTAACAGTAACAATAATGAGCATAAAAGACACACACAAAGAACCAAGGTTCCAGTAAGTGGATAGACCCCTTCATCCCACTTCCATTCAAAGGGGAGATAAAGTTTCCATTGAAGAAACACAAAATTCAATGCAAGATGATACCACCACTTGTTATGTAGAATAGAGAAATCTCCTTGAAGAAATTTGAAAAGCAATGTCTCTCACTAATTATATAAATATGAAGAGAGGAAGAAATGGATCGAGAATGAAGCCTAGACTCCAACCAAGACAAAATGAACAAGCAGCTTTGGGTAAGTTAACATTATCTACATTTGATGGATCTAATAAGTGTAATTCTTGTGTGGTGCAAAAATCAGACACATACCTATCATTGAAACCAATAACCGAGGATGATGCCATCAAATGTAATGTCCCCAATTTATCCCTATGCTCTTCAATTGGATTTAGCCTATTTTCGGAAACTCGTAAGCTAAGCAAAATTGGAAATTAAGGTTTCCTATTTTATAGGAGGTTTCAGATGCGGTTTTGAAGGATTGCTTGCGAGAGTTTTTGATGCATGTCTAGTGGAGTTTTTTGGGTTTTTGGAGAGCTTCAGAATGGTGTAACATGCATCTCCATCTGACAACCCTTTCAGGCACTTACTATTTATAGTAAGTCATGTTGGCTTCTCGGTTTGGTTCAGAAGGCATTTGGAAACACTTACTATTTATAGTAAGTCATGATTACTACTCAGTTGATGTTCAGATGAAGCTTTGCAAACTTACTATTTATAGTAGTTTGCTATTTTTGGTAAATCTATTTATAGCAGTATCATTCTAGCAACAGTTCAATCATCTGCAGTTCACATTTCTATTTTGGGTAGTGTGGCTAATCAATTTGGCTTTCTATTGAGTTTGAAGTAAACTTTTGGCATTTGCTATTTTTAGTAAGTCTATTTGTGGTAGTGGCATCATCTTCATCTTGACTCAGCTCAATTCATCATTTTATTTCTGGCAAAATCAGTTTGAGCGTTGATTTTGGCTTTGGCTTCTATCCCTCCTTGGACTGAGTTCCAGACTTAGTCAATTTTATGTTTTGAAGTTGTACCCGGCACCTAGGTTTAATGACTTCAATTCATTTTAAACATGTGGACATTAAGGGTTCAACTAATTGAGCATTTAATGTTTATTTAAATGTTTTATTGTTGCAATTTTAAAGTGGATGCCTAGGGAGGTGATAATAAAGTATTTTTAATATTTAAAAAAAAAAGAGCTTTCAGGAATTGGGCATCCCCTTGTGGAAGATGAAGAGTTTTCTTTGTGGGAGTTACAGTTGATTCATTTTCCCAATTGAAGCTTGTATATTGATGCATTGTGGAGAGATGATTGTGTTGAATTTTGAAAGTAAAGTTATGCTACTGGACTGAATCCAGAACCTGGCTAAGGGTTAGTGTTGATGGGTGTTTTATGACCACACCAACATAGAATAAAGTTTCCCAATGGTTACTCTATACTCTTTTGAACAAAGTATTTTGCATGCTAAGATTGCTAGAAAGATCATACATTCAACTCCAAGGTTCCTTATGCAATGGATAGTCTCAATTGGCTTGATGTGATTTGTTGGTTATTCCAAGGGGACTTACACAATTGTTCAATCAAAGAGAAGAACTTACAGGACTCGAAGGATTTATCAATGATGCTCGGGTTTCCTAAACTAACCAGGAAAATACTGAAATTAAAAGGATAGGGATGAGAGATTCTACTGTCTACTCTAAATGCGGGATGCGGAGACCAATTCTCGCAAGCTCAAACCAAGTTTTGTTTTGCCTCACTTTGGACAACTTCTACAAAGCCGGTGCAATCTTCAAAGGGATAACGAGAGATATTCAAACCACGACTCAACATGCGGATACCATCACAATGACGCATACCAACACATGAACCGTAATTTGAAGTTAAGTTCAAAGTGTTCCAGTCAACCACGCAAGGCGAACCCACCATCAGTGAGCCCGCTAGTGGTATGGATAAATATAGCTTGCTCAAACCAAACACCACGTTCCACAACTACCAACTACTTGCATGAAAAATCTACTTTACTTTAAGCTACTCTTAAAATTCTAAGTGAATTGGAAAGACGAAGAAGCCTCGCTAGCTACCCACAACAAAATATGGAACCATCAAGCAATGATAATTCTTTATATTATGATAGTGTTCACAACAACTTCTTACATAGTATTCAAATGGAAAACTTTCCTTCCTCCTCAATCTAAGCTAACAATCTATGCTAACTTCTATGCTATTCTCTCTACTCTCTATTCCAATCTCTGATTTTCTAATCTAATTCTATAGAATTAAAAATGAGGGGGGTTGCCCCTTTTATAGTTAGCTCAGTCCAATGGACGGCTCAGATTCAATTACAATGAAGGGCTCATATTGAGCCACTTAAGCCCTAGTCAAGGTTCTACACTAAAAGCCGCCACAGAGAGGAGTGGGGTAATAAATGTACAAGAGATTCTCCACTACTCTACAGAAATCGCTATGAGCAATTAATGCCCACTATCATCAAGAAGATTCTCGTCCGAAAATGCGTTCCTATTGCTCCTCTCCCTGACTACAAACTCAATGAATCTAGCTAATACAGCTTCAACCTCTTGAACTGAAATAGGTGGAACATCGTTGAGCTGGAATTCAGGTACTATGACTGCCTACACCTGTCGGACGCAATATTTTCTCCAAGCCTCTAAGGCATCCTGAGTACCATGTATAATGTTGGAGAGAGTGGATATGTTTTCAAAGTCCACTTGCACGAAAGATCTCACATCAGAGAAGAAGGATTCCAACCTGCTTTTCAAGCCATCTACAATCACCTCTTCTAGAGTTAGCCTTTTAGCAAATAAGGCTTCAAGCGTGTTGAGGACTCCCTCCTGTAGGTTTCCCATGGCCTTTCTAACCTTAGCCGACTTCGTCTGCGCCGCATCATAGAAGCCTCAGCCAGTGAACGTTGACGAGTACCAACCTAGGAAATCATATCTATCACCATCTTGGATTACTCCTCCCTCAACTAGCGTTTGCATGGGTACTTGCATCAAAGCAACCAAGAGTGGGATAGTTTTATCTTGATACATGTGCGCTTCACTCCAAGCTTGGTCAATATTTTCCATGCGAGATAGAATGTTGGAGGCCTGCTAGAAAGAGTAGGTGAGATCATCAATGAACTTTTCTGCCTCCACACGAATGCCACCAACCCATTTCTCTGCCTCCAATGCCATTCTCCTCAAATCCTCCAAGCTGCTAACCGACTCTCTGGGAAGCTCAGTCGAGAGATCAACTGTCAAATTCTCCTGCCCACACGGACTTGCAAGGTTCTGCACATATCCGATCAATGTTCTATGCTCCTTCTTCAATCTTTTGTACTTTCCTTCTATACGGAGCAATCTGTCCTTCACATCCTGGTAGGAGTTATCACACTCCTCAATTATTTAGGCTCCCATGGGACGACCCAACTGAACGGTAGTAATCACATAGTTCTCTGGCCTCTCCCCATCTTGATCAAACTCTTCCCTCGGAACAGCTACCTGAAGCGTGCGAGAGCCTGACTTATCCGTTGAAATCTTTGAGAACTTCCCACCTCTCCTCTTCTCTGGCCGTGCACTGATCCTAGTGAGGAATTCCTCCATCTCAATTGCTGGGTCAGCATCATCCTCCGGATCTTTCCTCATCCTCTCCATGAGCCAATCGGGCACTGCCTGTCGTGGATTGCAAACAATGAGGGGCTGCTCCTCGATTACTTCCTCTTTGCACACTTCCTCTCTAACAACACTTTGCTGAGGCTCGTCTGTCTCCATCTGTTGAACACCTTCTCCTGAACCTCGAGCCTCTTGCCTTGTAGTATTTTCGTCTTCTAGTGCTGTGTCAATCATCTTCTAGAAACAATTATCTGTAGCCGTTTCCTCTTCTTCCTCTTGTTGGCTTTCCCTTCTGGGTGCGTTGACACTCAAGCTATCTGACTCCCTAAGTGTTGGTTGGTTTACCTCCTCAAATTCTCATTCTTCGTTAGATTTACTTCTCTGGTTTCCAAATAGTGGAAGCTCCCTCATACTCAAAGACCGAGTCTATGATCGTGCGGGCGATGCCTGCTCTACCCTCTGAGGCATTGGCTGAACCGATACTTCTCTTTGTGGCTCAGCAACTTGGGCAATCTACTTTCTTTTCTTTGCTAATGGTGGCCTTTGATCACCCATGAGATTATAAGTGAGAGCAATCACCTTACTTTTGAGCCGACTCACATGCCTCTCAACCCAGCTCCTCGTGAATGTCAACATTGGTATGCATAACGTGTCCAAGTCCATGATTTCCATCTCAAACCAATCTGGTGGTGGGACCGGTGTGTTCCTTACTAACTCATAGTCGGGCTGTATGACATTGACGTCTTCGTCCACTTGATCTGGAACTGGAATGACTTCACATTCTCTAATTAACTTCAAGGATAGCCTGGTGAACATCCTTCTCCTTACTTCGGCATCATCAACTACATTAGCCCAGAAGTCCTCGATGTGAGCCCTGTGCCTGTACTCCACACCTTGTATTATTATGATATTGTTATAAGGATCGAAATCCTGCCTGTCAGTGTGGTATGTAAGGTAAAAGAACTGCAGCTTGTCCTCAGCTTCTTTGGCTGCCTACAAGGAAGGACAAACTTCACTTGAATTTCCCATGATGATAGGGAAGTCCAATCCTCCTTTTTTCTTCTTCTTTGAATTTTATCATAGGCAATGAGCTGCCTAGATACTTCTAACATCACCATTTTGTCGGTGGGGTATCTCGGTAATCTGTATGGATATGAGGTGAACCCTGTAGCCTAATATATGTAAACTTCGGAAATTGGATGAGCCAATATCGGTATTCTTCAATCAATTCTTGTGCTTCCTTCGATATCCTCTGCTGAGTTCTCCACTGAAGGGTCCTCACAATGTGCATGGTGAAGGCATCATTCACTCGCTTGTAGCTGGAGGTGCTAGTCAAGTGCGGTTGTGGAAAAGCCTCGTAGATTTTGAACTGTTCAGGGCCACACCCGATTGGCTCCTTGTAGGCAATCCCTCTGTACTTGGTCATTCGATCCAACATGTATACAACGTACGAGCTCATGTAGAATGTCTTCGTTCTTCTTAGGCTCCTGAACTACTCATCAATATTGTCGCTTATCATTCATGCCCAATCAACACACTCTTTCCCTTCCATTATAATCCCGATGTAATAAAACATCCAAGGCTCGAAGATGAATGCTTGTGGACTTCCGTTTACCCAACTAAACATCATTATGAGATCACAGTATTCCTACTTTACGTCATCTGCAAGAATCTATTTAGGAAGCTTGGTGCAAGGAGGTTTGGACTTTTGCATCCAAACTATATCTATGATACCATCACATCTCTCAAAAGTGGAGGTGTACATTCTGTCAGCTCTATCTTTTGTTTTGTACACCATCCTCTCAGAAGTGAGAATCCCAAATGCTTCTCCAATGGCATCAAACGTGAAGTTGGCAAACAACTTGCCATTAGGAGAGACGATCGTCCTTCACTCCGGTTTGTAACAATTTGTGCACTCCATGATCAACTTCAAACACTGAATTGCTAGTGGAAATCCAACAGCTGCATAAATCCCACTCTTCATTATCTGGTGTGCGGTGATCGATGGAGGATGGCCTCCCAGCCCATACATTCTTCCTTTGAGTGCCCCCAAATTAAACGAACGGAGGTTGGTATCATTCAACCCTGCTAGCTTTGAAGTGAACTTTGATTTAGGTAGGAAAGGCTTGCCCAGTTTCTTTATCACTGCCTGCTGGGACACACTTGTCGTGCCTGCTTTAGCATTTGCAGCCTTATTTGCAGCTTTGCTTGTTCCTGCAGCATCTCCTCTTCTTGCTTCAGCCATCCTCAAACTTTTAAATTCTTGAGCTTGACACTTTCAGCAATGTGGCTTCCGGCACTTATAAAAATTTGCACTAGCTTGATACTTCAGCACTTAGAAAATTATCACTTCAGCACTTCTTCTTTCAACACTAAAAATTCCTCTTCAGCACTTCAACAAATTCTCACTTAGCAATACTTCAGCAACCTCTCCAAGAATTTTCTTTTCACTCGCTTCAGTAACCTCTTCACTTCTTAAGAAATTTCTTCTTACTTCAGCAACTTCAAGAAATTTCTTCTCACACAACAGAAATTCGCACGTGCAAATGGTGAGAAGAAGTGAGAAACTTCGTTGCTTCAATAATCGTGCTAGAGAATCTTACCAATTTGTGCGGGAGTCTATTTTAGCAACTTCATCAAATCTCCACTCCCACTACTTAGAAATTTTCCAATTTTGGCGAATTGATGAGCGAGTTGCTAGCCAGTCGTCATAGAATTTTCCTTAATAGGAGATTCCTTCCCATGCAGAATTCGAACTTTTCCCTCCTAACTGCCAATTAATATTTCGTTATTTTAAATGCTCACAATGGAATTACTTGATTTATTCCAAAATTTCCATTTTGACTCCAATTAAATCCAACATTATGAGGAAATTAAAAATTTCCAACCCATTAAAATCTTCAATAAAAATCAATGGGGAAATTTTAAATTTGTTTCAAAAACATCTCGCCATGTGATCATAATCACAAGCCAAATCATTCCACCCTCAAAATTTAATCTCCCTTAGAAAATAATCCAGGCAATTTTTAGAAAATATTTCCCTTTGGAAAAAAATTAAAATTCCCTTAGAAAAATAATTCCCAACTTCATTAATTCATGGGCGCACTTGAAAGGGGTTCTTTTAATTTTTCACTTGACCTTTTGAAAATATCATTAGCGTTCAATCTCACCCCTTTGAAAATATTTCATCACCTTGGGCGCCCTTCACCACCTTGAGTTTTATTTCCACACCTTAGGAAAAATTTCAAACTCATTCATCCTTGCTAAGGGTGCATTTAATGGGTCCAACTTTATTAGAAAATTCCCATGCCTCTAGCCACCTCATCTTGCCTTAGAAAAATTATCCTCATCAACCTTTCATTCTCTGGCGTATTTCTCTAGTGGTGTTTATTTTGCCCCCTTTAGACACCTTCATTTTAATGTCTTAGAAAAATTACCAACGCCTAGAAAGCTTTCAAGGCATCATCCTTCCTTGGGCGCATATAGAGGGTGCCACTTTCATTTTTCTCTACTTAGACAATTTTCCTGTCATCATCTCATTAAGGGCGCATTTCTACCTTTTCACTTCCATTTAGGAAATGTTCAAACTTTTGCCTTGAGGGTGCATTTGACCTAGTGAAGTTTTGTTTGCCTACCTTAGAAAAAATCATGCTAGAAGATGTCTTCACTTCACATGCCTTGGGCATGCTCTTATCATTCACACTTGACTTGGGCACATTTTAAGTATCCCACTTTAAGTTTCATGCCTTAGCCAATTTTTATGCCATCATCTCATCAAGGGCGCATTCAAAGGGGTCAACTTTGTTTTCCATGCCTTAGGTGTGTTTTCTATCTCTTTTCTTGTGGTGGGCGCATTTGGAGTGTGTAGCTTCCACTTGCTCTGACTTAGTTGATTTTCTACGCCTTTAGCCACCATGCCATGCCTTGGGCGCATATGGGGTATAAGCTTTCATTTTTTAGCACTTAGAAAGTCCTTCTAGGCATCATCCTTCCTTGGGCGCATATGACCCCTTGTGCTTTTGTTTCTCTCATGCCTTAGGCGATTTCAAGGCATCATCCTTCCTTGGGCGCATATGATCCCTTGTGCTTTTGTTTTTCTCACGCCTTAGAAATTTTTTACTCCTCCATTCATCTTGAGGGTGCATTTACTAGGGTGAGCTTGTGTTTCTCCATTCCTTAGGAAAATTTTGATGTTGCTTCATGCTGATGGGCGCATTTAGGGGTGGCTGCTTTGATTTTGAGGGCGTATATGAGGGGGGCTACTTCCATTTGAGGGCGCATTCACTAGGGTGAGTTTTTGTTTGAGGGCGCATTTCACCCCTTACCCTCTCATTTTCATCATACTTAGAAACTTCTCAAGGCATCCTCTCCCTTAAGCGCATATGATGGGGTGTGCTTTCATTTTTGATGACTTGATCATATCTGAACACTTAGCCAATTTTGTAACTGGTTCGCCCTAGCTTTCTATTTTTAGTAAGTCCATGATTTTTGGACCCCTATTACTCCTGTCGACTTGAAACTTGCTCCACATGATCCTCATGGGTTAACTGACCTATTCACACCTGCCTTTCATGCTGACCTGCTATTTTTAGCCCACCTGCTATTTTTAGTAAACTCTTGATTTCCTGACTTCTGTAGCTCCTCTTGACTTGAAATTTGCTCCATGCTCTTGTGATGACTTCTTTGACTAGTTCACCTTTGCCCCTCGCGTTGACCTGCTATTTTTAGCCCTGAAAAGACTTACTAAAAATAGTAAGTACTCAAATTGTGCTCAAATTTCACCAGTAGACTGCTTGAAGGATGCTGATCATGATGGGATACATCAATTTGATATTTTCTCGAGTTTCACCCCCATTTTAGGCATAAAATTAGGAAACCCTAATCTGATTTGCATGTGCCCTAAATGACCTTTATTTGACCCCATTTTGTTGCATGCTGCTCTATTCGTGAAACTGAAGTGTTGGGGAGCTACTGGAGTGAGCCTGCTAAAAATAGTAAGTGCCTGGAAAAGTGATCAACTGCCTGCTGGATGTATTTGCATGTCATACTGCCTGAGAGATCTTAAAAAACCCAAAAAACTAGTCTACATGCGAGCACCTGCTAAAAATAGCAAGTCATCATTTTGACTTGCATGTCACATCATCACGAAGCTCTCGAGAAACCCAGAAGGAATATCCTGACATGCACTGAGAAATCACACATGCAAACCCTGAAAACTGCCTCCAAAGCCAGAACTGCCAAAAATAGAATGTTGTCCAAATTTGTTCAAATTTTGTGTGCAAGTACTTTGAAGTGCCCTGAATGTGGTGAAGCAGTCGAAACTCCAAAATTCTGAGAAAAAGACCCCAAATTGAGTACCTACTAAAAATAGTAAGTTGTCAGAACTCAGTGAAAATTTAGTGGGGTCCTGCTTGAAGCCTCCTGATTGCAAAGCCATTCTCAGATTTCAATTTGCCAACTTGATTTGACCTCAAACAAGCCTGAAGAATGAAAACTCTAATTTCACAGACTTAGCAAATTTTCAACCAGGTCAAACAATGGGACATCCTTGGAAGGATAGAAAGATCAGAGAGAGAGACACAAAACCAAAGCCAAAAGACCAAAATAGAGCAAAAATTAGGGGGGTACCCATTTTAAATGGGGTGATGTGTGAAAAAGGTCACAACAGGAAGCTTAGCAAATTCAATCCATCCTTTGGGCCTGAAACTATGGCTTCCTAGGTGGAGATATGAGATTGTACTTCACACAAAGGTGCAGATAGAGCTTCAATTTTGAAGTTGGTGAATAGGTTGCTATTGAATATCCTGTTTTTGAGTTGTTGGTTTCAACATGGCTGAAGCGATTTTTTTATCATAGCTTCGCCCTTGATTTTTATATTGTTTTGGGTACTGGCCCATGTTGTTCTATTGTGGAGGGCACCCAATTTTGCAAAGATTCAGAATTTATCATTGAGTTTTTGAGTTTTAAGAAGAGGTCGACCTTCTTCCCAAGCCGTACTTCTTCCTGGCATGTGCATTGGGAACCGATCCTTCTGTTTCTTCTTGTTTTTGGCTCGTTTATCCAGTGGAGTTGGGATGCCTAGCTCCTAGCTATATTTTGGCTGTGGTTTGGGAGTATTTTGAGCTGTTTCGGAGAAGCTACGTCCATTTTGGTGATTTCTCATCTTGCTGGTCTGATTTCCCGTAATTACTGTTTCTAATCAGATTGGTTAGATTTTGATATTATGTCGATTTGAGCTTCAATTCCATATCTTTTCATACTGTAAATGTTAGAGGGTGATTACTCTAACCATTGGCAGATTTTGGTAGCTTATCTTTGATAATTGCAGTTGTAATTGTTCATTGTAAGGCTGATTAGTAGTACTAACAGCTGTTTGTTTCTATTGCTGCAATTTAGTTTGTTTTACACTCCCACAATTAAGTGGTCGAGTTTATAAATTCTATCTTTCATTGTTGTGTTTCCCCCCCACGAAAAATAAGTGGTAGTGAGGAATATATACCCCCCACTGAACAAGTGGAAGCGTGGTTACATGGCTGGCTTGCTGCCTTGTTAATTGTAATAATCTCACCCTCTGAATAAGTGGAGTATCCCCAATATCTTGTGGATGCCTGCTACTAGCAGATGAATGTACTTTCAGTTCAGTTTTTCTGCTAACGATCCCCGAACCATATGCTATCACCTCGCCCACACTGAGATCTTGGTGAACATTCTTGGTGAGGGTTATTTCCAAGCTGGTTTGGTTTTGATGTTAATGCTAATCAATGGTTTGATGTTGGTTTCATTGTGTTAAATCAAGAAAAAATTAAGGGGGTACATTACATCAAATTTGCAACTTTACACTTGGAAGGATTAACTCACAAATGGTGGTACCATGGATTGATTACCCAAGGTCAAGAACTAATAGACACTTATGATGAATTCTGCAAAAGGTTAATTGAGAGATTCAACAAAGAGGACCCGAAATTCCATTTTAGAGAATTGGCACAGTTAAAACAAGAAGGGACAATGGAGAGATATCTAGAAGAATTCCAAATATTATCGGTAATTGTGCCCGATATTTCAGAAAGAAGATTAACCATCCTTTTTATCGAAGGGCTAACCAAATCACTTGGGGATTTAATTAAGGAATTTGATCCATTAACCCTTAAAGAGGCTATCAAAGGAGCTTTGAATTTAGAAACTTCCATAGCCAAGAATAAGTTTTTTCAGAAAAACCCTCCTATAGGGCTTAATACAAAACCTTTTCAAAAGGGTTTTTCTCAACAAAAGGCATTAACACCAAAAATAATTTTGGATAAAGTAACCAAAAACAAATTGCACTAATTGTCCCATCAGCTTAGGCCAAAGTGTTAATGCTTAGGAGATGAAGTAAACCTTGTTAAAATATAAATTTTATTTAATTACAAAGAGTCATGTCTCTTGTAAGAGACACACCTATCCATATATGTATTTAAGGGTCTTTGGATCCATATTTTTAAGAAAATATAATATCAATTTATGCTCTCCATTTTTTCACATGGTATCAGAGTGAAGATGTTTTTGTGCTTGTGAATAATCAATAAACCTCATGAAGAGGCATTGCTAAACGTTGAGAAAGAGAGCAGTAACAATGCATGGATCTGGCATAATGTTTGCAAGTTTGCAGTGGCAGTGTGTGGATATGTTATCTTTGGCAATGTTGGTTCATTAAAGGGGCATGTGGAGCATTTGAATATTGCTACATTCTTTGTTTTTTTCCTACAAGGCCACCATGGTTTAAGACTTGGAACCCTTGATTTACGCTCAAAATTGAGAAGCGAATTGTCAAGGCCAAGTCTAAGGTAGCTGAATATCAAAAATCACTCTCTTTAAGGTTGAAAAAATGCAGAAGTGAGAGCATGGGAAAAGAAGAGAACAGCATCCCACCTTTCTGCTTGATCTAAGCCATCAATTGCTGCATAATTTATTTAATTTTTGCAAAGGAAATGCCATAGAATAACTGAGAAGAAGAGGAGATTGGAGAAAATTGATAAAAGTGTTCATGAAGTTGCTGTAAACTGCATAAAGCAATAACTCACATGGCGCAGATAGAAGGCACTTAAAGTTCAACAAAGAATGTCTTCGATGAATTTCAATATCAGCCATAGTCAGTAACACTGAAGCCATCAAAGTCATAAGAAATAAACTTAGTTTTTTTAGAAAGCATTATCTAATGTACATTATTTGAAGACAACCACCTCCAGAAGGAAATTCATAGGTATTTGTGAAGCCAGCTAGACAAGCATGAAAAGATCATAGAACAAAGGGAAAAGAAAGTGATCTATCAAATTCATCATTGTTCAAGAAAGGATTGTGGAACTTAGAAAAGTTCGCTGCATGTTTGTGAAGAAAGTTGTCAATTTGAGAAGAAAATTGCATGTTGTGAAGGACAAGTGGGAAGAGATAAAATCTTTAGAAGAAAATTTATGTACATCTATTATTGGCATTTGAACAAAGAAAGGTGATCACAATTTTTTGTAAATATTTCACAACAGTTGTTGAAGTTTGCAATATTTGTTAAAGTCTAAGCTTGAAAAGATATGAAGTGGCAAATCATTTCAAATCATGGAAGAGTGAAGGTGGTAAATCTACCAAAATCAATTGCCATCAAGTATTACATAAGTAATTATTATTTTTGGTTAAATTTTAAATGTATAAGGAAATTATTTTCCAATGGGAAAGATCGGTAAAAGAGAAAGGAAAGAAAATAAAAAATTAATATGTAAAATAATACTTTGGAAGAAGAACTTGAGAAAATTAGAAAGAAAAATGAAGAATTAGAAATGGAAAATAGGTCACCAAAGGAAGATATATCAAAATTAAGAGAAGAAAATCTTCTATTTAGTCAATTACTTGAAGCTTACGTAAAGGAAAACCGAAGTCTAAAGTCTAAACCTACACTATGTTATGTATCATGTTATACAAGTGATTTGTTTTATTCGTTAGATGAATTGTTTGATAACTGTGATATAGCTAAAGCCTCTTTTGATAAAAAGTGTAAGGAAGATAGTAATATTTTTGAATCTACAAATCTTGCTAATTGTGAGGATAATGAGAAAGGATGTTCTTCAAAGAATGTTAGATTTAAGATAATGAAAAGAATGGGATACAAAGGAAAAGGTTTGGGAAGATATGGAAAAGGAATTATAGAGCCCATTGAGCCAATAGTAAGGCCAAAGAATGAAGGCCTTGGATATGCTAGTGGAAATAAAAATGATATTATAGGTGTTACAAACTCAAACAAATTATCTCAAGAAATAAAATGCATACAATGTTCTCATTGTCATAGACATGGACATAAAAAAGAGTTGTGTTGGGATCTTCATCCTTGTAGTATCTGTGGATTGAAGAATCATTCTAAGAAATTGTGCTAGAACAAAAAGTGGAAGAAACAACCTCTAAAAGATACTATATAGATGGATTGTGGATGGGTTGGTGTATCTAAAGGGGAAAAGGTCACAAATATGTTCAAAATGTTGTACAAGCATAAATATTATGATGTTAGACAAAATAACAAATCATGTAAGGTCAAATATCATCCTAGAAACCATATAATTTAATATATGAATTTTGACTACTATAAAATCTACTTGAATTCTATCCATGTGGGGCAAAATTTGAAATTGGAGCACTCATATAAGGAGAATGGTTGTAGTATTGATCCCAAAGATCATTGTTGAAACTAAAAATTTGTACTGTTGATCGCAAAGATCATTACCAAATGGTTGTAATGTTGATTGCAAAAATCATTGTTGAACCTAAAAGTTGTACTATTGATCACAACAATCATTCTTGAATGGTTGTAACATTGATTGCAAAGATCATTGTTGAACCTAAAAAGATGAAGTATTGATCGCAGAGATCATTGTTGAATATTTGTTGTGTTGATCGCAAAGGTTGTTGCTAAATTTTTGAAGGATTTGATTGCAAAGATCATTGTTCAAATTGATTGAAAGATTATTGAAGGTTTTGATCGTAAAGATCATTGTTGAAATTGATCACACAGATCCTTGAATGTTTTGGTCGCAAAGATCATTGTTGAAATTGATCGCAAAGATCATTGTTAAAATTAATTGCAAAGATCAATGTTGAAATTGATCGGAAAGATCGTTGCTAAATATGTGAAGGTTTTTGATCGAAAAGATCATTGGGAATGCTTCACTTCCTTTATTGATATAACTATGAAGAACATCTTACTATGGATAATGATGGACAAAAGTAACCAAGGCTATTCAAAAGAAGGATAATTTTTTATACTTTCAATAATGCATTGGTGTTAAGTATTCTTCATTTGTACATGGATAGCTAATAAAGCTATTTTTTATAGGTGGCCCCCATCATCTAATTAAGTTGTGTAATGAAATAAAGTTCGGAGGGGGTGGAAGGGGGGAGGGGTTTAAAATATAAACTTTATTTAATTACAAAGAGTCATGTCTCTTGTAAGAGACACACTTGTCCATATATGTATTTAAGGGTCTTTGGATCCATATTTTAAAAAATATATAATATCAATTTATGCTCTCCATTTTTTTACAACCCTCACTAGCAATCTTAACAGCCACATCGTTGTTGTAGGCAATAAGAATAGCCACATTAGGCTTAGAATCTTGCAAAGATGAGACTAAAAGGGTACCTGAAGTCCCAAGCTCACCACAGCCAAGAGAGGGAGACACCGCTAGAGAGGAAGTAGAACCTTCCAGATGCAACTCCAAGCAAGATTGCAAGGCCAAAAAAATTTCAGCCAAAGCCACAATGGAGATTCCCATCCTTCCATGACTTGCAAATTCATCCCTAATAACCATGCGAATCTCACTATTGGGAAAATAAACTCCAAAAAGAATTTGGATCAAAGAAGGAGAACCGGTTGTAGGGGAAAGAAAACCCCTATGCAACCCCAAAGAAAATCTTCCCTCTAAAACTTGCTTTCTAGGAGCCTCCTTTGGAGCCATAGGCTCAAAGACCTCGTCTAGCTAAGTAATGGCCTCCTGATGCTCCATGAGATGATGCGCCTCCAGCCATAAATCCCACAAAAATTCATCACTTTCCTCTGAGCTCCTACCACAAAGCCAATCCTCTTCTACATCTCCAACTAAAATGTCCTTGGTGTCCTCTTCATCCTCATCACCATTTCTTGAAAATTCAGAAAACCTCCCACTCATCATTTAGTTTTTTGAATACAACTCCAAAAAAATTAATATTATTAAAGTTGCCCTTTTTTAAAATAAAGTGATTGGGCCCAATTTAAAACATTATTAGTTCTTTTAGTTCAAAAAAGGGAACATGGCATAATGGACCTAAATTTATTATCACAATTCATAGCTCCTCCAACCTACAACTAGTCCTTTTGACCAAATGCATTGCTATTAGAAATGTAAGCAAGTTCTCAAAGTAGAAAACCACTTTGTTTCAAATATTGTGAAACAAATCAGGCCCCTCATTCACACATGCATGCATTTGTGTTACTTCCATAAATTCTAAAGTATGAATTTTGATTGGATTGACAATAGAAAACCAAAAATAAAGATGTTCCTAGAATTGGCGGCACATTAATAAGAATTTAATCCAACCAAACCATGTTGGAGATGTTGGATGGTATATGACAATTGTATTATGGATTTTGAATACCATTTCAAAGTAGAATTAATAGTTTCATGTATCAAAATACTATATGACTTAATTATACTATGAATTTCAAATACCAAATACCTTATATTTCAATGTAGAATCAATAGTTCCATGTATCAAAATACTATATGACTTAATTATATTATGAATTTCAAATACCAAATACCTTATATTTCAATGTAGAATCAATAGTTCCATGTATCAAAATACCTTTTCATTATTAAAATGTAACTTAGTTTGCTCTTGTATAGTACCTGAATCATTGTACATTTTTCTGCACTGTCTATCTCTGTGTGATCAATCTCATATCCAATTGAATTTGATTCAAGTGGAGGACTCTAGTACAAAATCAAGAAAATATACATTAGAAAGTAAAACTTATCATTGCTTGGAACATAAATGGAAAAGTAAGCGCATGGAAGGAACAAAACTAGTTGGCATTTTAAATTTCTTGTCTCCTAGGACACAAAGAGTAACTAATCACTAAGGAAACATGTCTCCACTATATCAATTGTGCTATGCATGACCATAAATTATAGGAAATGCACTATTATACTAATAAACACAAAAGATGCTTCAACTTACAAAAATACAAAAGTAAAAATATACAACATAGTTATTAGCTAAATTTGAGAAACAAAGTATCTTTCGATAATGCAAACATCAAGTATACTATTTTCATCTATTAGATCATATGGAAAAAATTAAAACACATACAAAAAAAGTGCAATCAATTTCAAGTCTTCAATGAAACTTTTGAAAATCATCTATGATTTTTTAGTTTACTAGCTAGTATTCTTATAAGCCATATCTTCTAAATATAAATGAAAAAAAAAAAAAAACATTAAAGTAATAGCAGCTACAAATATCCAATAATCCTTGCTAGAGTTCTAGTTTCCTCATTTGCAAAATAAAATTAACCAAGCCACTATGTAATGTCCCCTTCTCAATAGCCACCTCGGAGATCATTTAGCCTTTATTATTCCCGAAGGCTAAAGAATAAATAAAGGAATAATGATTAAATTAATTATTTGTAAAGTTATCTCAATAATTCAAAATCATAAAAATAGCTTTATATTTAATTAATTCAATAAAAGTGACTAAAATAAAATTATATATTATAAAGTCACTTTGGGAATAAAATAATAATATTTTCTACAAGCTTCTTGGAGGTGATTGAGAAATCTTTATAAGGGGTCGGGGGTTTGGCATTTGAGCATGTCTTGGATTATACTTTTCATACCAGTTTGGTGAGAGCTTGAATGCTTGCTTGTCCGAGGGTTTGAAGACTCTAGGATACCGGTTTCGGTTGTGAAAGATCAACCCTAGCTAGAGGAATTGTGGATGACATCAATCAGATTTCCTACAAGGGTGATTTTTGTAAATTTAAAGGTCTTTGACCAAATTTGGAGCACAAGGAGTTCAATTTGTTTGGAGGAAGCATTGAATAATTTGAAGGATCATTTCAATATTGGGTACATCGATTTTCATCTTTGGAGGCCAATTATACTTGCTGGAAAAAATCGTGATTTATCAACAAGGGTGAAACATTTTGGTATCAAAGGCAATTCGATTTTGGAGGAGATTGCGTGAAAATTCAAATTCTTGAAGGAAGGTGATTTCGCTTAGGAGGTGACACCATTACCAGCCAAGGATGAGTTGATGTGAATTGATGTTTCAAGGATGAATTGAAGCAATCTCCAGTCGCAACCATCTACATTCATCCATGTTGGAGTGATTAATATTTTGAATGTAATACAAGTCATGTTTATTTGTAGGTCTGCATTCTAAGTAATTATAGTGCTGTCACTAAATTGTCTTATCAGCTGGGTCGAATATGATCAGTTTTTCCACATTGTTATCTTGCATCGATTTAGTCTGTTCTTGCATGTGTTGGCATCACTGTCATACAAACTGAAGTTGCATTTGTAAAATCATCTCATATAGAGGGCGATCAGCTGTGAGTGTCATTGACAAATATTGTAATTGAGTTTGAGTTTCAAATCAGCAATACTAAACACAATGGAGTTTGGAGTTTGCATGATAACTGTTTGTCAAAATGTCCATTAGCTGTAACTGCCATTTTGAATAGTTGCATTTCATTTTCAGTCATCTTGAAGTCTTGAAAAAACAGAAAAAGCTTGCATTGCATCTCTCTTTGCACTTTCAGTCATTGTCATACTTTAGTTAGAGTCTTTTATGCATACTTTATCATTATATGAGAAAAAGAAAAGAAATATCATTGAATAGTTGAAAGGAGATTGTGAGACAATTGTTTGACAAAATTCCCAAGCACTCAAAATAGAGAATTAAGATTAAAATTTGCAAGGTTTCTTTACAGTGGTATCAGATCTAGCTTCCTACCAGCCTGTGAGGTTAGTGGGATGTTATGAATCCAGATAATCAAGAGTATATAACAAACATAAGGGAAAGGAGAAGAAGTGGTTTTGATCCATTTGCTACCGACTCTTCATCGGAAGAAGAAATCATGGGAGATAGGGCTGACATACCTAAGGGAAGCACTTATCAAATACTTAATGACTTAGCTAGAAGTCAGTAGCAGCTGATGCAACTTCTAAACCAGTTTGTGGGTGAGAGAAACAACAATAGTAATAATGGTTCAAATGGGCACAACAGGGGTAATAAGAACGACAATAACAATGCAAAAGAGAGTAACACTCACATACCAGCCCATAGTCATGCTAGGACAGCTAGCAAGGTGACTCTGAGGCCTCTCATGCCTCAATTCTTGGGTGGACAGCCTGCTGGAAATCAGGAGCAGCAAGGACAAGGTGAAGGTTTCACAAATTACTTGAGAGAGTACTAGTCATTGGGTGATATATTTCATGCTCCCATGTCATTGCAGGACTTTTGTACTGTCAAGTACAAAAATAGACCCGGGAACAATAACAAAGGACAACAAAATCAAGACTTGTAGTGTAAGGTTGGGAAACTTTCCATACCTTCCTTCGATGGGTCTAATAAGTGCACAACTAGAACTTGGGTGCAAAAGTTGGATACTTACTTCCATCTTAATCCCATGCTAGAGACAAAGGCAATCAAGTATGCTACACTACACTTGGAGGGTGAAGCACATGAGTAGTGGTATCATGGGCTTGTCACATTGGAACATGCCAACATCACTTCCTAGTTAGATTTCACATAGAAGTTAATCGATAGATTTGATCAGAAGGATCCAAAGCTACACTTCCAAGAGCTAGCACAGCTTAGACAGAATGGATTAGTGGATGCCCACATTTTTGAGTTCTAACGTTTGGCAGTTATGGTAACTGACATCTCAGAGCGCAGATTGGTCATGCTTTTCATCGAGGGTCTCTCCGAGCCACTTCGTGGTTGGATTAAGGCTTTCAAATTAGACTCACTGCAAGATACGATCATCCGAGCTAGAGACATGCAGCATTCCACACCTAGCAGTAAACCTCCTTCTAAACCCTTCGTTCCACAAAAGAACAAGAGAAAGATGCCTATCCAGAAGGAGGGAACTAAGACGAGTAAACAAGAAGAAGAGGATTGTAAAGAGTGCAGGGAGCACTAGGAGCCTAGACAGCGTTGCCTGGGCAAAGGCAAGGTTCACTTCATTGAGGTTATATCTGAGAACGAGGATGATGATGAGAAAGAATAGGCATTGGACAGTGAGGATAGCAGTTCAGATGAGGAGCAGCCTCAGGATGAGGGCAAGAGTGGCACCATTGCTACTCTATCAGGTACTCCTAGATTTAACTCCTTCAAGGTCAGGGGAGTTTTGCAGGGCCATCGTATCATAGTGTTGATTGATAGTGGGGCCACCCACAACTTCATTGATGTGGCCTTAGTGGCCAAGCAGGGAGTACCAACTCAAGATTTCGAGGATTTTAATGTTATGGTGGTTGATGGATACAATATTTCATGCACACGGAAGGTTCCTCAATTGTCTATCACAATGGGCAATTACATAGTTAAGGGTGATTTCTATGTGGTGGATTTAGGAGACACAAATGCCATCCTTGGTATCCAGTGGTTGCATTCGTTGGGAAAATATTCTCATAAATTTAAGACCATGGAGCTTAAGTTCAGGGCAGCAGATGGCAAAAGAGTGGTGCTTAGAGGAACAGCGAATGGGGTGCCAAAGATAGTATCAACTAAATGGATGGAGAGCATCTTCCATCATGGAGATGTGGCATGGGCAGCAGAGTGTTTGATAACTACTAAGGAGACTCCAGATACGGATCAACCATATCACATTGACATTCAGGAATTATTGGGGAAGCATGACAAGGTGTTGGAGAGATTCCACCAAGACGGCCACCAGACAAAGGATTCAAGTACACCATTGAGTTGGAGGAGGGGGCCAAGCCTATCATCACCACCCCCTACCATCATCCTTGTTGTACCCAAACCAAAAATTTTGCTTCATTAAGGCATTTTGCTTAAAATGGTCTAAACCTTGTAAAAGTGGGGTCAAAACTCAATTTTTGGGCAAATAAAGTATGGGCTTTGAGTCAATGTCATGCCATGGAGATACTGGCAAAATTTGAAAATTTTGAAAATTAGGGTTTCTGAAGTCTATTTTTAGCCCGAAACCCTAAAAAATAAGAACTTGTCAGAATTGGCTGAAATTAATTTTGATTGGCTTATTTCACATCACGATCACAGTGGTGAAGTCAGTTTAAGGCTAGTGGGTAGTTATAACTTTTTCAGGAGAAAAGTTAGGACCTCTGAGGTCATTAATGGCAGTTGGCCAGTACTAGGTGTTAATATCTAAGCCTAAAACTCAAAGAAGAACAGTCTACGATGAAAGATGTTGAAAATTATGCTTTTTGACGGAGGAGATTTTCAAAGAGGTAAAAGTACTATGAAATTGGCTAAGTCTCGATTGAAAATATTCTAAGTCTGGAGGTCAAAAGCGCCACTTTCAGCTAGGGGCGCCCATCATTATGGAAGCTGTATTCAACTTTTTGTGAGATTTTCTACCAAGATGATTTCTTCAGTTTCCTGATAGCTTCGCAATGAGCTAGCCAGCCAGTCCGACGGAGGAGTAAAACGCTTGAAAACAAAAATTCAATACAGAACGAGGGAAATGCAAAGTAGATGACTTTGAAGAGAACAAGCGCCCCTGGAGGCCAGGGGCGCCCATCTTTTGGAAGATTCAGATGAAGTCTTTTGATCAAGTGACACCTAGGAAGTTTGTTTTTATTTTTGGTCCAGCTCCGCGACGCATTTGTCAGCAGGTGAATCTGAGTTGCCGAGTTGCCGCCATCAGTGGTCAAACTTGAGGTTCCAGACTTGATCAGAAACTTTTCAGAAAGGACAAAAGCGCCCCTGGAGGTCAGGGGCGCCCAAGGTTTTAAGACCTTTAATGAAATCTGTTTGATGATTTCAGATACTCATCTCGTTCGTGTCAGCTTTAGCTTTCCGTTCCCTGTCTCAGCCGGTTCAGAAGATGTATTGGCAATCTGTAGTCGGAAGTTGAGTAATTTTTGCCAGTTGAAGTAATGGATGACATTGGTTAGGAAAAGCGCCCCTGGAGGCCAGGGGCGCCCATGATTTAGGAAGGTTAAATGATTTTTTTATACAAATTGTTCATCAGGAGCCTTTGCTCAGAATTCAGTCTGCTCCGCAGTGAGCCAATCGGCATGTTCTGAAGTTTTTTCAAATGCTGGGAAACGTCAAGTGAAATATGGTCAAGTTATCAGTGAAAATGATGAAAATGCCTGAAAATATTCTAACACTGAGGTCAAAAGCGCCCCTGGCCCATCTTTTTGAAACCTCAGATGGTTAAATTTTGAATTGCCACCTCAAGGAACCTTCTTGTCAGATTTGGTCCTGCTCTTCATCGAGATTGTCAGCCAGTTGATCCAACATGACAGTCAACCAGAATCAGTGATCGAACATGAGCTTCGTTTGAGGTTTTAGATTCTAAATTTTCAAAAAAATGTCTAAGGAAGGAAGGACACCTAAAGTCAAAGGTTGACTTTTTTGGAATTCAAAAGTAGAAGTGCGCATGAAGAGAGTTTTCAATTTACCAAATTTAGATCTTCAGTTAAACTCTTTGCATGTCGACTTCTATTTTACCTATTTTTAGTCATAACTGGCAAAAACTAGTTTGCATGCATTAGTTAACTGAGTCTTTCAAGGTGGCGCCCTAATTTGGGGTTGTTCTACATCCAGTTAACTGAGTTTGAAGCCAAATATAGGCCATGCGTGAGTTTTGAAGCACCAGTTGTACTTCAAGCGCCATTTCCAATGCTTGACATGCATTTCACACGCCTTAGAAGATATTTTGCTATATATTTTGCTAATGGCGTCCATTATTCTTCATCAGAGTTGACAAGAAACATCTTTCTTGAGCATAAAATTGATCTGCAGGTGCTACAGGTGTCAGATTTCAGTATTCTTCGTAGCTACAGATTCAGATTGTTCAAGGGAAGATTATTTCAGACTTGGTTTCTATTTTGCATGCAGGTGTTATCAGTTCTACTTCAAGCATAGGCGAATTTTTACAGAAGAAGAGAGAAAACAAAAAATAAAACTTCTATTCTTCTGTCTTACTTTCTTCTATTCTCGTCTTAGGTTTTCTTCGCATGTCAAAGAAAACGGCAGATTTTTCAGAAAAGCATCATCTGGGTTCGAGTATTTCAGCATCAACAACAATACCCATGTCTTAGATTATTTTGTGAAAATTGCCCCGCTGCCTCTTTTCTAGAAGCACTGTGCTTTTTTCCAGAATTCTCTTTGCATGTGGGCCTAAATCACGTTTTTTCGCAAATCTGTTGATCTGGGTTGTTTTAGGATCCATTTCTACACAAAACCCATGTTCCAGATTTTCGCGGGAAAAATTGCCCCCAGTGCCCCTAACTGCCAGTTCAAATCTCAACCGAAAACCTTTTGCATGCAAGCCTAAATCCCATTTTTTCGAAATTCTGACATTCTGGGTTGCATTAGAATTTGATTCTGCACAAAACCCATATCTTAGAATTTGTTCGAAAAAATTCACTTCCCCTTGCTATTTTTAGCCTATCCTCGAGTTTTTTCAGTTTTTCCAAAGTTGTCCAAACATACCCGACTTTACAGTCAAAAGTCTAGTTTTTCAGAATGCAGTATAATCCCATAGATTATAAGGCCAAACAGGTCTTTCTTCATAACTTTCTGAAAACTACCGATACCGACTTAAGTCATGTTTTTCCCATCGTCAATCTGAACTCATTGGAGGGTATCAGCAGTACTACAATCAAAAATCTTGAACGTTCAGGGATATTTGCAGCGGCGTCCATTCCTATCTCAGTCTTTGATCTTGAGTTCGTACTTGCTTGTGTCAAGCATTATGACTCGTCTACCAGACAAATCAGATCGACAGATGGAAGGATTATTTGTAGCCTGAAGCCGAGGGATGTAGAAATTTTTTTTTCTATTCCTCCACGTTCAGATCATTTCGCTGTATCCATTTCAGATTGTGACAGAATATGGGAGGAGGACAAGGATAGATCACAGAAGAAAGTAGCTCAACGGTGGTTGAAAATTCAGAAAACCAACATGCTAAGGAAGATTGCACGTGGGGATTTCAAGGACGAGATTGCTATTTTGATAACTTTCCTTAACCGGTTAGCAGGTTCTGAAGACACAAGCGTTTCTCGAACATGGATGTTCTACCTCATCTCACGAGTTATTGATAAAAAAAAAACATTTGACTGGGCCATGTTTATCGGCGAGTGTCTTCACCAGCAGATTGCAGAGTTCCTAAAGATTCACGAATTCCTTATGGTGACTTTTCTGGTTTACTTAGTTGCATTTCAAGGCAGCTTTAAATTATTAAAGACCGATGGAGTTCTGGGTGTTCAGCGAGTGTACGAATACTACCCTCAGTTGGAGTTTTCGAAAGCTGAACAGGACTTTACAGCAGTGAATGATCACTTTCTTATGAGAACAGTCAGAAATTTAGATAACGAGATGCATGTGAGGATTTCTACAGAGGCACAATCAGCAATGGAGAGTTGGGCAGATTGGTTTATCCAATTTCCTACTTTCACATATATTCGTGTATATGGATATACAGGAGAGCCTCTGATGCTACCGAGGTACCCATCGGATAAGGTTCTTTTCATGAAGTTCATGAGACAGGCACATGAGGTTCACACTTTTCTTCGCAATTGACATAAGCTAGCTTTCACCTTTCCATTTGAGTTAGGTATTTACAAATGCAAAACAGCTACTGATTGCAAGTTAATGGCACACGAGTTAGAGAAACTTCAGCTTGGGTGTTTTCCTCAGAAGCGTGCCTATGATCCGTTGGGTCATTATTCAGCAAGGTTGGAGCGAAATGTTTCACATTCGGCAGCGCTTGAGGACTTTTGGGTCAATTGTGAGGATGAATTTGAGGTGCGTCGTCGTCATTATTGTAGGCTTACTGTTCCACAGATTGCTGATTTCTTGTCAGAGGATGTGGAAGGTTTGTCTGATGATGATGGCGAGATACTACTTCATTCATTCATTAGAGACCAAGTTGCTCGCCAGCCACTTCGCCAACCTGATTGGTATGTTCCTGTTAAAGGCTAAAATTTGCACCCTGTTAAACTATACAAGTTTAACAACCTTGCCTAACATGGGATTCATTTCTGCATGTGGGAAATGCGTAACTAGAAATGAAACCTCCGGATTCTAGGCCGGTTCCTAATGGATAATTACTGATAACTCCAAAAACTAACCTGAACTTATGGGGAAAAAGATAGAAGTTACTGAAGTGAACCTAAGATCTTAAAATCTAAACAAGAGAAACAGGCGATACACCAAATACGATATGAGAGCTCAAATACAGGTAACTAAGAAGGATTACTAAATTATCTGAGTGAATAAAACACTTCCTTTCTGTATAGGCTTGCATAAGTATTTTGCAATAAAGTCTGAAAAGTGAACCAAAATAAGAAGGAAAACAGATGCCTCTCCTATGAGCTTCACCCTTAAAGACATGAACTACAACCTGCAAACAAAAATACTTTTCTGCAACTAGGTGTTTGAGTGAGACAAAATAACATGGAATACTGATTATTCACTGATTACCTTTATCAAATCACCTGTAAATACACACAGAATTGCAGAAAGAAGAGAAGGCTCCAAAATAAATTCAGATAACATAAACTCAGCTGCTGTTACTTGTATTTGACCTTCCAAAAAGAGTTACAAAGTCTGCACCAAAATGCTAGGACACCAAAATGTCACATAAGCCTCCTCTGCATAATCCGAACTGGTTACAATGAATGAAGAACAAGACTTTATAGAAAAAGCCCTCTCAAAATTCGGAATTGGACTTTGGGCCCAAAAATCAAAGTGATGTCAAACTCTCCTCCAAACAAGGTAGACCAAAAAAAAACTCCACTACTTGCATACCTTGAGCAAAACTTGCTTTTAATGCTGGATTTGACTACTTGGCACTAAGTCTCTGAAAGTCATTAAATGACTTCAACTTGTATTTTAAAACATTTATTAAACCTTGCAGCAAGTCTTTGAATGTCATTAAATGACATTAAATGTGACCTTGACTTGTATTTCAAAAATATCTGAATTTTTATCAAAATGATCAAAGTCTTTGAAAGTCATTAAATGACTTCAACTTGTATTTTAAACATTTATTAAAAAGTGATTCATAATTTATCACTTTAAAATAAAGTTTTACAATTTGACAGAAAATACAAGTGGAAAGACTTCTGATTCATCTAGAACATTTCATGTTTGCATTTTTAAAATATCTTTAATTAAAATGATTTATAATTCATCATTTTAATAAAGATTTAAAAATTTTAGATGCAAGTTGATGACATTTCACTTGAAGTTGAAGCTCTGCATTTTACAATATCATTTATTCAAAAATGATTTATAATACATCATTTTGAATAAATTTACAATTTTGAATAGGATGCAAGAGATAGAATACCACACTTTGCATTTAAAAATTATTTGATCTTTATCAAAATGATTTAATAAATCATTTTAAATAAAATATTTTAATTTTTTAAATCAAATGCAAAAATAAAAATAAAGGCTTTACTAACAAAAGTCTATAACTTCGATGAAAGACTTTTGTTGCCAAGCATAATTGATAAAACCACGACTTAAGCATGAGAGAGAAAAAAAATAAAAAGAAAGAAAAAAACTTAAGGCAGTTCGTTGCCTTCTTCCTTTTGGTCGAATTAAGGCATTAACCCTAAAACGAAATGACAAACTTTCATTTCATTTTCCTTGTTTCTCTTTGCTGGGCGCCGCCATGGAGAAAAACCCTCTGCGTTTTGCTGTAACTCGCGCCATAGCTCGCATTCTTCTTAGATTTTCGTGGGACGTGGGAAGACTGAAGGTAAGCTCGATCTGGAAGTTTTCCCTATTTCGCTTTTCTTTGTTAAAAGCAAAAGCCTTCAAGGCTGCGGCCTGTATGTAACAATCTTTGATTTCCCTTGCATTTTATAATGCCATTTTTCTGTTATGCCGCCATGGTAGAGCTCGAACCCTGTATTTTGCGAGCTCCAAGGAGCTGGACGTGGCTCCAAAGCTATGAGTTTTTTTTTTTTTAAACTGTTCCTGAGGTAATTCGTTCAATCTCCTTTAACAATCTCTCTTTTTCCTCCACTAAATCTACATTCTGTTTTTGCAATTCCTCTATCTACTTGGTTTGTTCAGAGTCTTTTCTACTCATGAAAGACAGATTAAGCTTGAGAGAACGGACTTCCTTTTCAAGTGTTTGACTCCTCTTTGTCCACTTCAAAACCTGACCCTCCTGAAGATGTCACAGACCCCATTCGCCTAAGAGGGTTTGCCTTCTTTGAATCTGCTTTAAGAAATGTTTGGAACGGACTTTCACCAAAGCCTTTATCTTTCACATTGTTATCTAAATCTCCATCTGCTGCTCATTTTCTAGAGCTTTCACACCTTGAGACAGTTTGCCATGAGCTGACTGGATCTTCACATGTTGTCACACCAGCAGAAAGCACAGGAGCAGCAGCAGAGGATTCACTTTGTGATGATTCTTGTGACATTGCACTTGTTTGTAACTGATTTGGAGCTACATCTAATGCTTTTGTTTCCCTATCCTGATTTAAATGAGTAACTTGTTGTGCTTGCTCATTCTCTTTCACTTGGATAAGCCTAGCTGTTTGCACCCTTTCTTCAGGCTCAGGAACTTGAAGAAATGAATTATGATTTTGGCCCATACAGTAAATATTTTCATCATGAACATAAGGGCCAAAAGCATTATCTATTGGGATTCCCTTATTAAATTGGTTAGCTCCTAATTTCTTACACTCCAATGTCCCTTTCAGCATGCTGACAACAGAAGACACTGAATCCATAGCACCTACTGGCTGTGTACTTCGTCCTTGCCATTAATACTTGAGCTGGAGCTCGTTTTTTAGAAATTTTCCATGTATTCTCCTCCTGGGCTCGACCTTTGAGCATTTTGCAATGAAAACCTCCATATGGGTATTTGACTTTATAAAATAAAATGCACTCTTCTGCCTTTCTGTTGTAAACCCCATGTGGATTTGACTAAAAATAAAAACTGTATTTTAATCCTAAACCCCATGAGAACATTTTTTATATGAAGAAAAAGGTAGTCTGAGTAAAATTCTGTGTTTGAGTATTTAAAAATCTGAAAGAAACTTCTTATCTCTGCATTTTGCTGAGATTTTTACGGCTGCATTCTATTTCTGAGTTTTCAACTGTGAATATGTTCTGCAAATAACATCATCATGTTAGCTGTAGTTGATGCAAACAAAATGTATTGAATTTTTTCTGCTCTTCCAGCAACTTAGCATTGTAACTTTCATCAGCTTGGCTGTAACGTAATATAGTGATATGAGTGGCAAAATACGTATTCGTTCCTATGTTTGCTGCTCTCTTTTTATATCTTTTGATATCATCTCATAAAACTCAGCAAGATGGCATAATGTTGTTCTCATGAAAACTGAAAATGACGCATTCTGGAAATGAACTTAAAATGCAGCATTGCTGTCATTTACTTTTTTCATACCCTTTGTGGTGAAATTTGTAAGAAATTTGCATAATACAAAACAGATTTTATGATGTTCATATTGCACTTAAACATTTGATGAGCTGGGCTCAACCCTTGTGGGAGCCACATTTAACCCCACTCATCACGAAACTGATAAAAACAGCAATATTGTATTTCCTGTTTCTGCACATGACACAAAAAGTTAGTAAAATATGATAGATTCGAAGGCTTCTTTTGATGTTCTGCTTTTCTTTAATCGTTTGGTGAATGCATTATTGAATGAGATCACATCTCTGTTGGTAGCGTAGGGATAAGGTGGGAACTGATTTGTCATTGCTCTAACGCCATTCTTCACAATTTTGCAGATAAACCTTAAAGCCGGAGCTGGCTGCGACACCAAAGCTGGACGAGTTTCAACACACAACTTCAACAGTGATTCGTCATTCCAGGCAATGACGAATCACCCTCCTTCCTTATTTTTACGCTATTTTCAGCTGTGTGTTCATTTCTTTTATGTACTCAGCATTTGATATAAAAATCAAATCAGGTTACTCCCACGGCTTGTGTGGGACTTCAGCTTTTTAACATGAATAAAAACAACATTACTTTGCAAACAATGAGTCTTTTTTTCTGTTTCAAACATTAGCAAAACAACACCTAAATTCATTTTCAGAATGTGATGAATACGTAGGCAGCAAAATGCTACAGTAGTGAAATTTGGATAACATTTTGGCGACCTTTGCTGTGTGTATGCCTGCTATACACGAAATCAGTAGCCTTAATCATGCATTGGGCATGGAGTCCCTTTATATCTTTTCCTGATTTAGAGAACCTTGTGCAAATTTTCGTCTAGTTGCAACTGCTTGTAACTTTGTTGTTATTAGCTATGGTCCCATGAGATATATATCTTTTGTTGATGACGTTGAAGCTCTATTCAATTTCATGAATAGAAAACATATATCTGACGTGACTATAGCTAATGATGTCAGATTTTTGAGCTTCATTTATTCCCCCCAACAAAACTAAAGTAAACTACCATTAACTGTGCAAAACAGCACTTAGGGAAAACGTAGATGCTCCTACTCTACGCGCAGAAGCACTTATTAAACATCTAGAAACTACTGAAATATATACATATAGACCCTACCCTAAAAGCAAATGGTGCAGCAGCACCTTATTCAGAAATTCTATTAGAGTTTACAAAGTAGGACATACCTCAAAACAACGTTTGAGGTGAATACCATTAACTGGTATTGGCAACACCTTTCCTTCAAGCGTAGACAGCTGGAAAGCATTCTGTCCCTTGCGCTCAATTATCATAAACGGGCCTCCCCAAAATGAATCAAACTTAGTATGCTTACCCGGTCTGCTCTTTAGTTCATCCCACTTGAGGACAACATCTCCCACATTGAAATCCCTCAATCTTGCCTTCTTGTCAAAGCTCTTTTTGACCCGCAACTGCTGAAAGTCCATTGTTTGCATTGCCTTTTTCCTGCTTTCTTCTAATTCCATCAGCTGTGCGTAACGCACCTGCATAGGATCCTCTTCTTCAAATAAAACTAGTTGACTAGCAAGATCAAGTGCTGGCAGCTCTGTTTCAATAGACAAACGAGCTTCCTTCCCATATACTAACCGATAAGGTGAATTCCCAATAACTTGCTTTGGAGTAATTCGGTCTACCCATAGGGCAGCCTTCAACTTGGAATGCCAATCACGCTGATTCTCCTGCAGAGTTCTCTTGATAATTCTGATTAGGTTCTTGTTCGTGGACTCTGCTAGTCCATTTCCCTGAGGGTAATAATTAGAACTGGTACTAAGGTAAATACCGTGCTTGATTGCCCAATCAGTCACTCTTAAACCAACAAATGCCAATGCGTTGTCTGAAATTATAGAATCAGGAACTCCAAACCTGTTCATAATATCATCATAAAAATTAAGGACAGCTGTCTCATTTGCATCTTTTAATGCCCCTGCCTCTGTCCAACGCGTGAAATAATCAGTGGCAGTGATTATCCACTTATGTCCCGCACTTGACGGAGGATTGATAAGACCTATAAAGTCAACACCCCACTTTTGAAAAGGCTGTTCTGTTTTAATTGGCTGCAAAGGCATAGCTGGCAGCCTTTCTTTTCCTGCAAACATGGCGCACTTCACGCACTTCCTCACATGTGCATGGCTGTCCTTAAAAATATCTGGCCAGTAATAACCAGCTCTTAGGATTTTGTATGCAGTAGTCCTAGGGGAAAAATGGCCTCCTGAATGGCCATCATGGAATTCATGCAAAATGTCTGCAATCTGATTTGATTCAACACATCTGAGAAGGACACCATTGTGATCCTTTCTGTATAACACCTCATTAATCAAAACAAAAGGAACTGATTGTAACCGATAGTACCTTCTTTTTGCCTTGTCCAAATTTGTTGGACACTCGCTAGTTCTCAAAAAATGAACCATGTCGTGTAACCAGCTCGCTGCCCTATCATCATCAGCTGTCTCACCAAGCAATAACATTGTTTCTGGTTGTCCCTGGAGCTCTGAAACCTCATCCTCTGCAATCTGCTCACATAGGCCTTTGCCTCTAACTAACTTAGTCACTTGAATATCCACGTCATACTCCATGACCCGTGTTATCCAACCAGCTCTCTTTTCAATTAAGTCTTTACTGAGTAAGAATTCTTTGACACTGGGGTGTGCAACTCTTAGATGAATCTTGTTATGGGACAGCAAATGTCTGAACTTTTTGAGGCTCTTTACCACAGCGAGGACATGCTTTTCAACAAAGTTGTACCTCTGCTCATAATCTTCTAACCCCTTGCTAAAAAATGCAATTGGCTGCTCCAAACCTTCTGCGTTTTGCTGTACCAATATTGCAGAAATAGTTTCATAACCACCATATGCATAAAGGATAAAGTCCTTGCTGAAATCTGGATTTACTAACGCGGGAGCTGCTGCCAGGGACTCTTTGATAATCTGAAAACTACCTTTGGCTTCCTTTGTCCAACTAAAAACAGCATTCTTCTTGAGCATAGCAGTCAGTGGTTTTAATAACTCAGCAATGTTAGGCAAGAAACGTCTAACAAAATTAATCCGTCCAATGAAAGACTGCAAACCTTTCTTATGGTGTGGTAATGGTAACTCTAAAATTGCTGCTATCCTTTCTGGATCCACTGTAACCCCTTGCTTAGAAACCACATAACCCAAAAGCTTACCTTCATGCACAGCAAACACACACTTTTTTGGATTGAGAGATATCCCAAACGCCCTGCAGCGCTCAAAAATATGCCTTAAATGGTTCAAATGATCTGCTGCCCTTTTGGAGTATACTGTGATATCATCAAGATACACCAATACAAATTTGTACATTAAATTGCTAAACGCCATGTCCATGGCTTTTTGGAACGTTGCTCCTGCATTTGACAAACCGAAAGGCATTCTCTTGTATGCCATAGTACCCCATTTAGTGGTAAAAGCGGTTTTATACTGATCCTCATTCTTGACCAGAATCTGGTTATACCCCGAATAACCATCTAACAAAGAGAAGCGTTCTGAACCAGCAACGTACTGAAGTATTTGCTCCATAGAAGGAAGGGGATGCCTATCCTTCAATGATGCTCTATTCAAATCCCTGAAATCTACACATAATCTCAGCTCTCCATTCTTCTTTCTAACAGGGACAAGATTGGACACCCAACTAGTGTGTTTAATTGGGAAAATAATGCCACTCTCAATCAGCCTAAAAACTTCTTTCTGCATTAATGGCTCTAATTTGGGATTGACAGGTCTCTGTTTCTGCCTAACGGGCTTGGCATTAGGCTCAAGTTCTATGGTGTGTTGTGCTAGTTTAGGATTAAACCCTGTTAAGTCACCATATTCCCATGCAAACACATCAGCAAATTCCTGAAAAAGTTGAATATAAGACTCTTTTTCCAAAGGAGTACTCACCTTACCAAACTTCAAGCTCTTGCCGGGTGCAACCTCCAAATTTTCATAATGTTCTTGAGAAACCAGCAAACCAGTCTTGTCCTTTTTAGCTTGATCATCCGTATTGAAAATAGATTCCAATGAAACCAAACCTTTAGGCAACTTGTTGGACTTAAGCTGCACCACTTGATCCCCATAATTCTGCTTTAGCTTATCCTGATTAGAAGCTGCAAAAATATCTTCTTCTAGCAGAAATTGCAAGATCTGTTCATCATTTTCAAAAACTTGCCAGTTTATGTTATTATCAGGAACCGAAGGCCTTACTATAATTTTAACATGCTGCTGGATATTCTCCATGCTGATTTCTGCAGGTATGTCAAATTGAGCACCTACAGATGCTAATCTATCTGCATGCTGATTTTTAATCCTTGGAATAGAAACAATATTGAAAGCATCAAAATCTTCTATAGCATCCCACACTCTATTTTTGTATGCTTTCAATGTATCATTTTTAACAGAAATTAGCCCTCTCACCTGATTCACCACGAGCTCACTGTCACCATGAACCTTTAAAACTTTAATAGCTCTCTTTCTCGCCCATTCCAACCCATTAATTAAACCTTCATACTCGGCTGTATTGTTAGCGCAAGAAAAACTAAATCTAAAAGCTGCATAGTACTTAACTCCATCAGGCGATACTAACATCGCACCTCCACCAGCACCATGCTTACTTCTAGATCCGTCAAAAAACATATTCCAGACCTCATTTTGCTGTTCAGAATCAGCGTTCTCCCATTTAATCAAATTTGGCATAACCAAACCAGCTTCCTGAAACATATAATTACCCATACCAGCGTCTAACACTAAATCACCTCCAGTGTGATGAGTGCTACTTTCAGCCCATTCATCTAAAAGGACATCAGGAATTCCAGCAGTGGACGTATGTGAAACAGGGGCAGGATGATCATCTTGGTCAAAAATGACACAATTTGCATTCATCATACTGGGTGTATAAGGTTCAATGATATCCTTTGCAAGTGATTCTGACTTGATATTTACCTTTGTTCCATACCTTGTGCGGAAAATCATGTGAGACCAATCGGACGAGAGATAACCTCCTATCTTGGCTGTGAATTCTCTTGATAGGCAAAGGCCAAAATAGGGAGGCAAATCTATTACATATATGTCCTGTGGAATAGAGAAACTAGGGCAGGCATGTAAGGTCAGACTAGCATTTTTTATGAGGCCTATTGAGTTGACAGATGTACCATCTAACTGAACTACTCCCTTTTCCATAGGCTCATATTTTAATTCTAACTGATCAACTACCCTTTTTGGCATTACGGAACAAGTTGCCCCGCTATCAACCATACAATTATGTACCAAGTTCTTTCCAATGATTAAGGAAACATAGAATGGAGGAGGTCTCACATCCTTACCTGGAACTGCATCATGTGGCTTGCTGTCCATCCCTTTTACTTGATCAGCATTTGTCATGACCACTTTCTCTTGATCACTAGCTGCATGTTCTTGCGCATCTTCACCACTTAATGCCTTCTGCAACATTTCAGCTTGTCCGGGAATGGATAAAGAATCCCACATAGTCATTGATATGTTCATTCTTTTCATGCTGTCCACGATGCTGTAGGGCATAGCTGAATGCACCTTCTGATGTATCGTAGCTACAGCCGGACCTATTTCTTTGTGAGGCTGGTTGCCGGTTGGCTGATTTGAAGACTTCTGTGGGAAATTTGGATTTTTTGTAAATGATGGTCCCGCAGTTGCAAGTTCTTCGCCTTTACCAGCTGTCTGATCTGCTTCTAGAGCTCTCTTCTTTGCTCGGGTGTATGTTGCAATTGCTGGACTATCATTCACGCCACAAAAATCTTCACCCTGCCAATTTAGGAATGCAGTCTCATTGGGATATGCATCTCGTTGCTGCTCAGGTATTTCCGTAGATACATTCGGTTGTGAACTCGCTGCATTTTGGACCATAAGTGCTTGATTGATAACACCATTGGAACATGTCGCTTGATTATGCGCTTGATTACACGGAAAACACCATTCGTAATCTGCTGCAAGATTATTATGAGCTGGCACAATATCTTTTATTGGATTTGCTGCATTCACGGGCGTTGGATTATATGTCTGAAATGGCCTTTGGTTAACATTTTGTCGCTGTCCTTGATAATTTCCTTGATATGGCTATCTATTTTGCTGATACTGTTGATTAAAACCTTGATTTTGATAAGGTTGATTAGCCCCTTGCTGCTGCTGGTTATACTGTTGAAATGATGGCCTTAGACCTTGGTACTGCTGCTTTTTCATGCTGGTTAGCTCGTTTCCCAAAGTCTGCAAAACCATTTCGATCTTTTGCTGACCGCTTTTAATCTCTTGCAGCTCTGTTGAAGGTCCAACAGGGCTGTTTGTTTGATTTCCAGCATTCTCTATAGCTGGAACAGTCGGTATTGCGGCAAGAGGGGGTATATGCAATGGCATATTTGGATGAATATCTGGAAAATATGGCATAGGAGGCCTTGGAGCTATTTTTCCTGCCTGAATTAGACTATTTTCTGCTCTTATAGCTATACTATAGGCTTGAGGTAATGATTGACCTCCCATGGATTGTATCATCAATGATATATCACTATTGAGACTCTTTAAGTAATACAAAAATGCATAATCAGCAGAAGGCCTTACCGTAGCAGGTATTCTATTCCAAGTCTTCTGGAAACGGATGTTGAAATCCGTCAATTGCTCTTGAGGGGCCCTTTTGATAGTTGTCAGCTGCTCTACCAAAGATAGGTGATCAGATTTTTCTTCAAAAAATTTGGTAAATTGGTCACCAAGCTCATCCCATGTTGCAATAGAAGCCACTGGCAAGCCTCTGAACCATTCCAACGCCTTCCTCTTGAACGATGCAGCTAGTAATCTTACAGCTACATTCTCTTGAGTCACGTGATGCACATTGCACAATGCTGCCACATCTCTTATATGTTCAAATGGCATTATTTGCCCTTCTCCAGTGAATTCTGGCAATCCCTTTAATGCTGCCAAAGGAATATCATTATGCTGTGCTAAATTAAGGGGACTACCTTGATCGAATGGAACAAAAGCGAAAGCTCTTGGTGCAGCCATACTATGAGTCTGTGTGGGTATACTTGCTGAAACTGAGCTTGAGCTTGCTTTTGGGAATTTGAGACTCCTAGAAACAGCAATAGATGACTCTTCTCCGACAGTTGGTGATGCTGAATGTCTCACAGGACGTTCACTATGCAATGATCTTCCTCTTCTGACATATATTCTTGGAGGAGTTGTTTGTACTCTTTTTGCACGAGGAGCTCGATCAAGCGTCCTTCCTTTCCTCTTGGGTGGCGATAACTGCAAATACTCAAACAACTTTGAACTTCTGGTTTCCACTTTTCTCATATAAACTTTTGCATTGGTCACTTTCCTTCACAACGGAGTCGCCAGATACACTAAAACTGAACTTCTTTTCAAGCTGTAAACTTGCTGTAGCATATCAAAACAGCAAGAACTGATAAAATTACTGACTTACTGTCCCACCGGGCGTGCCAAAACTGTTAAAGGCTAAAATTTGCACCCTGTTAAACTATACAAGTTTAACAACCTTTCCCACATGCAGAAATGAATCCCATGTTAGGCAAGGTTGTTAAACTTGTATAGTTTAACAGGGTGCAAATTTTAGCCTTTAACAGTTCCATTGAACACTTCAGTGAAAGACTTATCCAGGTCTGTTATCAAAACCACCATGTACTTCCTTGAGAGCAAGTGGAAGCGAAGGGTGATCCCAGTTACAGAGCCGCCAGCAGTGGTGGTTTCTTCTTTACCTTCTACTTCTAGAGCTAAACCTCGAGTCAAGGTTACTATGAGGCCGCCTGAAGGGGTTAAGATGGGAATTAATTCAAAAGGAAAAAGCATCACCAAAAGGAAACAGGTTGAGAAGGAGCCAACACTTCCAGTTGTAGAGACAGGAGCCAACACTTCCAGTTGCAGAGACAGTACTTCCAGAGCCAGTTATTCAGACTGAGGCCGGTTTGTCATCTCCAGGTTCACCTTTTTCAGCGCACTCATCTCCCATAGATATTGATTCGGAGCCTGAGATTTCGATACATGAGACCTGCATACCAATGGATTTGCCAGCAGCTAATACAGTAGAAACGACTCCACCTCGAGAGGACAGTATTCCTTATTCATCTTGGCTCGAGAAGTCATTGGAGAGGGAGAGGTGTATGCCTTCATATAATCTTGATTTGTCTGAGTTTGGTGAGCCCTATCAGAACAGGTTGAATAAGAGGGCCAAAAAGCAGATAAATATTGAGAAGAATCTTGAGGCAGAGATCGTCATAGAGGTTGCTACTCCTCCAAAAGACAAATACTTGGATGAAGTTGATGTTGGTGATTTTACCTTCGTCAAAACTAATCTGGGTAAGAATACTCGACACACCGACGTGAATCTATTCAAAGTCGTCGCGAGTAATCTAGAGGAGCACGTCATGAAAGATGGTGAGGATAAGGCAGTTCTCAAGGCTGAAATCAGACAACTTCGCAGGTACATCTCGGGTTTGCTTCATGGCAACGAGGGTCAAGCACCTTTACTTCCACAACTTCGAGAAACCGCCGCAGAACAGCAAAAGATTCAACACTTGGTTAATCGAGGAAAGCTACTGGATACCTGGATTGAAGACTTTATCATTGCTGGTCGACACCTCCTCATAGAGCTATATCAGTTGAGGGTTGACGCACATAGTCTTCGCCAGAGAATTCAGGAGCTCGAGATTTGCATAGCCGAGCGTAAGCCGAAGGACCTAATTTTGATATCACAGCTTGCAGGAATCTATGACGCCATTGAAACAGATGGAGATCAGAAGAAGGTCTTCACTTGGAGAGAATTATATCTTTGCAGGGTGGAGACATATGACAGGATTTCTGCTAAGATGAGCATGATTCAAGAAAACGTTGTTGCAGCTCTTCGTTTCATCGGCGAGTACATCACTCAAATCCCATGTCATTATCGGCATGAGGATGGTACCTACGCCGAGTTAGAGGCAGTTCAAGCTGAGTTCGAAGAATTAGTTCGTGATAACCTATGTGGAGGACTAGAGGCGTCCAAGATGGAGTTTACAATGCTGACTATCAATTTCAAAAAGGTGACCACAGAGGTTAGAGATAGTCAGAGGGAGATCCGAGATGGAGACAAAGAGTTGGACAAGCAGTTAATCATCGTGGACAGCGTCAAAGTGCCAGATGATGATACTATTGATAAATTCCTGGAGGAGATGATAAACTTGGAGTAGATTTTCAGTTAGATCATGCAGTTGTTTACAATGATGAGTCATCAGAAGTAGTTAACTCAAGGCTTCTTTCCGAGTTAACTTGCTGTTATACATTGCATGCATGTCTTTCTTGGAAACATCTACATATACTTGGAGATTAGATTAGATTTTTCAGTCAACTGATGATAGCATTCCAGTTGACTTGCTTTCAATAAGGACGTGCATGTTGCACCTTGTCCATTTAGATTAGATGTTTCAGTTAACTGATGATAGTTTCCCAGTTAACTGTATAGTTTCATTCAATTAGGGTTTAGGAATAAGATCTTGCATGCATTGCAAGACTTTAGTTGACTCAAGGTGATTTTAGGGTTGCCTACACCTTGAAGTCTATAAATAAGAGCTTTAAGCTCATTTGTAATGGAACTTTTGCTTGATAGCATACATGCTGCGCCTACCTTGCCTGTAGTATTGCTATTATTGTATCTGTTCAAAGAGTAATTACTGTTATAATAAATTGCTGCGCCTACCTTGCCTTCATGTTATTGTCATGGTGTTTATTCGACCTTAGTTAAATGGGGTTGCTGGTTTGATCGTTATTGCATGCGTGTTGCGTCTATACAATCTACTGTCCCAGTTGCTTACCTTTTGTTTTGTTGATTATAAGCCTATTCAGAAGAGCAAATAGTTGCGCCTACCTTGCCTTCATGTTGCGAAACTGTACTCAAAGCTTATCGTATGATGTGTGTTATAGTAGACTCATTCAGCCAAGCAAATAGTTGCGCCTACCTTGCCTTCATGTTGTGAAGCTGTACCAGGTTTACCGTCCATTTGTTTGTTTTAATAAACTACTTCTTGGATTAGCAAATAGTTGCGCCTACCTTGCCTTCATGTTGTGAGCCTGCACCTGGAGTTTATCGTACAATACATTCTTGCTCCATTTCCTCATGCTCTGTTTCTTGAGGAAACTGGATAGATTTAAAGAAGTTAGCTTAGTTGTAGTTAGATGATCTGCAAAACCAGAAAATACTTAGCTGCAACGTTCTAGGTTTTCTTAACCTTGTGCCTCTACCAGCTGAGAACAAAAAGATAGGACATTAGTTTAGTTTTCTATTTCATGCATTCCAGCACAACGAGGGAGCTTCCCCTCCTAATTTGAAGAGCACTCATTACGTAGTGTGCATAGTTGTCCGTACAAACTCACACTCCAGAGGTGTTAGTTCTTACGCCAACAATCCTAAAAAGTTTAAGGATGAGATAGAGAAGACAATCAAGGAATTGCTAGACATGGGACACATACGACCGAGTTCTAGTCCATTTGCTTCTTCTGTGGTTCTGTTGACATGTGTTTTATGACAACACCAACACAGAATAAAATGTCCAACGGTCACTCTATTCTTTCTTGATCAAAGTATTCCGCATGCTAAGATTGCGTGAAAGTTCATGCGTTCAACTCCAAGGTTCCTTTTATCGCGAATAGACTCAGTTGGTTGATGTGAATATGCTGGGTATTCCAAGGGGACTTACGTGAGTTGCTTATTCAGAAGAAAGGATTTTCAAATTTCAGGATATTTGTCAATGAAGCTCGGGTTCTTAAGCTAACCGGATAATGTTGAATGTAAAAGGATATAAGGATTAGAGATGCTACCATCTACTCCTAAAGGGTGGAGGACGAGGATCGATTTAAACAACCTTCAAACCAGACTTCGCTTCGTCTCCCTTCGGACAACTTTGGCAAAGTTGGTTCAATCTTCAAAGGATGAGAAAGGTGTTCAAATTATGACACAACGATGCATATGGACATATAAACCACAATCGAAGTTAAGTGTCAATACTCCAGTTGACCATGCAAGGCGAACTTACCATCAGCAAGCCCGCTAGTGGTATAGATGAAAGAAGATATGCTCAAACCAAAACGCCACACTCCACAATTAACAACTACTTGCATAAAATAAAGTCTACTCTACTCAATCTACTTGAATCGGAAAGATGAAAGGGCCTTGCTAGCTACTCATAACAAAAGAAGAAATCACCAAGCAATGAAACTCTTTGTATTATGAAAAGTGTTCACAACAACCATTTACAAAACTTTCAAAGGGAAAGTTTTCCTTCCTTTTCAAACTAAGCTATTGTCTAAGCTAACTCTCTAACTATTCTAACTTCTATCTTCTCTACTCTCCGATTTCTTGTTCTAATCTACTTGAATTACAAATGAGGGGGGATACCCCTTTTATAGTTGGCCCAGTCCGACGGACGGTTTATTGAATTACAATAAAGGGCTCAGATTGAGCCACGCATGCCCTAATTAGGGTTTTTACCCTAAAAACCGCCACAAAGAGGAGTGGGGCAATGAATGCATAGAATATTTTCCACTCCTCATCAGGAACCACTATCTGCAATTAATGCCCACTATCCTCCAGAAGATTCTTGTCCGGAAACGTGCTCCCACTGCTCTGCCTGCCAATTCCGTTGCGCTAGGAGGAGGGTAAAAGAGTCTTTAAGATTGTCTCCAGAGTTCGTCCGCTCAGTCATTCGCATTCATCCCTCCTATCATTTCAATTCCTGGATACATTTGTAACTTTCATATTTCTTCAGCTCACTGCCTTGGGCATATTTAGCCTCGTTTGCACCACGTTCTTGATGCCTTAGATAAATCTTCATTGCCATTTCTCTTTCTTTGGGAACCTTTTCAACTTTGTCTCAACACTTAGCCATTTCTTTCAACATCTTCTTCCTGCAAAACGAACAAAAAGAAGAGCATCAGAACATTATAATATAAACTCACTTCACTTACCCAGTTCTCATGTTGTAACTTCCAAGGTCTGCTTGACCTCTAGATTTGATAAAGCTCATCATTTTTCTAGTAAACTTTCATCATGGGCCCATTGTGTGTTAGGGCGCATGCCATCTTGTTGTTTTCATCCTCCTGCCTTAGCAATTTCATTCACCTGCCTTAGGAGCTTGAGTGCATTTGACCCCCTCTGCTTTCTTTTTCCATGCCTTAGAAAATTTATCCATCTGAGCCTTAGGAAATTTGCTAAACGGGTGCCAGGCTGAAATCTTTGTCGAAACAACACGAGCAAGGTGTGGAAGAACTTTAAATCACCTCCCAGTGGGAAATGTCCGATACCTAGAAGAAATTTCCCCTCAGAAATCATCGTTTTCATGTGTATCCAAACGAAGGGGTACATTTAATTTTTATTATTTTTGAAAAATAATAAAAATTGCTAAGGTTTATTAATTTTCAATTTTGGGCGCACTTCACACCTGTAGCCTTCACCTGCCATGCTTTGGCATTTTCCTATTTCCCTGAAGAAATTCCTTCCTGCTCATGGGTGCATTTCATCTTGCCTCCGAAAATTTTAACATCACCCCCTAGGCGTATTTTTTATTTTCTCCTTAGAAAATGCCTTAGAAAAATTTATTTTAATCAACTTACCCCATGCATTTATTTTCACTTTACCTTTCCACGCCTAGACTTCCTTGTCTTATACTTAGCAATTTTCCCAACTACCTTAGGGCGCATTTTGAAGGGTCCACTCTCATTTTGACTTAGGCAAATTCCTCGTGCCTTTATTCCTTGCTGGACCTTGGCGTACTTACCCGTTTGAGTCTTTGTTTCTCATACTTAGGCGTTTTCCCTTCAGTGGCATTTTATTTTAATGCCATAGACAAATTCTTAAGTCTTGTATCTCCTCCTTACCTTGGGCACATATGAGGCCATGTGCTGTTTTTATTTTGTGCCTTAGAAACTTTCAGCCACCCTTCCTATCTCTTCAGCTTGGGCGCATTTAGCACCTCCAACCTTCATTCTCAATGCCTTAGGCGTTTTATCTTCTATTTCAACTTGGGCGCCTTTTGGGGGACCTACTTTTATTTCCCACCCTTAGAAATGTTTTGAGTGGCTCTCACCTCAAGGGCGCATTTCTAACCTTGAGCTTCCATGTGATGCCTTAGAGAAAATTCTTTATACACCTCCTCTCAGCCTTGGGCGGATTTTACCCTTGCTGCTTTTATTTTCAACACTTAAACATATTTCTTGATGCCACCCTCTTCCTTGGGCGCATATGACCCCTTGTACTTCCATTTCCATTGCCTTAGAAACTTTTCGTGCCTGCTCATTTCCCTTTGGGCGCATTTTAGCTTATGGGCTTTTATTTTCTCATACTTAGGCGTTTTCAGCCTATTCCTCCATCATGGGCGCAAATAGCCTAGGGAGCTTCTATTTTGAGGACGCATTTCAGTTCTTTAACTTCCATTATCCCATGTCTTAGGCATTTCCAAGGCTTTCATTAATCCTTTCAAGGTGAGGGCGCATTTGAGGGGTCCAACTTCCATTTCCCCAGCCTTAGAATATTTTGAGAGACTCATCAAGCTGGGCGCATTTCCATGGTGGAGCTTTCACTTTATGCCTTAGGATATTTTTCTCAAATGACCTCTTCATGCTGGGCGCATTTCACCTGCCAAGCTTCCATTTCCATGCCTTAGGAATAATTTCAACATCCTATAACCTTTGTTGGGTGCATTTGAGAGGTGGAAGATTAACTTTGTTTATGCCTTAGAAACCTTCAGCCACCCTTCTCCCTTGAGAGCGCATTTTGCATGTGCTACTTCTATTTGTGTGCCTTAGAAACTTTTCGTGCCTGCTCATTTCCCTTTGGGCGCATTTTAGCTTATGGGCTTTTATTTCACTTACTTAGAAGATTTCCCTAGGCACTCTTTCATCATGGGCGCATTTGAGGGTATCTACTCTCATTTTAATGCCTTAGAAAATATTTCAACCAGCAAGCTACCTTGTCTTGCCTTGGGCGCATTTAGGAGGAAGAGCTTCTACTTTCAATGCCTTAGAAGAATTTTGAATCATACTTGCTTACACCTTGAGGGCGCATTTACCATAGGGAGGAGGAATTTTCATCAAGCTTGGGCGCAAATTAGAGGTGGTACTTTCATTTTGAACTTAGGCGTTTTACCACCACCTTTTACCTTGAGGGCGCATTTTGCCATGGCTACTTTCATTTCATGGGCGCATTTCACCTTTGGAGATTTCATTTGTGTGCCTTAGGCGTTTTTTTGAAGTCTTCCCAAAATGACTTGGGCGCAAACACTACTTCCAGCTTTTGTTTCCATGCCTTAGGCGTTTTCATCTTTTCTCTTTCCTTGGGCGCATTTGCCAAGCTAAGCTTTCGTTTTCATACTTAGAGATTTTGCCTTAGCTCACAAGGTGGGCGCATTTAGGAGGTGGTACTTTCAATTCCAACACTTGAAATGTTTTTCCATCCACCATTCCTTGAGGGCGCATTCTGGAGCCTCTACTTTCAATTCCAACACTTAGAATATTTTTGGAGTCTGATCAAGGTGGGCGCATATTGTATGCTCAACTTTTATTTTCCCATACTTAGGAAATTTTCCATGCCTCTGCCTGCCCTTGCTCTTGCATTCTATTTTTAGCAAGTTGTGCTATTTTTAGCAAGTCCCTTGATTTTCAACCTCTACAGCTCCATTTTGCCTGAAAATTTCACCATATGATCTTCTTTGCCTTGTGAACCTGTCTTTGCCCATCCCTTGCTCTGACCTGCCATTTATAGCCACCTACTATTTATAGTAAGTTTCACAGTTGCCCGACTTTTGTAGCTCCGTTTGACTTGAAACTTGCTATGCCTGATCCTAATAACTTGAGTGTTCTGCTCACACCAATCTCGGGTGCAGACCTGCTATTTATAGCCAAATTCCGGAGACAACTTACTATAAATAGTAAGTGCTCGGATTGAGCCCAAATTTTACCAGTAGATAGCCTGAAGGATGTTGATCGCAGTGGGATATCTTCGTTTTTTGAAATTCTGGCCTTTTACCCCTCTTTTTGAGTCCCGAAGCTGGAAACCCTAATATGACCTGCATGTGCCCTGAACGGTCTTTGTTTGACTTGATTTCTGCTACATGTCATTCTACTCATGAAACTGAAGTGTTGGGGAGTTGCTGGAGTGAAACTGCTATATATAGTAAGTGTCCGGAAAGTGGTCAATCTGATGTCGGATGAGTTTGCATGTCACAATGCCCGGGGGATCTCTAAAAACCTAGAAAAACCCAGAAAACTGGCCAACATGTGGGCACTGGCTAAAAATAGTAAGTCCTTGAAAACTGATCCGTTCTGCTTGCATGTCACATCATTGCGAAGCTCTCGCAAAACCCACAAGGAATATCCGGACATGCGTTGAAAAACTCTGCATGCAAACCCTAAAACTAGCCTTTGAAGGCTGTACTGTTGAAAGTCACCATCTCGATTTGCATGTTACATCACTGCGAAGGGCTTGAAAAACCCAGAAACATTCACTAGACATGCATTTGAAAAGCACATGTGGAGATCTTGAAAATGGCTCTTGGAGCCAAAACTGTTAAAAATAGCCAGTTGTCCGATTTTGTTCAAATTTTATGTGTAGGCACCCTGAAGCTACCTGAATGTGCTGAAGCAGTCAGAATCCCAAAATTCTGAGGAAAAGGCCTCATATTAGGTACTTACTAAAAATAGTAAGTTGTCAGATTATGATGAAAATTCAGTGGGATCTTGCCACGAACTCTCTGATTGCAATGCCAAGCTCAGCTCTCAATTAGTCAACTCAATTTGACTTCCAACTGGCATGAAGAATGAAAACCCTAATTTCACAAACAGCCAAAATTCCAAATTAGGTCAAAGATAGGGGCATCCTCGAAAGGACAAAAGATCAGAGACAGAGACAGAGACAAAACAACCCAAAAACCAAAACCAAAAGACTAGAATGGAGCAAAAATTAGGGGGTCCCCATCTTGGATGGGGCGATGTGTGAAAAGGTCACAACAGGTCTTGGAGAAGAAGAAAGATGGGACGATGTTATCATGGAATCTAGTAGCGCTCTATCCACGGATAACCGCCCTACGAAACTTGTCTGTTTCATAGGATTAGTGATGTTCAAGCATGCAAAACGAGGCGATTTTCAATCCACCTCAAAATGCGTTCCAAAGTCTCAAACTATTTTTTTGAACATTTCTCTGCATTCGTCTATCGAAGACCTTCGAAATGAGTACCTTTGCAAGGTCTAGATGTCAATACTTAGTGAAAATTGTGAAAAGTGCAAGAGTGCCAAAAAACAATGCTCCTACGCTTTGATGCAAAATTGGTTAAGTGTCAAGTGCACAAGCACTAAAATTCAGTACTTATGCCCCTTTTCAACAGTCAGTTTTTGGTGCACAAGCGCTGATTTTTAGCACTTATGCACTTTTTCTCCTGACTTAGTCCAAAAATGCTTGAGCGGTGATTTTTGACTCGAGTGCAGTTTTCCCAATTTCGCCATAAAAAGTGCCTTAATTCGTGTGTGACTTGAGTTTCATTTATGATGCCTTCTAAGTGACTTTAAAGTCATTTTAGATCAATCTGACTCATTTCATTCGACTTTCTCTTCTCCTCCTCGTGCTGCGCAATTTCTTTACTCCTCCAAAACACGTTTTTGAAGATCTCTTCAAGCAAATCGACCTACGGTTTTCGTTTTTGCTTTAGGTATGCTTTTTTCTCTTGCGCCATGTCTCTCTTCTTAGTTTTCGCTTTCAGCAATGCTTCATAATTCTCATTGCGTTTTTATAATAAGGTTGGTGTCGTTTTCCTTTACGCATTATTTTCAAATGACTAAGCCTAACTCGTGCCTCGGTTTTGCCTTGTAATCGCCATGATTTTTCTTTCCCTCCTTGCGCGCCTCTTTCTTTTTCGTGCCTTAGGTTTTTGAATGCATGAAACGTATCTCTTCTCGTCAAACAATTCTTTGTGCTTTGTGTGTTTATCTCCTTCAAACAAAATGCCCAAGAGGCGAGATTTTCGATCCATGTATTCACAAAATGAAAAGTTTTCATCGTTGCTAAAGAATTTGACTCATTCAAAACATTGAAGCGTCATTTTTCTATGCCATTACACTGAAAAAATTTTACACTTTTAAGGCCAAGTGTAGGAGTGGTGAAAATCACTACTCCTACATGGAGTTCAAATCTTTTTAGATGCCAAAGCGTTAAAAATGTCCGCCACTACACTTCATAGATTTCACTAAGTCTGGGACCAAGTGTCGAGGCGTTGATTTTCAGCGCCCCGACACTTTTCACTAGACTTACATGAATACATGTAAGGGCACTAGTTTTCAGCACCCTTACACCTTAAAATAAACTCTCCAAGTGTAGGAGCGCTGATTTTCAGCACTCCTACACTTTTGGCAGTTTTTGCCTTAGACAACTTTAAACTACTCCTTTCTCATCCCAGACCCCGTTTCTTTGCTACCGCATCGTTTTTCATGCCTAGTTGCTTTGTTCACGCTTGCTCAACATCATTTGCCTGCTTCACGCTTCCCAATGTTGCTTGTTCTGCTAACGCCTATTGATTCACCATCTTTGCAATTTCTTCCTAGATATCGTCAAGTGATCCACCAGGTGACATATTTGATCCAGTTGCTTCTAGATGACTGCGAAGACTCCTCCTTCGTCTTCCAAAAAAGAGCACAAGAAGAAATATAAGTATCAGGGTGTTTTCCCACCTACAGTGGTGCTCTCCAAAGTAGATGAAATAAAGGACACTAAGATCGATCATTAGGACCTCGAAGACTTTGTGAAAAGGACTGAACAAAAGCCTCTTGAAGACTCTCTGAGAGCCATTATACATAGAAATTTACATCTAGTATCTACGTTCCCAACATCTGCACACAATACAGAGTTCATCCTCCAAGTTGCATCCCATAACATCAGGGAAAGCAAAAGTGTGATAGACTCCTCTAGACAGGTAGTAATGAGGCTTAATCCCAATTTCTTTGATATTGTTTTCAAAGTTCCACACATGGAACAATACATAGAAATGTCTATTCAGTAGGCACAGGAAGTCTATGACTCGGATCCCAATAAAGCCAAGAACTTGATAAATAGTCAGTGGTTGAAAGAACCCAGGCATACTATCTCGAGATGGCTGAAAGGACTTCCACGAAGTGACTTCAAGGAGGATGTCAGGGACATGATCACTCTCCTAAGCAGGGTCAAAGGCTTCCCAGAATCATCCCATTTTCATGAATGGATGTATGAATACATTCGGATCATACGAAGAAAGAAGAATCATATTGACTGGGGAACACAAATCAGTGATGAGATCCATGAGCAGCTGATTAATGTGTCGACCACCTTGAAGTTCTATATGACTTCTTATTTGGTTTATGTCGCAGCCATGATGAAACAATTCCCAGGACTTTCTATAAATGGGAGATGACACTTTGTACCAATGTACAAGTTCTTCTATCAATTGGAGCTAAAGGAGAGTCTTCACCATTTCAGAAGGGTCACAGATGCTTTCTTCACACCTCTGTTATACAGCTTTGATCCAGCTCTCGAGATGAAGAGAGTGTCAGACAAGGCCTATAAAGTAGTAAGGTTGGGTGCATATTCTTACAGTTCCCAACTTTCACTTACACGAGGGTAGGATGCTACACTAGGTGTCCCTACATGTTGGCTAGATATCCCTCAGACAAGTGGGTGCTCATGGAGTTATGCAGACAGCTAATTTTAGTTCACAAAGAACACATGAGGATCCACAAATCGGGTTTCAAGTTTCCACTAACGATTGGTAGGTATACCATCAATAGTGTGCAAAAAGCCAAATTAGTCTATGCAGAAATGCAGGTCATGACCATAAGGACTTATAAATCTAGATTTGACTTTGATTTCCGGAATGTAAAAAAGAAGTTGAAAAAGGATCACAAGCACAAATACCACTTTGAAGACATCTGAGCTGATTGCAGAGATGAAGAGGAGATCCACAAATTAGATTATTGCAGGCTAACTGTGCAGCAGATCAAGGATCTCGGTGTTTCTCATCTACCAGAGGACTTCACAGATCTGGGTGACATTATGAATGTAGCCTATGATGAGGATGAGATTTCTAGGAAACCCTTACCTGCAGTTCAGTGGTCAAAGAAGGAATTTGTTTCCTTTAGAGAGAGACTTACTCCCATATTGGCTAACACTGCAGAGTGGTTACACAAACATGGTTTCCAAATGAAAGCTTTCAAGATAGAGTCAGAAGGAGAAATACCCAGAGTAGAAATCAACCCACAAGAGGAACTTCGCACGAAAGATAAGCAAGTGGTTATTCCCTCTTCTTCCCGAAGAGGCCCTAGAATAAAGTTCACTGCTAGCAAGAGGGATATGTGGGTACTTCAAGAAGAAGAAGCCACAAAATCTGAAACATCTCGCCCAAAAGGAAAAGGGCCCGTTTTCGAAGAGATTGAGTTAGAAGAAGAAGAAAATTCAAGCGAAGAATCTTCCAAAGAAGAAGATTCTCAAAAAGAAGACTCTGATGAGGAAGAAGATTCCCCACATGAACAAGAGTCTAAGGGCCAAGAAGGTGAACCAGAGTCTGAAGAACAAGAAGGTGATAAACAGGAACTCGGGTATGGTGAAGAGAAAATCCTTTCTCCACATGATAATGTTGCTGAGGATCTACCTCACACGTCACCACCCGTAATTTCAAATGTTCCTCCCACACCTCCTAATCCAAATACTCCTCCACCACCTTTTCCTACATCACCTTTTCCTATATCAACCATACATGCGATGAACGTCCCCATCCCTCCTACAACATCAACCATACTTGATGCTCCTCCATCAGTTTCATATACACAAACGGTTGATATTTTGACGATTCCTCCATCATCCATTCCCAACTTGTCATCTCCCTCTTATGACATCACTTTCGAGGCTGAATTCAACAGGTTCATGTATGAATCTTTGCATGGTCAACTTGGTGTGCAATCTACTAGTGCAGTCATGACAAACACTACTCCAATTGTCACCATACCAATCATTTCTACAGAAGCAGTCGTGACAAAAGAGTTGACAGTTAGCCAAGAATATCATACTTCTTCTCTTCCCCCTTGGTTGGTATCCCAAGTGTCGAAGGTGAAAAAGCAAATGATCTCTCTAGAAGAACCTGATCTTGAAGAGATAGCCCCTCCAAAGGCCAAGGGGAAGAAAAAGGCCAAGGTACATTCTAGACTTCATGTCGACAAATCTGGTTAGAAGTTTGTAGAGATTGGCATCCTGCCTCAAGAGGAAGGTGATGTAAATATGGAGGATTACACTGTGACAAGATTTCAGCTTGGCAAGGTTACGAATGCAAGTGCGAAGGCAGATGCACAAGTAGTCTTGGATGCGTTGACAGGAAGGCTTGACAAAATAGAGCAAGCTCAAGATATGTATAAGCAAAAGGCCGAACAATATGCAGTTGTTTTGAGGAGACTTGCAAACTCTTCAAGAAATATCCAACCCATGGCCATTGAAAACCTGGAAGAACTAGCAGTACAGAAGGCTGAAAATCTTACCTCCAAAGGTAACACATTGTATGACTTCATTGATGAATTGATACAAGATGGTTCGCAGGTAATAGTTGCTACTAATGAGAAGGATACACAAATAGCCCAGCTCAAATTAGACCTTGATAAGGAGGAAGGTGTTCTTACTCAAGAGCAAAAATAGATGGAAAAATGCCTATCATTTTAGTTGTAGATGAGACAGGCAAAGCTCAACGAATTGGTGCAAGCCGAGGTAATTCCCAACAAGGAGAAATATGTAGAGGTAAGAGAATCACTCAAGCACTATATCCATGTGATCAAATCTCTTATCGAAGATCTTCACCATGTACAAGAAGATGTCGAAGGACATCGTGCTATTCTGGAGAAGGGAATCAAGGAGCTACCAGGCAACCTTCTTGAAGAAAACAAGAGTTTCCTTCCAGCCAGTGAACTTTCCAGGATCTACAAAGATGTCGTCACAAAACAAGTGGAGGATTCCAGATTTTCCAAATCCTCCATACATGTCATTTGTGATATACAGTTGACCATTGATAATCTTAACACGCATCTTCACAAATGCAGGAAAATCCATTCATCCGCTAGAAGTTCAATCACAAGAATTCACACCTTTGTGGATTACACAGTCAGCCCAGATGATGCGTTCATACAGGAGACCAAGAAGAAGTATGAAGACTTCCGCACCCAAAACAAGGAACCATGAAGATTCTTGATCTCCAGTGTTGAACTTTTTTATGCTTCCCTTTATGCATCTTGTAAATAGTTTTTGACATCTTAAATGTCTTTTTGGAAAATGTAATTAAACTGAAAATATGAGATGTAATTTTACAGAGATGAATTACATGTTGATTTAGTCAAAGTTAGGTTTTCCTATTTATACTCAATTAATTTAGTAGATTAGCTCTTTCTCCTCTTCTATAAATAAGAGGGATTTCTATTGTAATCTTTACCTTTAGTATTTTGCAACGAAGTGTTGCTCTTTTGTGAAACAAACATTGAGACTTTGTGTTCAATTTTGTGAATCTAAATCTGATCAATAAAGAAGGAAGTTGCATACCAAAATTTGTGTTGGAATCAATTCTCTTTTGGTTTGAATAAGATTGGTGGTGATTAGTAGATGAGATCTGAAGGGCTTCAAGTAAATTTATGTAAACTTTGTGTTACATTCTTTATTTGGATTTACGTTTACATTTGGATAACTATTGTTGAATGATCTACAAGACCTTTTGTTTGTAATTGTTCATGTTGTTCGTGGAATTGTTGTATCTAGAAGACTTTGTGCTTCTAATACGACAAATGATACATCTATCACAGATCCATCGATGAAAAAGCTATGGAACGACTTTGTGCCTTCGTGAGCTTTCCTTTTCCTTTTTAATGTTATTATTATCATATCTGGTACCTCTACGCTTTGCTTTGACAAAATAGAGTTATTGGCATTACTATTTTTTTAAAGTTTAAGGTTACTTTGAATCAGAATTAACAACTGTGAAGCATTGTAAAACATCTTCTCTGAAAAAAGAGAGAAGCATGAATGTAACACATACCCCCCATCTCGTAGTTGTAGTGTACATTTTGTGAATATTTAGTTAGTTTTATTTAGCTTCTGAAAGTAGTAAGAAGGGTGCATCCCCTTTTCGAGAGGAGAGATTACATCTCACACAGTTGTGGTTGAAATCTAGGTTGCGTAATCTATTGAAAAGTTGATTACATAATTTTCATCTGACAAACAATGAAGATGCCCATCGATTACAAGGATCTCAACAAAAAAACTATTAAGAATAGGTACCTGATACCTAGGATCGATGAGATATTGGATGATCTACATGGTGCAGTATATTTCTCCAAGATAGATCTTTTCTCAGGGTACCATTAGATCAAAGTTAGAGAGCAAGATATACAGAAGACAACCTTTCGATGTCACTATGGGCACTATGAGTTCTTGGTCATGCCTTTCGGGCTGACGAACGCACTTGCTACATTTCGGTCCTGCATGAACTACATTTTCAATAAGCAGTTGCATAAGTACCTTTTGGTTTTCTTTGATGATTTTCTCATTTATAGGAAGACTTGGGATGATCACTTGAGGTAATTAGATGAGGTCTTGACTATCATGGAGGAGTAGTTGTTGTATGCTAAGGCCTCGAAGTGTGAGTTTGGCCTTAAGGAGATTTTATACTTGGGGCATGTGATAAGTGCACAGGGGGTATAGGTTCATCAGGAAAAAATTCAAACAATACTTGATTGGCCAACACCCAGGACACTTACAGAGCTACGAGGATTCTTTGGGTTGTGCAACTATTACAGGTGCTTTGTGAGAGGGTTTTCTTAGTTGGGAGCACCTTTGACAGACCTTACCAAGAAGGGTGGATTCAGTTGGTCCAACGAGGCACGACGATCTTTTGACAAGCTCAAGGAGGTGATGAGTAGTTGCCTAGTCTTGGCACTTTCAGACTTCACCCAGCCATTTGTTCTTGAGTGTGATGCATCGAGTGAAGGTAGCATTTTTGATGTAGAACAGGCAACCCATTGCTTTTGAGAGCCGCAAGTTGAGAAAACCAGAGAAACTTTACTCCATCTATGATAAGGAGATGCTCGCCATAATGCATGCATTGGCGAAGTTCAGACAATATTTGGTTGGAGGAAATTTTGTGGTGAGGACTGACGACAATAGTCTTAGGTATTTCATGTAGCAGAAAGATTTGAACGATAGGTAGCAGAAATGGGTCAGTAAGATACATGCCTATGATTTCGACATAGAGTATGTGAAAGGGAAGAAAAATGTTGTTTTCGATTCCCTTTCCAGGAAACTTGTAGCTTGTTCAGTTTTAGAGATTTCAGCTGATTGGGAATCTCTCTTGCTTGTTGAGTACTCCAAGAATACGTTTGCATGTGAGGTGATGGATGGGCGGGTACAAGATGATAGGTACAAGGTTGTGGATGAAGTTATCTTCTACAAAGACAAGATCTATTTGGTGCCAGAGTCAAAATTGAAGGAGAAGATATTGCAGGCTTCACATAACACTCCTTTAGCAGGCCATCAGGTCTACTTCAAGACATATAGATAGGTCAGAGAGAGGTTCTCTTGGAAGGGCCTCAAGGAGGATGTTTTGAGACATGTCAGAGAGTGTGTAACTTGCTAGTAGAACAAGTCTGAGCACTCACATCCAGCGGGTCTATTGCAGCCGTTACCCATTCCAGAGCAGAAGTGGGAGAGAATTTTCATGGATTTCATCACAAGTCTACCCAAGGTACATGGGAGAGATTGCATCTATGTAGTGGTGGATCGGTTGACGAAGTATGCTCACTTCTTTGCTATACCCATAGAGTACAAGGCACTATAGGTGGCAGAGTTGTTTTTCAGAGAGATCTTCAAGTTGCATGGGTTGTCGAGGTTCATAGTCAGTGACAGAGACAATAGATTCGTGAGTGCCTTTTTGCAGGAGCTATTCAGATTGGCAGGTACTGAGTTGACCCCGAGTATGACCTATCACCCTCAGACAGATGGTCAGACAGAGATTGTGAATAAATGGATTGAGGGTTACCTACGCAATTACATCTCAAGACAACAAAAGGCATGGATTAAGTGGTTGCACTTGGGAGAGTATTTCTATAATACCACTTATCATATGTTGATTGGGATGTCATCTTTTTGAGCACTGTATGGGTATGATGCACCCTCATCTATGGACTTGGATTTTGGGGAGAGTAGAGCTCCTAAGGCTAAGGATTGGATTCAGGAGAGCCAGAACATCTTGTAGGCACTCAAGGATAATTTGCAGGTGACACAAAATCAACAAAAGACATGCTGATAGGCATAGGGTTGAGTGCACTTTTGAGGTTGGAGACTTAGTTTGCCTTCGTTTGTAGCCCTGCTGGCAATCTTCTTTGAAGAAGAGCGTTGTGGAGGAGCTCAAGTCTAGATTTTATGGACCCTACAGTATCATCAGGCGTGTCGGGGAGGTAGCCTATGAGTTGGAGCTGCCAGAGAGCAGCAAGTAAAAAAACGTATTTCATGTTTCGTGCCTCAAGGAACTTGGACAGCGGGTTACTTCGTCATCGGAGCTGCCACTGTTGGATGAAGAGGGAAATTTGGTCCTAATTCCTGAGGAAATAATTGATACCCGGTAGAAGAGATTGAGAAATAGGGTGGTTAAGTAGTATTTGCTGAGATGGACAGATTTGTGAGCAAAAGATGCCACGTGGGAAGGAGAGAAGATTCTACAACATCCCAGTTTGCAATTGCTTGAGGGCAATAATTCCGGGAAGGGAGGACTGTAATGTCCCCTTCTTAGTAGCCACCCCAGAGACCATTTAGCCTTTATTATTCCTGAAGGCTAAAGGAGAAATAAGGGAATAATGATTAAATTAATTATTTGTAAAGTTATCTCAATAATTCAAAATCATAAAGATAGTTTTATATTTAATTAATTTAATAAAAGTGACTAAAATAAAATAATACATTATAAAGTCACTTTGGGAATAAAATAATAATATTTTCTACAAGCTTCTTGGAGGTGATTTGGAAATTTTTATAAGGGGTTGTGGGTTTGGCATTTGAGCATGTCTTGGATTATACTTTTCATACCAGTTTGGTGAGAGCTTGAATGCTTTCTTGTCTGAGGGTTTGAAAACTCTAGGATACCGGTTTCGGTTGTGAAAGATCAACCCTAGCTGGAGGAATTGTGGAGGAGGTCAATCAGATTTCGTACAAGGGAGATTTTTGCAAATTTAATGGTCTTTGACCAAATTTGGAGCACAAGGAGTTCGATTTTCTTGGAGGAAGAATTGAATAATTTGAAGGATCATTTCAATATTTGGTACATCGATTTTCATCATTGGAGGCCAATTATACTTGCTGGTAAAAATCGTGATTTATCAAGCAACAAGGGCGCAGCATTTTGGTATCAAAGGCAATTTGATTTTGGAGGAGATTATGTGAAAATTCGAATTCTTGAAGGAAGGTGATTTTTCTTAGGAGGTGACGCCAGTACCAGCCAAGGACTAGTTGATGTGAGTTGATGTTTCAAAGACGAATTGCAATCAATCTCCAGTTGCAGCCATCTACATTCATCCAGGTTGGAGCGATTAATATTTTGAATGTAATAGGAGTCATGTTTATGCGTAGGTCTGTATTCTAAGTAATTATAGTGCTGTCACTAAATCGTCTTATCAGCTGGGTCGAATATGATCAGTTTTAACTTTTTCCACATTGTTATCTTGCATCATTTAAGTCTGTTCTTGCATGTATTGGCATCACTGTCATACAAACTGAAGTTGCATTTGTAAAATCATCTCATATAGAGGGGATCAGCTGTGCATGTCATTGACAAATATTGTAATTGATTCTGAGATTCAAATCAGCAATACTAAAAACAATGGAGTTTGGAGTTTGCATGATAATTGTTTGTCAAAATGTCTGTTAGCTATAACTGCCATTTTGAATAGTTGCATTTCATTTTCAGTCATCTTGAAGTCTTGAAAAAACAGAAAAATCTTACATTGCATCTCTCTTTGCACTGTCAGTCATTGTGATACTTTAGTTAGAGTCTTTTATGCATGCTTTATCATTATATGAGAAAAATTGAAAAGAAATATCATTGAATAGTTAAAAGGAGATTGTGAGACGATTGTTTGACAAAATTCCCAAGCACTCAAAACAGAAAATTAAGATCAAATTTGCAAGGGTCTTTACACACTATTGTCTTTCATTAGTCAAAGCAACTAAGATATAACTTGAAACACTTTTAACATTCTTGGAACAATGAATCCCAATCAAGAATGAAGCAGAAAATTTGCAAAGGAGTGTATATAGGTTAAAAAATGTTATGAGGTGTTGGTCTTTTAATTTCTCACTTTCAAAACAACATATAATAGAAAAAATGGATGAGGAAATCCTCTCTTCAAATTCACAATAGAAACTCCCTAGCTTTTCCTCAAAATTTGCTAGTGAAGCTCCTTAATTTAATCTACTCCTGAATCTCAAATAATGAATAAGCCTATTACTATAAACACTGCACAATTTTTTTGGGGGAGTTTTGCGTAAAAGTGAAATAACTAAAGCAAACTTGACCTATCTATTTTTTATTTCAAAGGTTTGAGCACAAGAATTGAAAATATTGTATCTCACCAATGAATTTTCCAAATCTTCTTCTAGTGATAATAGGCATTATCATGTGGACATTCAGATGGTTTGGGATAAGCACAATATGGTGTTTGGAGATATTCCATCCGGTAGACCTTCTGATCATGGATTTGAGCATTCGATTGAGAAAATGATAAAGGAGTTATTAGATACGGAACATGTTAAACCTAGCTCCAATCCCTTTGCATCATCAGTGGTATTGATAAAGAAGAAGGATGACACGATGAGGATGTGCATTGATTATCGTGCCTTGAATAAGAATACCATCAAGAGCAGGTATCCTATACCCAGGATAGATGAGTTATTGGATGAGTTACATGGGACGGTATGCTTTTCGAAGATTGGTCTTCATTCAGGGTACCATCAGATTAGAGTCTATGTAATGTCCCCTTCGCCTTAGCCACCTTGCAATCATTTAGCCTTAGTCATTCCTGAAGGCTAAATAGGAGTTATAAGGGAATTCTACATCAAGTTATGTTTTCTAGCACGTTTGATAACACACTGGCCATTATGTTTTCTAACATGTTTGATAACAATTATGTTTTCTAACATGTTTGATAACATTGTGTTAGAAAACCTTTTATTTAACTTGATGTTTCTAAAAGCTTCTTAGGGCAGCTAATATTTCCTTTATAAGGAGCTTTTGTTTTGCCATTCAACATCACTTGAGAACATATTTCATATATCAGATTTGGAGAGCTTGAATGCTTGACGAATTGCCTGAGGGTTTGAAGACTCTAGGGTGCCAATTTCGGTTGTAAAATATCAACCCTAGTTGGATAGTGGAGGAAGATACTTCAGTATTTCTCATTGCAATCATTAGAGGATAATTGTGGAGAGATTGGTGACTTTTTGGAGGACTGCAATTTTGTTCCAGTTTGCAGGTCAGCCATGAGAGGAATGACATTTTCATCCGTTGCTCCTCAATAAGGTGTTATAATTTTGTGGGCACTTGAGGGATTGCTTTCCACGGTGTTGACAATCATTTTGATCACAAGTTGAAGGAGGTTAGAGCTGGAAATTATTTTATATATGCAACTTCTTTTGACAGCAGGGGCGGCCCTCTTAGGAAGGGGTGATTTTGCTCAAGGTGGCTTCAAAAATTCCAAAATAAATTGCATTGAGGGCGCCTTGGTTAGTAGAAGGGAGATACAAAGTTTGGTGGACAAATTCCCAGCCATCAAGGAGATTCGAATTATTTAGTGGTGACCGCTACTCATACCAGGTTCCATCAATTACATTGTTTTGCATTTAGTTTGATGATGTCATAAGGCAGGCATTGCATATTGTAAATCTGCTCTTAGCAATCAATCTCAGACTTTATGTCAACACATATGCAAAGGAATTTCTGATGTATCTCAGGCAGATTGCACTTAGTTTCAGTCATGCTAAGACATAGACATATCTATGCTATTATTGTACAAGTTTCATATCATTGTGTTGTACCCAAACCGAAATTTTTGCTTCATTAAGGCATTTTGCTTAAAATGGTCTAAACCTTGTAAAAGTGGGGTCAAAACTCAGTTTTTGGGCAAATAAAGTATGGGCTTTTAGTCAGTGTGATGCCAGGAAGATACTGGCAAAATTTGAAAATTTTGAAAATTAGGGTTTCTGAAATTTATTTTTAGCTCGAAACCCTAAAAAATAGGAACTTGTCAGAATTGGCTGAAATTAATTTTGATTGGCTAATTTCACATCACAATCACAATGGTGAAGTCAGTTTCAGTTAAAAGTCAGTTTAAGGCTGGTGGGTAGTTTTCACTTTTTCAGGAGAAAAGTTAGGATCTTCGGGGTCATCAATGGCAATCGGCCAGTACCAGGTATCAATATCTAAGCCTGAAACTCAAAGAGGAACGCTCTACGATAAAAGATGTTGGAAATAATGCTTTTTGATGGAGGGGATTTTCAGATTGGCAAAAAGTGCTAAAATATTCTAAGTCTGGGAACTTTTCACTATGTAACGTAGTAGACACTTGTGCAATCAACGTGCAAATCAACTTTATAGTGTCCGTACATGTGAAAATGATGAAGTATAGTCATCCACACACCTCAGCAGTCACAACGCTTCGACATGGTCAACCGCAGTGATGGATACAGCGTTTGCAAAGCATAAAATGATGAAAATCAATTAATTCAAAACAAATCCGCTCCCCTGTAGCCCAGGGGCGCCCTTCCATTTGAAGGTCAAGATTTGAGTGTTTTGGATGAAGGATACATTCATTATGTTCAGTTTTCAGTCAGCTTTCCGATTAGCCATGAAGCAAGATCATCCGAGTTGCAGAACTCCGGCAAACGAAGACAGAAGCAGAGGTTACGAAGAGTGTTTTCATCAAGGAGGCAGTCTAGAAATGCAGATCCGCTCCCTTCTAGCCCAAGGGCGATTTTCTTTTTGAAGGCCCAGATCTAGATGCATGTGTGTTTTGATGGTTTCAGTCTTTGCAGAATTAGTTTAGCTTTTCAACGAGCTATCAAGCGAAAGCGTATCCAGTACAGAAATCCGTTATCAGCGTTAGAAGTGGAAATTGCAGGCAGGATACATGTCAGAAGAAGTTTTTCAGAATGCAAATCCGCTCCCCTGTAGCCCAGGGGCGATCCTGAATAAGACCTGTTTGATGGATGAATTTGCAATTGAGGTCTTCCTGAGATCTCTTCCAGCTCAGTTCAGTTTTGCAGTGTACCGTTCACAAGACGATCCGATGTTCTGAGTAACTGTGACAGAGGTCCTACCAAGCACGTAAAACAGAGGATGGTGAAGCGTAGCTACACAAAGCTGCACAGCTGTAGGCTAGGGGCGATTCTCCTTTAGGCCTGCCAGACGGGGTTATTTGCAATTACAGTCTTCACAAGACTTGTGTGCAATTACTCAAGCTATCCAACGAGTCTAGCCGACAGCCTCCGGGATTTGGCGAATGCTCGTACGTGCGAGGTCAAGATGATAATGCTGTGAAGAAGAGCTGATTGAAGGCAGTTCAAAAAATGACTAAGTGTAAGAATATAATTTTCTTTGAAAAAGGCGATTTTCTTTTAGAGGCCTTAAAAGCAATTTTCTGGCTTCGTCGTCTCCAAGAACATCTCTTGCAAGTTGACCAAACTGTACAGCAAGACAGGCGGCACGCGTATCGGAACATTCCAGTTCCCGGTATCAAGGGTCAAAGTATGGTGTTCAGACGAAAATCACACTTTTGTCAAAATGGTGTTTGAGCTATCACAGATAGGGGCGCTCATTCTTTTGGGGTTCTTAATACAATTTTCAAATCCCTCACATACAGTCATTGGATGCACAATACTTCTAGTCATGCAATGAATCCATTATTCAATCAATGGGGTTCATTATTCATCGTCAACGGCAATTTGAAGCATCAGAGGGCAAAACTAAGAAATGGCTTAAGTCTGGAGTCAAAACATCAATTTAATCAGAGGCGCCTAATTTTCTAAGGTATCAGATGATGATTTTAGCAGTTGTTGCTCCCATCAGACATTTCATCCTTGTCATGCAAGCTTCGCGGTGGATATCTCAGCATGGTCGCAGGATCATTCAATCATCCAGAAATCAGAGTTGAACAAGGTCAGTTGTAACTTTGCAGTCAGCTACAAAATAGGAGATTCTCAAAAATCTCATAACTCTTGCAAATGGAAGCCTAAAAGATCAAAATTTGACTTTTTAGAATCAGGGAAGTGTGTTGAACACAGCAAGATGCTATTTTTGGCAAAAAATGAAAAAAAAATATTTTGCATGCAGAGCATTGAAAAGGGACGAATTTCTTCAAAGACAGATATTGGCGCCATTTTTAGTTTTTTGCATGTTTTAAAATTAAGATATTATTTTAGTCTAAAGACTCGGAGACAATGGCAGTTCAACTAGAGAGAAGCCAATCGAATTCTTTTTTTCTAAATTAGGGTTGCATTATGCATGCATGATGGTACGAATTGTTTATTTAAACAAGCATGGTGCTTTTCATCATTCACACAACTTTGAAAGTTCGAATTTCTTCAAAGAGATTGGCGAATTTTCATCAAAGGATCAAGTTCGAAGGTGATAAAATATTCTTTTGCAGGTACAAGTTCAGATTCAGCATCAGATTCAAGGCAGAGTGGCGATTTTGATAGAAGAAGATAATAAATAAATAAAAATTAAAAAAAATCTTTCTTCTTCTCTATATTTCTTCCATCTTCTCGTCTTAAATTCTCTTGCATGTTCAAAGTGTTGGCAGATTTTGGCAAAACAAAATATCTGGGTTGATTCAGAAGAGCTTTCTCAGTAAAACCCATGTGCCAGAATTTTTCAGGAAAATTTGTTCCAGAACATCTGTTCTTGAAGCTTTAATTTTCTCAACCGAAATTCTTTTGCATGGCTGAGTAAAGGGTAAATTTTTGCATTTCTGACGTTCTGGGTTGTCATAGAATCATTTTCTGGACAAAAGCCATATCTCAGATTTTTTCATAAAAATTCTCATCCGACAAGCTATTTTTAGCCTCAACAGGCTATTTTTGGCTTTCCAGAAAAGTTGTCAAAATATAGCCGTGTGCACAGTCAACAGGCAAGTTTTTCAGAATGCAGTTCACTCAGCTCGAATTCAAGACCAAATCGGTCTTAACCCACGACTTCATCGGAACAGTTGATACAGATCTACATAAGGTGTTGCCGGAGGTAGTTTTGGATCCACTCAAAATCAGGGATTCAATTATCAAGAATATTCAGCAATCCGGGTTACTTGAGGCTGCTTCCATACCTATTTTGGTGCATTGCATGGAGTTTGTAATATCTTGCATCAAGCATTACAATTCCGCTACACGAGAGATACGGTCAATAGATGGACGTGTCATATGCAGTCTCAAACCCCTTGATATCGAGCGAAGTCTGGATATTCCTCAACATTCGGATGGGATGGTCATTTCCATGAGTTAGAGCGAGCAGGCATTCAATGCTGGACTGGATAACTGTCAGAACAAGATGATAGAGAGGTGGCTGAAACAAAAGAAGATCAAGTTGCCAAACAACTTGGGTCTTGCGAGTGTAAGGATGAATACAATATTTTAATTACACTGCTTAATCGTGTCTCAGGTCATGCAGATGCAAATAAATTTCACCCGTGGATGTATTATATCATTGATAGAATCATCTCTGGACAAGAGCATTATTACTGGGCATCCTTCATCAGCAATGCTATTCACGAGCAAATCACCGGTTTCCTAGCTGCGCATCAATTTCATATGTGTTCTTACCTGGTGTACTTGATTACTTATCAGAATCAGTTTAACGGTTTGAATACGGTGGGCATACTCAGTGTACAGAAAGTCTATCGTTACTATGACCAGCTTGAGTTCACGAAGGCTAAAAGTCATTTTAAACGTGTACAAGAGGCTTTCTTGACTTATACAGTGAGAAACTTGGACCGGGAGTTGCATATTCACATCTCGACAGTTGCTAGAGCAACAATGAAGAATTGGGCAGATTGGTACATTCAGTTCCCTACATACACCTATATCTGTGTCTATGGATACACAGGAAAACCAGCTATGTTACCACGTTATCCTTCGGATAAAACAATATTCATGGAGTTCCTGAGGCAGCTGTACGAAGTTCACAAACGTTTGCGCATCAAGCGTAAACCAGTTGCCGAGTTTCCTTTGCAATTCGAGATGTATTGGTGTAAGACGGCAATTGATCCTAAGACCGTAGGTCAAGAGTTAGAAAATTGCAAATTCAAGTACCTGGTGGATACACGCACATATGATCCTTGGGGTCATTACGCAGCTCGCCTAGGTAATCTCTCCTATCACAAACCTACGATGGAAGATTACTGGGTGAATTGTGATGATGATTTTGAGGTTCGTAGATGTAGCTATAGCAGGTTCTCTCTTCCACAAGTTTCTGTTTTCTTGGCGGAAGATGTGGAAGGATTGACAGAAGATGAGGGAGATACACTTCCTCAATTTTACAGAGAGCAGGTTGATGGACAACCACTGCCGTTAGTGAACTGGTATGCCAAAGAGTTCACATCAGTAAAGGAAAGATCGAGCAGGGTCATCCAGAATAGTACGCTTTATTTAGAAAGCAGAAGGTTGAGAAGGGCATCCATGCCTAGAGCAGAGCCGCCACCAAAAGGACTTGTATTGCCTTCTTCTTCAAAACCTAAGCAGAAGAAGAGGAGTAATCCTCCTAAAAAGAATCCAGCGCCTAGTAATTCGAAGGGAAAAGCATCTGTTGCAATTCCACATGTAGAGCCAGTCAGAGAAGTTATTCAGACTTCTCCACAGCTTGAGGTTCAGCCCCGTATGCCGTCACCGACACCATTAGAGCAGCCTCCCATTCCAATTCACATTGATTTGGACGTGGATTCACCTCCTCGCAGCGATTCTTTTACACATTCACATTCATTAGATCCTCCTGCGACTAGTACAGATCATTCTAGTGGGATTAGTCGGGATTCATCTTGGCTTGAAAGTCAACTGGGAAGAAAAAGGAGACAACCATCTTACATACTTGATCATTCAGATTTCGATCATGACCATCAAGAAACAGATACATATTGGGAGAAGTGCAGATAAGGAATTCATTGTTGAGACTGCTGCACCTCCAGAAGATAAAGAGTCTAGACGAGATGGAAGCTCAAGACTTCGAAGTTATCACAGTTCATTTCGGTAAGAGTACTCGTTAGACAGATATTGATCTCCTACAGGTTGCTACAGATAGCGCCAAGGATAGCATGGTGAAAGATGGTGAAGATAAATCAGCTCTCAAGGCTGAAATAAAGTAGCTTCGTCAATACAGTTCTAGCCTTGTACACAAGACAAGGGATGTTGTCACCATGCTTCCACATATGTTAGAACCACCAGCAGAGCAGGGTCAGATTGATCTCTTGGTTGCATATGGTAAGCGATTGGAGGAATGGGAGGAGGAGTTTGTTGCTAGAGGCCGCCTTGTATTTACAGAATTGTATCAATTGCGGTATAATGCACGTGAGCTTCGTCAACAACTTCAAGATGAGGAACGTGATTTGGCCATTAGTAGACCCAGGGATGAGATTCTGATTGCCAACTTGGGAATGTCATTTGATTCAGTCACAGAGGCAGAAGATAAAGAAGAGGTCTACGTTTGGAGAACACAGTTGATCTTCAAGGCAGATATAGAAGGAAAGATAGCATCTGAGGTGGCTGAGAGCAGAGAGCATGTTACTAGTGCACTCCGCTATATAAGAGACTTTGTGTCTCAATTACCATGTGTATATCAGCGTGTGGGTGGTGACTATGTTGAGCTTGCTGACATCCAGTTAGAGCTCCAAGCACTTATTCACGGTATTTTCAGTGGTGAGACCGTTGGCTGTAAGATGAATCAGCTTACAGCCATGTCAACATTGTTTGATGAGGCAATCAGGAGAAAGGGTGAGTTCCAGTGTCAGATGACTAATGGAGAAGACATGCTGCACAGACATAGGATTCTTCGCCAGAGCTTCAGTTCCCCAAATGGAGATGCAGTCAACGACCTCGTAGATGGGTTAATTTCTCAAGATCAAGGCCAGTAGACTTCAGTTAAAGGCGTCCCACCTTTTTCCAAGATAGACATTAGACACAGGAGTTAAACTCGAGGCCTCTTTCCGAGTTAACTTATTGTTACACATTGCATGGAATGTCTTTCTTGGAAACATCTACATGCACTTGGAGTTTAGATTAGATCTTTCAGTCAACTGATGATAGCATTCCAGTTGACTTGCTTTCAATAAGGACGTGCATGTTGCACCTTGTCCATTTAGATTAGATGTTTCAGTTAACTGATGATAGTTTCCCAGTTAACTGTATAGTTTCATTCAATTAGGGTTTAGGAATAAGATCTTGCATGCATTGCAAGACTTTAGTTGACTCAAGGTGATTTTAGGGTTGCCTACACCTTGAAGTCTATAAATAAGAGCTTTAAGCTCATTTGTAATTTAACTTTTTCTTGATAGCATACATGCTGCGCCTACCTTGCCTGTAGTATTGCTATTATTGTATCTGTTCAAAGAGTAATTGCTGTTATAATAAATTGTTGCGCCTACCTTGCCTTCATGTTATTGTTATGGTGTTTATTCGACCTTAGTTAAATGGGGTTGCTGGTTTGATCGTTATTGCATGCGTGTTGCGTCTATACAATCTACTGTCCCAGTTGCTTACCTTTTGTTTTTGTTGATTATAAGCCTATTTAGAAGAGCAAATAGTTGCGCCTACCTTGCCTTCATGTTGCGAAACTGTACTCAAAGCTTATCATATGATGTGTGTTATAGTAGACTCATTCAGCCAAGCAAATAGTTGCGCCTACCTTGCCTTCATGTTGTGAAGTTGTACCAGGTTTACCGTTCATTTGTTTGTTTTAATAAACTTCTTCCCGGATTAGCAAATAGTTGCGCCTACCTTGCCTTCATGTTGTGAGCCCGCACCTGGAGTTTATCGTACAATACATTCCTGCTCCATTTCCTCATGCTCTGTTTCTTGAGGAAATTGGATAGATTTTAAAGAAGTTAGCTTAGTTGTAGTTACATGATCTGCGAAACCAGAAAATACTTAGCTGCAACGTTCTAGGTTTTCTTAACCTTGTGCCTCTACCAGCTGAGAACAAAAAGATAGGACATTAGTTTAGTTTTCTATTTCATGCATTCCAGCACAACGAGGGAGCTTCCCCTCCTAATTTGAAGAGCACTCATTACGTAGTGTGCATAGCTGTCCGTACAAACTCACACTCCAAAGGTGTTAGTTCTTACGCCAACACATTGCAATATTGAATTGGAGTTATAAGGTGATTGCTGGCAAAGTATTTGTCTTAATGTCATTTATGTGTGTATGCATTCATTTGGATTAGTTTGCATGCCAAGTGTTTGTTAAAATGTACCTTGGCTGTAGGTATGTATTTCATATCAGAAATTCATCTATATGCATTTAAAAATACAAAAAGAGTTTGCATTTCATATTAGTTACTTGTTTACTTGCATGTGCAACATTTCCAAACATTTTCAACATCATATACATCAAAATAATCAAAACAAACGAACTGAAACAACAAAACCAGCAAGCTGGAAGGTTGTCAGCAAAGTGATTGACAAAATACCAAGGCAGTAAACAAGGGTAAAAAACATCAGATTTTGTCAAGGCACTTTACAGTCTACGAGGAGGATATATATAAGACAACATTTAGATGCCACTACGGACATTATGATTTTTTGGTTATGCCCTTTGGTCTTACTAATGATCCTACAACTTATGTTGCACCTCGCCTTTGATTTCCAAAATTACTTTTTACTTTATGGTAAATGCAATGATGAAATATGTGACTATGAAATTTGGAAAGATAAATGCTATGATGAATTTATGCGATGTGATTTTTCTACATTTAAATGAATTACTGATGAACATGTAATGATATGATTATGATGTAAATGTTAACGGCTAACTACTCGGTTGTTTCTTGAGTGGCATTGCAAGATTGTTTCCTCACACCCTCCAGACAGAGAGGGAGAGTATCACTCGAGAGAAGGGTAAAGTTAAGGGCTTACTAGCAATGCCATCTAAGTTTTCTTTGCACCGCATAGGTCAAGTGTTTGACTCCATTTAATCAATGCATGTCTAGGGTTGTCAGTAATGTCTTGAAGGTAAGTTAAACCCATTCATTGTTTAGCCTTGTTCTCCTCGTCTAATATGGGTTGAAAATAAATTGGGGTAATTGGTATCCATTTTCTTGTATAATATATAAATATACACACACATATATATATATATATGTCATTAAAAAGGAACATATATAAATGTGTATGCTCATATGGATATGTACCTACATACGCATACGATGGGTATACATTGGCGTATGTATATATGTCCACATGTGTATATATACATATATACATATAATTATGGCAATAGAATAATGCATATATACGTATCTGTGTGTTATATATTATACTTTTCTATTTTATGTCGACGATATTTAAATATGCACATGCTAATGGAAGCATGATGGGCGATAGTTGATATTGGTTATTTTATCGCTCTTGGTTTATTGGCAATAAAACCAATATATGGTTAGCTCGGTTAACTAAATCTTTCCTGTTGTAGGAGGTTCGTCACGAGGTCGAGTCTCCCCCACTCCTGTGGTACCGGAGGGCGTGTCGCGCCAGGCCCACCGGTCCTGTTAAAAAGTTTACCAAGCGCACTGCAGTTTATAGGGGGTCGTGCTACCCGATTCCTGCAGTCTAAAAAAAAAGAATGTAATGTCCCCATTTTTAGCACTGCACTCTCCAGTGAATGATAGCCTATCCTTGAATGGCCGTAGGCTAGTCAATGGCAAAATTTGGGTTTCCAGCTGCTTGGAGGTTTCTTTTGAGGATTCAGGGGTTTCCATGTTGGAGTTTTGCAGTTTGGTTGCGAGATTCTTTCTAGGTTTTCAGAAAGCTTCGCAGTGGTATGACATGCAACTGAATCAAAGAACTTTTCTGGACTTACTATTTTTAGTAAGTTACGACAACTGCATATTGGAGTTTTACAGTTCGGATTCTAGATTCCTTTTGGGTTTTCAGAGAGCTTCGCGACAGCGTGACATGCAACTGAATCAGAGAACTTTTCTGGACTTACTATTTTTAGTAAGTACGACGGCTGCTCGGATTGTGGTTAAAATGAGTTTGGAACAACTTACTATTTTTAGCAGTATGCTATTTCTAGTAAGTTCTATTTTAGCAGTACTATTTTTAGCAAGGTTTCTGCAGTTCAATTTAGTGGCTATATCTGGCATGTCAATTTGAGCAGTTTGGTCTCCAACACCTTTGGTGCTAATTTTGGCAGTGTTTCAACAACTTGGTATTATGGCTATTTCGAGCAGAGCAGTATAGTCAGTTGGTCTCTAGCATTTGAGGTGATTATTTCGGTGAGTTTGATATTTGATGAGAATATTATTTTAAGTGAAATATTTAAAAGGCATATTCGGACGCCTTGGAGAAATAAGTGGTCAATCATATTTATGTTTCACTTTATTATTATTTTGGATGCCATAATATACTTTATTGACATTTTAATAAAGTATAATACTTCTTGGAGGAGGACGACTTGGAGAAATGAAATGCAAATGACACAAATGGGCATTGTGAATTTGAGTTTGGTTTTGGCGTCCATTTGGAGGGAGATTGAATTTGAATTTGGAGCAGGAAATGTTATATCTACAGTAAGTTATGTTGTTGGAATGGTTAGTAAGTTGCTTCGAGGAATGCATACCTCCTAGCTTTGGCTTGACTTCTTGCTTGAAAAATAGCAACTAGTTGAGATTTGGCTGTTCTCAATCCTTGATAACAGATTGAGCACATTGTAGTTGAGTTTCTTGCAATTTTATCAGTTTTTGGTGATGTTGGTGTGGTGCTTGGCTGAAGCACATTTTCGATCATAGCTCCTTGCACAATTTTTTGTTGGTTCTGGGTATTGGCTTATTGTTCAAGTCTACTTGGGGCGCCCCTTCTTGCAATTTCTCAGATTTTTCAAAGGCGATTTGGATTTTATCTTGCTGATCGCCCTTTCTTGGAGGTTGTACTTTGCCTGCCATTGCATTGGGAAGCATGCCTAAAATATCAGAGGTTGCTTGCTGCTATTTCTTGGTTTGTACTTGGTCGCCCTTCTCTTATGCTTCATTTGCACTTGATTTCACATCAATCGGAGGTGTTTTGACGAAGTTATGAGCATTTTGGTGATTCTAGGGCTTGCTGGTATGAATTTTTTATTGCTGCAATTTTTATATCAGACCTGATATTTCAGTCCCGTTTACTATATTTCATATGTTGGATAGCTTGTACTTGTTTGGAGTTCATTTCTTAACATTCTGGAGTTCATTGGTTATCTATATCTCATTATATTTGCAGATTGTTCATCGCATTGTAATGCTGAATCAGTAGTACTGATCAGCTCTTTACTTTCTACACTTTATATTTTGTATCCCCACTTTTGTGGAAGAGACTGATCATTCTCAGTCTATATAGTATTGCATTTGCATATTGCTAATCGGCTGAGCCGTCAACACACTCCCGCTGAATAAGTGGTCGAGTTGCATATTTACTTTCAGCATTGTACTTCTCTTTCCAGTCCTCCCGTTGAATAAGTGGTTGAATTGATTGTTACTTTCAGCAATGTAATTTCTATCTTTCTAGTCCTCCCGCTGAATAAGTGGTTGAATTGATTGTTACTTTCAGCAATGTAATTTCTATCTCCAGTCCTCCCATTGAATAAGTGGTTGAGTTGATTGTATCTTCTTCCTATTACTCTTCCAGCAGTTTCAGTTATGCTAACGATCCCCTTTCGAGTATGCTCTCAACCTTGCCTGCATTGGGATGTGGGTTGATCAGAGGAAAGGGTTCCCTTCAGTTGGATTGAGTTTTCATTAACGTTAACGGGTGAATTTAGTTGTGTTAAAAAATTGAAAAAATTGCCCGGTATATTTCAAAGAAAAACAAAACACCAATATATGGTGGCTTGATCTATCTATCACCAACTCTATATATTTTCAACACAGCTTTGCAGCACAAATGTTTTAATACTTTGCATGTATTTTAATTGCATTTAAAATGTTTTGAGTGGTTGATTAACCCACGTTATTGGTGTTAATGGATGATAGCTTTGGTCAGATATAAATAACGAATGCTGAAAGCATCTTCGTTATTTATATGTGATCAAAGATTATCCTTAATATACATATTACTGGAAATCGAATTTATGAGCATTGAAATTCGCATTGAATATAATCGGAATTATTTTATCCGCCATAGTGTAAAGGTTTATATGTGTTAGACATTAACCAAATGCTAATCGGTTGCATCAAGAACCCGCACGCTCTAAGGGACACGTCCCATGAGCAGACGTGTCTCCATGTCCTCTCATGAGACGCATCCCTTGGAGGTGGGTCTCCAATCATATTTATGGCTACTCTTTAATTGATATGCAGATATAGAAATCAATAAATGTTCTGCAATCAGCACATTCGAGTATAAGTAAAATCTAGAAATAGAAACCTGACTTAGAATTTTGAGTAAAATTCTTACACTTAGAATTTCTCTAGAACCCTTAGGATCTCAATTTGATATAAGATTTGATTACATTTACAATTGGGAATATTTGCTCGACCCGATTTAATGGGGAGCATATTACTCAAAAGAAACATAGTTTATGTGGAAGTATTGCGCTAGCCTTATTGCAGTCGGGTTGCATGGGAACAGCCACTAAGGTGGCAGGTTTTGAAAGATTTCTTGTACTCTTTAAGCTACCAACCAACGTGGCATTGGCTACGTAGGGTTTGGCTTTGTAACTAATTTCAAATCTGCTCAAATACTTTCCCTCCATCGTGGCAAATGTAGATTTTATTTTTCTTTTGTAACTGCCTGCAACCAATTTTAAAATGGTTTTTCACCATTGCTTGGTCATGGCAAGAAGAGGCGGCCAAGGTAGTTACTATTTTAAGTGCCAAACTGATTTAACAAACAATTATTTTGCATTATCAAGAATCCAAGATAGAGAGATTACGCCAAGTAGAGAGAAGAGTTAGTTATCGTGGGTGAGTAAAAACCTTCGAGGAGCACTATTCATTATCATTCTTTACTTCTGCTGAATGCAAGAGAGGCAAGACTCAGATAATTCTGAAATGTGAATAGACGAGTCTATTTATTATATTGTCTATAGAAAATTAAGAACATAAACAAAAAGATTTGTGTAGGAAGAAGTCTTGTATACAAGGGGCTTGAGTTATGGTTTATGAGCTAGTCTGAAACTGAGCTAAGTAGCGAAGAGTTTGTCCTTTCTCATCTTTTGGAAATAGCTCAGAGTTGCACGTTGTAACTGATTTCTAAAGTGGAATAGTTTTATTTTTCTGCTATATACTTGGGGCTGAGTGGAAGCTTAATCAAGTCGAGTCACATCCATCTGAGCAAGCAAGCAATAGCTTCCTATTTTACTTATTCTTTGTAATGTCCCCTTCTCAACAGTGATCTTGGAGGTGACCGTTAGCCTATCCTGGTGACCCATAGGCTACTCGGATGAGAAAATTAGGGTTTCCTTATCTGGCAGTGGTTGTTTTGGCTTTTTCTAAAGTCTGCCAAAGGAATTTCACAATTCTAATTGTGGATTCCTTCTAGGTTTTTTGAGAGCTTCGCAGCGGTATAACTGGCTTGTTGTTTTGAGCAATTTCTTGAATTTACTATTTTTAGTAAATTCTATTTCTGGCAGTGATCCTGATGGTTGCAGTTCAGTTGTCTTCTCTCTCCAGTCAGTTCAGTTGGCAGTGTTCGATTTGGTCCTTGGATGCTCTCAGGGAGGAAAAGTGAGTTATCTTGATTAAAAAAGTGATATATTTTAATATTGACCTTGGCCTAGTGATATAAAATAAAGTTGTGTATTTTTAGTGACCTTCGCCTCATCAAGAAGGGGGACAAATAATTTCTAAAGTTAAAAAATGGCTTATCAAAAAGGTACGCCAACTTTGGGATAAGTGGATTTATCTCATTTCATATTATAAGTCTCTCTAAAATGGGATGCCAAGTTTGAGGAGGCTTTGAGTCAAACTTGAATTCGAATTTGTGTTGACTCTGGGTTTGAGCGCACTTTCTAGAGACTTCAAGAAGTCCTCTCCAAGGCTTTAAATGGAGGGGTTGTTTCTTCATTGAGGATCTTTTGCCTATCACACTGTTATGTTGCTGAATTGTTTTCAAACAAGGCTTGGAGGAAAGCTTACCTCTTAGCATTTGGCTCATCTTCTTGCTTGAAAGACAACAACTAGTTGGGAGATAGTTTGTAGTTGTGTTATTTGGCACTGTATTAGACGTCTTTTATCTATAGTTCTAGTTCTTGCATTCTAGTCGAATTTTTCATAGTTGCAGGTTTGTGTAGCTAATTGTGAGTTTTATTCATAAAATCAAAAATATAAACATTTTCATTCTGGGTATTGCATCATTGTGTGTCTTTGCTAGGGGTGACCCTTTGTGATTATTTGCAGATTTTTTAGTTGTGGTTTGGATTTTTAAAGAGCAAATCGCCCTTCTTGAGGGCCATACCAGTTGGGGTGCATTGGGATATGTGCAAGAAAAAGGAAGAGAGTTGTGAGTGGGGTTTCTTCATTGGGATAGGGGCGCCTTCCCTCTAAGAGCCTAATGAACTTGGTTTCACGCAATTCGGGTAAGATTTGAGTTAGTTGTGAGCTTTTGAGTGGGTTTCTGTGTTGCTGGTCTGTCATTTTCAGTCAATAATCAGTCATATCAGATTTACAGGAGTTCGTCTCAGGGGTAGAATTGAGTCCAAGAAGTCAAGTAGAGTATAGGAGAGTCACTTTTAATTATTGCAGCATTGAGTGGTTCCTAATCAAGGATGCTTGGCAGGCTCTATCTACATATTGTAAGCTAGACAATAGTACTGACAGCACTTCTCCTATTCTGATCTAATTCTTGTAATTCCCACAACTGTGGAAGAGACTGGCTTGTTTCAGTCTTAGTTAGTTTCAATTCCTTGTATCACCCACTGAACAAGTGGAAGAGGTCGGCTTGCCACCTATTACTTTATGTAATTGCATTATCTCATCTTGCTGATCAGCTAAGCCGTCAACCTACTCCCGCTAAAGAAGTGGTCGAGTTGCATTGTTCTTTCATTTCAATCCTCCCGCTAAAGAAGTGGTCGAGTTGCATTGTTCTTTCATTTCAATCCTCCCGCTAAATAAGTGGTTGAGTGATTGTACTTTCTTACCATTACTTCAACAAGCTTCAGTTTACTAATGACCCCCTTTCGTGTATGCTCTCAACCTTGCCCGCATTGGGATATGGGTTGATCAGAGGAGAGGGTTACATTCAGCTGGTTTATATTTGCACTAATGCTAATGGGTGAATTTAGCTGTGTAATAAAATGAAAAAATTGGTCGGTATATTTCATTCTTTTAGTAGAAATAGAAACCTCTAGGGTTTATTTGAAATGGGTAATTTCTCTTAAACCAGCTATGGAAAAACATGCAATTAAACTCTTCTTTTTGCAAGAAATAGAAAAGAGTTGGAATCTATTTCTTATATTATGAGTCTTTCTCTATTTTTGAAAGGAAATTGTTTCTCATCTATCCAGTTAGCAAGCTTTTGGGCAGAATAATTTGTAAAGAAAGTGAATAAAAGTAGCTATGATGAACAAAAGTTGAACCATGTTTTCTTGGTTGTTATTGAACCAAAGCTTATATGGCTAAGAACCAAAGAATTGGTAGAAAAGACTTAATCACGGTCAAGTGCTAGTTAGTTCTTTGATAAAGATGCCTACCCGGTGCATTATGTTAGATATTGTTTGTATTCTTTTACCAACTTCTTGTTGAAAGAATTTGTCATTTAAAAGGGAATCTTTAGAAAGTAAGACCTCATAATTGTCTAAGAAGACTAAAACCCTAAAAATGAGTTATGTCCTTTAATAGGAAAACACCCAAATGGGGTATTTGGTATATGATGACTATAAACTATGGTATGACCAGGAAGGTCAAATTATCGACTTTATTGTCAAGTCTACCAAAGGTCTAATTCCGAGAGTATTTACTCTCATGATTTTGGTGAGGTTCGAACTTGTGGCAGTTGCCAAGACCCAAGTATTATGTAGTGTAACTTGGGAATTTGAAGCTAGTCATAACTAATCAACTCAATCGAGTTTTGACTAGGGAGTCAATATGTGTTAAGTAAAAGCTTTCAATATGATTAACCATTGGCTGAACAGTCAATTCGAGTCAACTTAGGTCAGATATGGTTCTCCATGTCAAATAGAGGTGGGTGAACAAACAACTCCACTCGTAAGTAGTGGTTGAACATAGTTCAAATAATTTGGCCAAAGTGAGTGCAATAGTCTCTGCTTGCACTTGTCGGTTCGTTGTTTTCCAGAATTACTTAAGTAATCAGAGTTGTCATTCATAGTTGGAAGGTATCCATAGTTGATTGATGGTATTGGTTAAGTAGGGCACAACACCAAATCTCGGATGGAAATACTAGGGGTTTCTTAACTATACCCTTTAATGAAAGGGTAGGGCCACTTCCAATTAGGAAGGTGTGCGGGGGACTGCCGATCTATAGTTGGAGGTAAAGCACCTAGGTGATGCTCCCCTCTTGTTGATGACATGTCAAGTCTTGGAAGATAGAAAGTTCCAAACATGGGATCTTTGACCTTGTTCCTTAAAATTTAATGTTATATCTTATTTATATGCAATCTTTCATGTTGAAAAGTAAAAAAGAAAAAAGTCGATTACTCTTTTCAATTCGAAAAGCAAAGTAAGTTGTTATGAAATGTTTATATATATTCAGATATATAGTTGCAATTTCAGTTATTGAAAATAAAAAGTTTTATATCCCATTTTTCTTATGATGTTAATTTATTACTGTATGGTAAATAAAACATGGCTTTGATACCATGGTGGTTGTTACAATTTTCCAGTCATGTATGAATCACATCTTTAATAAGCAGTTGTGGAAGTTTGTATTGGTATTTTTCGATGATATATTGATAGTAAGACATGGGAGGATCACCTCAGGCACATTGATGAGGTGTTGGACATTATGGAGACACACTCCCTATTTGCAAAGGTTTCCAAATGTGAGTTTGGAATGACTGAGATCTTATATTTGGGACATGTGATTGATTTTGATGGAGTGAAAGTGCATCAGGAGAAGATACAAGCCATTCTAGATTGGGCACCATTGAGGAACATTTCTAACTTGCAAGGTTTTCTAGAGTTATGCAATTATTATAGGAGATTTGTAAAGGGGTTTTCTTAGTTGGCTGCACCTCTTATAGATCTCACTAAGAAGGGAGCATTTAGATGGTTGGATGATTGGATGAGGCTCAGGTTACATTTGATAGGCTCAAGGAGGTGATGAGAACTTGTCCATTGTTTGCTTCACCAGATTTCTCTTAGCCATTTGTATTGGAGTGTGATGCATCAAGCGAAGGAATAGGAGCCATACTTATGTAGAACAGGCATCCCATAGCATATGAGAGTGGAAAGTTGAGAGATGTGAAGCCTCTATATTCAACCTATGATAAGGAAATGCTTGCCATCATGCATGTGTTGGAAAATTTTAGATAGTATCTAGTAGTTGGAAAATTTGTTGTTAGAACGAATCACAACAATTTGAAATACTTTCTAGAGCAAAAGGATTTGAACGAACAACAAAAGTGGATGAGTAAGATTCAGGCATATGACTTTGATATCAAATATGTTAAAGGGAAGAAGAATATTGTAGCAGATGCACTATTCAGGAGACCCACACTTTGCTCTATGTCAGAGATTTCAGTTGGCTAGAAGACTCACCTTTTGGTTGAGTATTCGTAGAATACATTTGCATTTGAACTTATGGATAGCAATTTTTAGGATGACATATATAGTTTGGTTGATGATGTGATGTACTACAAGGATAGGATATATTTGGTACTTGAATCTAATATGAAGGGTAATATTTTGAGGGTTGTTCATGATACTCCTCTAGCAGGACATCCAAGGTTCTTCAAAACCTACAAGAAAATTAGGGAGAGATTCTCATGGAAGGGTCTCAACGATGATGTCTTGCGATATGTTAGAGAGTGTATGACTTGTCACCAGAACAAGTCTAAGCATACTTTTATGCGGGTTTTCTTCAACCATTGACTATTCTTGAGCAAAAGTGGGAGGGTATATCGATGGACTTTATCACTGGTCTTTCAAAGGTCCAAAGCAAAGATTGCATATAGGCAGGTGTTGACAGATTGACTAATTATGTAGATTTATTTTCTATTTCTTTTGACTATAAGGCACCTCAGGTTACAAAAATGTTCATTAGAGAGGTGTTTAGACTTCATGGGCTTTCAAAGAACATTGTCAACGAACGGGATAGCATATTTCTTAGTGTATTTTGGTAGGAGTTATTTAGATTGGCTGGTATTGAGTTGTCCCCAATCACTAGTTACCATCCATAGATGGACAGATAGATAGAGTTGTAAACAAATGGGTGGAAGGGTATCTACGTAATTATGTAGCAAGACAGTAAAAGGCCTGGGTCAGGTGGTTATACTTAGGAGAGCATTGTTATAATACTTCCTCACATGTCAATAGGCATGTCATCATTCAGAGCTTTGTATGGGTATGACACTATGTCTTTAATAAACTTAGCATTTGATGACAATAGAGCTCCCAAGACAAGAGAGTTAATGCAAGATAGCCAAAATATCCTTTAGTCACTTAAAGAAAATCTACACTGTACTTAGATCAACAGAAGATATATGCAAATAAACATAGGATTGAGAGGACTTTTGAGGTTAATGATTTAGTTTTATTGCGCCTACAGCCATACAAACAATCTACATTGAAGGAGTGGTGTAAAAAAGTTGAGGCCTCGGTTCTATGGTCCTTACAAGATTGTGAGGAGAGTTGGAGAGGTTGAATATGAGCTAAAGTTGCTTGAAGCTAGTAAAATTCGTAATGTATTTCATGTATCTTGCCTCAAAAGGGTGATTGGGCAGAACACTACATCGTCTCCAGAGCTTCCACTATTAGATGATGAGGGAAAGTTGATTTTGGTGCCCGATGCTATCTTGGATGTGAGGGAGAGTAGATTGAGAAGAAGGGTGATCAAAGAGTACCTGATTAGATGGAGAGACTTGCCTCTTATAGATGCTACTTGGCAAGGAGAACAAATGTTGTAGTATCTGAGTTTGCAATTGCTTGAGGGAAAGCAAATTCTAGAAGGGAGGACTGTAATGTCCCTTTCTTTGAGTGATCATCCAACGGAGTTCACTAGCTTATTTTATTCTCATAAGCTAAGGTGGTAAAATTAAGGGAGTAATTTAATTGATGAAGTATTAAATTGTCCTAAGTCACTTTTGGGACTGTTGGGTGAATATTTTGTTATCAACTAACTGATGAAAAAATGGTTATATCAACCATAGTATGATGAGATAAATCTCTCATCTCAGAAAGGGGAGGCTCCCTTCTTATTGCTAACTATAATCAACCAATAATTCACTAAGCTTATTTACACTAAAACTATCCATAGGGTGTTTCCATATCATCCAATTCTCTTATTTCAGAATAGATGTTCTCGTACAAACTTACAATAACAATCTCATGATGCTTACAATATGTAATGAGCCACAAACTACTGATTGAGACTGAAAACAATACCAGCAAGTGTTAACACCAAGAAACCCACAAAAGCACAAAGTCTTTTGTTGCTTCCTATGTCAATTGGAAAAATAAAAGGTATGGAATATGATGCAACCCAAAGTCTTCACCGTATTCCAAGATCAAACAATCATAGACGATAACTTGCAGCCCAAAGTCTTCAAGATACTTTCCAATCACGAACGTAAACACAACTCCAAAGATGATATCACAGCTCAAAGACTACAAAACAGATTTAGAACACCTTCTAGAATATTTGATTCCACGCCACGATTCAATCACATACACAAGAGAATGAAATAGAAAAGACTTAAGAACAAATCCAATGCACCACAAGCTTGATTCAAGACAAAGATTGAATGCCAACTTGCTTTCCTTATATTGATTGAATATGATTTACACTTTTGAACACAAAGTTTCAATGTACTCCTCAGTGCGGCAGTGTTTCACTTCAATAGCTAAAAGATGATAATTACAAAAGAGCCCCCTCTTATTTATAGAAAGAAGCTATGAGAAAAAATGGGAAATCTACAACTACCTTGACTTATTCAAGAGAAAACTCCAATTTGATTTGGGATTGTACTCCTTTTACATGTAACTGCATATTACAAAAAAGACATGTAAAATGTCATTTAGAAACTACAAACTGCATGATGAAAAACTTGGAAAATAAACTAAGTGTCTATAGACACATTCTCTTCTTCTTCATTCTTTTTCTCCAGAAAGTCTTCATATATTTTCAAAGCTTCAATGTCATTTGGCCTTGGTGTGTAACTGGAGATGGCTAGAGCTCATGTGATAGACTCCTCTATGTTGACATGCACCTTTCTATGCCTATCCAAAATTATCTGCAACTTGTCTGAAATTACTTGGAAGTCCACTAATTTATCAATAGAAGATAGTGAGAAAGATTTTGATTCTATCTCAGTATGAATTTGAAGAATGTTGTGAAAGGCATGGATAAGGAGACAATATTCAGCTGTAAGAACTCCACAACAAAATGGAGTAGTTGAGAGAAATAATAGAATTGTTCAAGGTATGGCAAGAGCTGTGCTCAATGAATCCAAGATAGCTGATACTTTTTGGAAAGAAGCAGTTCATATAGCTATATACATTTCAAACCGAGCACAAATCAAGGTGAACAACCATAAAAATCCATATGAACTTTGGAAGGGAAGGCCTGCATCAGTAAAGTACTTCAAGGTTTTAGAAGCAAATGCTATATAAGAAGAGACGAGGAAGATTTGGGAAAATTCAATTCAAGAAGTGATGAGGGTATCTTCCTTGGATATTCCACAAGGAGTAAAGCTTATAAATGCTACAACAAGGGATTGCACAAACTTGTTAAAAGTGAAAATGTGGGGGTTGACAAAGAAAGGCATCAAAAGGAGATAGTACAAGAGATTGATTATCAAAAGGAAGAATGTTGCAAAGAAGAAACAGAGGAAGAAATTGAAAATGAGAATTTCAGCAAAGAAATATGAAGACTCCATCAAAGGCACCACCCAAGACATCATCTAGATTTGTTCAGAAGAACCATCCTGAAGATCTAATTATTGGAGACAAAGACATAAAAATTCAGACAAGAAGAAGACTTCCAAATACAATAGAACATGCAAATTTGTATTTACTTTCCAAAGTTGAACCAAAGAACTTTTCAAAAGCAAGTGAAGACAAATACTGGACAAGGCTATGGAGGAAGAATTGGATCAAATAAAAAAGAATGAAACTTGGGAGCTTGTCCCAAGACCTAAGGACAAGAACATCATTGGAACCAAGTGGGCATTTCGAAACAAGCTGAATGAAGATGGCGAAGTCACAAGGAATAAAGTAAGGCTTGTGTGAAAAGGCTATGCACAAGTTGAAGGAATAGATTTTGAAGAGACATTTGCCCCTATTGCAATATTAAAGGCTATCAAAATGTTATTAGCTCTTGCAAGTTTCAAGAATTTCAAAGTTTATCAGATGGACATCAAATCAGATTTTCTTAATGGAAATCTTGAAGAGGAAGTGTATATTGAACAACCTGAAGGATTCATCTTATTAGAGAAAGAAGATTACGTGTGTAGACTAAAGAAAGCCCTTTATGGACTAAAACAAGCCCCAAGGGCTTGGTATTCAAGGTTAGACAAGTATCTCCAAGAGCAAGGCTTCAAAAGAGGAAAAGAGGATAGCAACTTGTATATCAAGAATGAAGGAGATAAGTTGTTAATTGTTGTGGTATATGTGGACGACATCATTTTTGGGGGCGACAGTGATAGATATGCCAAGACTTTGCCTCAAACATGCAGAAGGAATTTGAAATGTCTATGCTAGTTGAGCTATATTTCTTTCTTGGATTGCATATCTCTCAATCAGATAAAGGGATCTTTAAATCACAAACCAAATATGTTAAGGAAATGTTGAAGGAGTTTAGAATGGAAGATTGTAATCCAGTAAGTATGCCTATGATTACTCGTTGCAAATTAAGCAAAGATGATGATTCTCCTACAGCAAATAAGACTATGTATAGATCTATGATTGGAAGCTTGCTATATCTAATAGGTACAAGGCCCGACATTATGCAAGCAGTTGGTTTGGTAGCACAGTTTCAGGCAGCTCCGAAATAAATCCATGTTAATGCAGTCAAGAGAATATTGAGATATTTGAGAGGACTATGGATTTTGGATTGTGGTATCCAAGAGGTGAATATTTCACCATTACAACATATACGGATGTGGATTGGGCAAGCAGTGTTGATGATGTTGGCGTAAGAACTAACACCTCTGGAGTGTGAGTTTGTATGGACAGCTATGCACACTACGTAATGAGTGCTCTTCAAATTAGGAGGGGAAGCTCCCTCGTTGTGCTGGAATGCATGAAATAGAAAACTAAACTAATGTCCTATCTTTTTGTTCTCAGCTGGTAGAGGCACAAGGTTAAGAAAACCTAGAACGTTGCAGCTAAGTATTTTCTGGTTTCGCAGATCATGTAACTACAACTAAGCTAACTTCTTTAAATCTATCCAATTTCCTCAAGAAACAGAGCATGAGGAAATGGAGCAGGAATGTATTGTACGATAAACTCCAGGTGCGGGCTCACAACATGAAGGCAAGGTAGGCGCAACTATTTGCTAATCCGGGAAGAAGTTTATTAAAACAAACAAATGAACGGTAAACCTGGTACAGCTTCACAACATGAAGGCAAGGTAGGCGCAACTATTTGCTTGGCTGAATGAGTCTACTATAACACACATCATACGATAAGCTTTGAGTACAGTTTCGCAACATGAAGGCAAGGTAGGCGCAACTATTTGCTCTTCTTGAATAGGCTTATAATCAACAAAACAAAAGGTAAGCAACTGGGACAGTAGATTGTATAGACGCAACACGCATGCAATAACGATCAAACCAGCAACCCCATTTAACTAAGGTCGAATAAACACCATAACAATAACATGAAGGCAAGGTAGGCGCAACAATTTATTATAACAGCAATTACTCTTTGAACAGATACAATAATAGCAATACTACAGGCAAGGTAGGCGCAGCATGTATGCTATCAAGCAAAAGTTAAATTACAAATGAGCTTAAAGCTCTTATTTATAGACTTCAAGGTGTAGGCAACCCTAAAATCACCTTGAGTCAACTAAAGTCTTGCAATGCATGCAAGATCTTATTCCTAAACCCTAATTGAATGAAACTATACAGTTAACTGGGAAACTATCATCAGTTAACTGAAACATCTAATCTAAATGGACAAGGTGCAACATGCACGTCCTTATTGAAAGCAAGTCAACTGGAATGCTATCATCAGTTGACTGAAAGATCTAATCTAAACTCCAAGTGCATGTAGATGTTTCCAAGAAAGACATTCCATGCAATGTGTAACAATAAGTTAACTCGGAAAGAGGCCTCGAGTTTAACTCCTGTGTCTAATGTCTATCTTGGAAAAAGGTGGGACGCCTTTAACTGAAGTCTACTGGCCCTGATCTTGAGAAATTAACCCATCTACGAGGTCGTTGACTGCATCTCCATCTGGGGAACTGAAGCTCTGGCGAAGAATCCTATGTCTGTGCAGCATGTCTTCTCCATTAGTCATCTGACACTGGAACTCACCCTTTCTCCTGATTGCCTCATCAAACAATGTTGACATGGCTGTAAGCTGATTCATCTTACAGCCAACGGTCTCACCACTGAAAATACCGTGAATAAGTGCTTGGAGCTCTAACTGGATGTCAGCAAGCTCAACATAGTCACCACCCACACGCTGATATACACATGGTAATTGAGACACAAAGTCTCTTATATAGCGGAGTGCACTAGTAACATGCTCTCTGCTCTCAGCCACCTCAGATGCTATCTTTCCTTCTATCTCTGCCTTGAAGATCAACTGTGTTCTCCAAACGTAGACCTCTTCTTTATCTTCTGCCTCTGTGACTGAATCAAATGACATTCCCAAGTTGGCAATCAGAATCTCATCCCTGGGTCTACTAATGGCCAAATCACGTTCCTCATCTTGAAGTTGTTGACGAAGCTCACGTGCATTATACCGCAATTGATACAATTCTGTAAGTACAAGGCGGCCTCTAGCAACAAACTCCTCCTCCCATTCCTCCAATCGCTTACCATATGCAACCAAGAGATCAATCTGACCCTGCTCTGCTGGTGGTTCTAACATATGTGGAAGCGTGGTGACAACATCCCCTGTCTTGTGTACAAGGCTAGAAATGTACTGGCGAAGCTGCTGTATTTCAGCCTTGAGAGCTGATTTATCTTCACCATCTTTCACCATCCTATCCTTGGCGCTATCTGTAGCAACCTGTAGGAGATCAATATCTGTCTGACGAGTACTCTTACCGAAATGAACTGTGATAACTTCGAAGTCTTGAGCTTCCATCTCGTCTAGACTCTTATCTTCTGGAGGTGCAGCAGTCTCAACAATGAATTCCTTATCTGCACTTCTCCCAATATGTATCTGTTTCTTGATCCTCTTTTCAGGCACATCTTGATGGTCATGATCGAAATCTGAATGATCAAGTATGTAAGATGGTTGTCTCCTTTTTCTTCCCAGTTGACTTTCAAGCCAAGATGAATCCCGACTAATCCCACTAGAATGATCTGTACTAGTCGCAGGAGGATCTAATGAATGTGAATGTGTAAAAGAATCGCTGCGAGGAGGTGAATCCACGTCCAAATCAATGTGAATTGGAATGGGAGGCTGCTCTAATGGTGTCGGTGACGGCATACGGGGCTGAACCTCAAGCTGTGGAGAAGTCTGAATAACTTCTCTGACTGGCTCTACATGTGGAATTGCAACAGATGCTTTTCCCTTCGAATTACTAGGCGCTGGATTCTTTTTAGGAGGATTACTCCTCTTCTTCTGCTTAGGTTTTGAAGAAGAAGGCAATACAAGTCCTTTTGGTGGCGGCTCTGCTCTAGGCATGGATGCCCTTCTCAACCTTCTGCTTTCTAAATAAAGCGTACTATTCTGGATGACCCTGCTCGATCTTTCCTTTACTGATGTGAACTCTTTGGCATACCAGTTCACTAACGGCAGTGGTTGTCCATCAACCTGCTCTCTGTAAAATTGAGGAAGTGTATCTCCCTCATCTTCTGTCAATCCTTCCACATCTTCCGCCAAGAAAACAGAAACTTGTGGAAGAGAGAACCTGCTATAGCTACATCTACGAACCTCAAAATCATCATCACAATTCACCTAGTAATCTTCCATCGTAGGTTTGTGATAGGAGAGATTACCTAGGCGAGCTGCGTAATGACTCCAAGGATCATATGTGCGTGTATCCACCAGGTACTTGAGTTTGCAATTTCCTAACTCTTGACCTACGGTCTTAGCATTAATTGCCGTCTTACACCAATACATCCCGAATTGCAAAGGAAACTCGGCAACTGGTTTACGCTTGATGTGCAAACGTTTGTGAACTTCGTACAGCTGCCTCAGGAACTCCATGAATATTGTTTTATCCGAAGGATAACGTGGTAACATAGCTGGTTTTCCTGTGTATCCATAGACACAGATATAGGTGTATGTAGGGAACTGAATGTACCAATCTGCCCAATTCTTCATTGTTGCTCTAGCAACTGTCGAGATGTGAATATGCAACTCCCGGTCCAAGTTTCTCACTGTATAAGTCAAGAAAGCCTCTTGTACACGTTTAAAATGACTTTTAGCCTTCGTGAACTCAAGCTGGTCATAGTAACGATAGACTTTATGTACACTGAGTATGCCCACCGTATTCAAACCATTAAACTGATTCTGATAAGCAATCAAGTACACCAGTTAAGAACACATATGAAATTGATGCGCAGCTAGGAAACCGGTGATTTGCTCGTGAATAGCATTGCTGATGAAGGATGCCCAGTAATAATGCTCTTGTCCAGAGATGATTCTACCAATGATATAATACATCCACAGGTGAAATTTATTTGCATCTGCATGACCTGAGACACGATTAAACAATGTAATTAAAATATTGTATTCATCCTTACACTCGCAAGACCCAAGTTGTTTGGCAACTTGCTCTTCTTTTGTTTCAGCCACCTCTCTATCATCTTGTTCTGACAGTTATCCAGTCCAGCATTGAATGCCTACTCGCTCTAACTCATGGAAATGACCATCCCATCCGAATGTTGAGGAATATCCAGACTTCGCTCGATATCAAGGGGTTTGAGACTGCATATGACACGTCCATCTATTGACCGTATCTCTCGTGTAGCGGAATTGTAATGCTTGATGCAAGATATTACAAACTCCATGCAATGCACCGAAATAGGTATGGAAGCAGCCTCAAGTAACCCGGATTGCTGAATATTCTTGATAACTGAATCCCTGATTTTGAGTGGATCCAAAACTACCTCCGGCAACACCTTATGTAGATCTGTATCAACTGTTCCGATGAAGTCGTGGGTTAAGACCGATTTGGTCTTGAATTCGAGCTGAGTGAACTGCATTCTGAAAAACTTGCCTGTTGACTGTGCACACGGCTATATTTTGACAACTTTTTTGGAAAGCCAAAAATAGCCTGCTGAGGCTAAAAATAGCTTGTTGGATGAGAATTTTTATGAAAAAATCTGAGATATGGCTTTTGTCCAGAAAATGATTCTAAGACAACCCAGAACTTCAGAAATGCAAAAATTTACCCTTTACTCAGCCATGCAAAAGAATTTCGGTTGAGAAAATTAAAGCTTCAAGAACAGATGTTCTGGAACAAATTTTCCTGAAAAATTCTGGCACATGGGTTTTGCTAAGAAAGCTCTTCTAAATCAACCCAGATATTTTGTTTTGTCAAAATCTGCCAACACCTCGAACATGCAAGAGAATTTAAGACGAGAAGATGGAAGAAATATAGAGAAGAAGAAAGATTTTTCTTAATTTTTATTTATTTATTATCTTCTTCTGTCAAAATCGCCACTCTGCCTTGAATCTGATGCTGAATCTGAACTTGTACCTGCAAAAGAATATTTTATCACCTTCGAACTTGATCCTTTGATGAAAATTCGCCAATCTCTTTGAAGAAATTCGAACTTTCAAAGTTGTGTGAATGATAAAAGGCACCATGCTTGTTTAAATAAACAATTCGTACCATCATGCATGCATAATGCAACCCTAATTTAGAAAAAAGAATTCGATTGGCTTCTCTCTAGTTGAACTGCCATTGTCTTTGAGTCTTTAGACTAAAATAATATCTTAATTTTAAAACATGCAAAAAACTAAAAATGGCGCCAATATCTGTCTTTGAAGAAATTCGTCACTTTTCAATGCTCTGCATGCAAAATATTTTTTTTTCATTTTTGCCAAAAATAGCATCTTGCTGTGTTCAACACACTTCCCTGATTCTAAAAAGTCAAATTTTGATCTTTTAGGCTTCCATTTGCAAGAGTTATGAGATTTTTGAGAATCTCCTATTTTGTAGCTGACTGCAAAGTTACAACTGACCCTGTTCAACTCTGATTTCTAGATGATTGAATGATCCTGCAACCATGCTGAGATATCCACCGCGAAGCTTGCATGACAAGGATGAAATGTCTGATGGGAGCAACAACTGCTAAAATCATCATCTGATACCTTAGAAAATTAGGCGCCTCTGATTAAATTGATGTTTTGACTCCAGACTTAAGCCATTTCTTAGTTTTGCCCTCTGATGCTTCAAACTGCCGTTGACGATGAATAATGAACCCCATTGATTGAATAATGGATTCATTGCATGACTAGAAGTATTGTGCATCCAATGACTGTATGTGAGGGATTTGAAAATTGTATTAAGAACCCCAAAAGAATGAGCGCCCCTATCTGTGATAGCTCAAACACCATTTTGACAAAAGTGTGATTTTCGTCTGAACACCATACTTTGACCCTTGATACCGGGAACTGGAATGTTCCGATACGCGTGCCGCCTGTCTTGCTGTACAGTTTGGTCAACTTGCAAGAGATGTTCTTGGAGACGACGAAGCCAGAAAATTGCTTTTAAGGCCTCTAAAAGAAAATCGCCTTTTTCAAAGAAAATTATATTCTTACACTTAGTCATTTTTTGAACTGCCTTCAATCAGCTCTTCTTCACAGCATTATCATCTTGACCTCGCACGTACGAGCATTCGCCAAATCCCGGAGGCTGTCGGCTAGACTCGTTGGATAGCTTGAGTAATTGCACACAAGTCTTGTGAAGACTGTAATTGCAAATAACCCCGTCTGGCAGGCCTAAAGGAGAATCGCCCCTAGCCTACAGCTGTGCAGCTTTGTGTAGCTACGCTTCACCATCCTCTGTTTTACGTGCTTGGTAGGACCTTTGTCACAGTTACTCAGAACATCGGATCGTCTTGTGAACGGTACACTGCAAAACTGAACTGAGCTGGAAGAGATCTCAGGAAGACCTCAATTGCAAATTCATCCATCAAACAGGTCTTATTCAGGATCGCCCCTGGGCTACAGGGGAGCGGATTTGCATTCTGAAAAACTTCTTCTGACATGTATCCTGCCTGCAATTTCCACTTCTAACGCTGATAACTGGATTTCTGTACTGGATACGCTTTCGCTTGATAGCTCGTTGAAAAGCTAAACTAATTCTGCAAAGACTGAAACCATCAAAACACACATGCATCTAGATCTGGGCCTTCAAAAAGAAAATCGCCCTTGGGCTAGAAGGGAGCGGATTGCATTTCTAGACTGCCTCCTTGATGAAAACACTCTTCGTAACCTCTGCTTCTGTCTTCGTTTGCCGGAGTTCTGCAACTCGGATGATCCTGCTTCATGGCTAATCGGAAAGCTGACTGAAAACTGAACATAATGAATGTATCCTTCATCCAAAACACTCAAATCTTGACCTTCAAATGGAAGGGCGCCCCTGCGCTACAGGGGAGCGGATTTGTTTTGAATTAATTGATTTTCATCATTTTATGCTTTGCAAACGCTGTATCCATCACTGCGGTTGACCATGTCGAAGCGTTGTGACTGCTGAGGTGTGTGGATGACTATACTTCATCATTTTCACATGTACGGACACTATAAAGTTGATTTGCATGTTGATTGCGCAAGTGTCTACTACGTTACATAGTGAAAAGTTCCCAGACTTAGAATATTTTAGCACTTTTTGCCAATCTGAAAATCCCCTCCATCAAAAAGCATTATTTCCAACATCTTTTATCGTAGAGCGTTCCTCTTTGAGTTTCAGGCTTAGATATTGATACCTGGTACTGGCCGACTGCCATTGATGACCCCGAAGATCCTAACTTTTCTCCTGAAAAAGTGAAAACTACCCACCAGCCTTAAACTGACTTTTAACTGAAACTGACTTCACCACTGTGATTGTGATGTGAAATAAGCCAATCAAAATTAATTTCAGCCAATTCTGACAAGTTCCTATTTTTTAGGGTTTCGGGCTAAAAATAGATTTCAGAAACCCTAATTTTCAAAATTTTCAAATTTTGCCAGTATCTTCCTGGCATCACACTGACTAAAAGCCCATACTTTATTTGCCCAAAAACTGAGTTTTGACCCCACTTTTACAAGGTTTAGACCATTTTAAGCAAAATGCCTTAATGAAGCAAAAATTTCGGTTTGGGTACAACAGATGACAGGAAGAGCACTAGTGGAGGAGCATTCTTTCTCGAAAATTTGCCTTGTATCTTGGTTAAGCAAGAAACAAACATCAGTTTCCCTATCTATAGTGGAGGCAAAATATATTGCAACAAGAACTTGTTGTACACAGGTTTTCTGGATGAAACAGACTTTGAAAGATGTGAAGGTTGAATATGAGCATCTCATTCCCATACTTTGTGATAATATGAGTGCCATAAACATATCAAAGAATCCTGTTATGCACTCCAGGACAAAGCATATTTCGATTAAGTATCATTTCTTGAGAGAACAAGTACTTGAGCAAAAAGTAAAGTTGGAGTATGTTGCTACAAAGGAACAAATTGCGGACATTTTCACAAAGCCACTCCCAAAGAGACTTTTGAGTACCTAAGAGAGAAATTGGGAGTGTTGTCACTCTCATCCATTCACTAAGTTCTTCAAGAGAAACATATATTCAAGGGGAGCTATTCATTAGCCCCGAATACCCTTTGCCATTGATGTCAAAGGGGGAGGAGTAGAGTAATGGGGAGCATCTCAGTTAGGGGGAGATGTATGGTCCTGTTGCATTCCAAGATTAATTCTTTACAAGGTTTCCTTCAATGACAAAGGGGGAGATTGTTGGAAATTATTGTCATTGATGTCAAAGGGCAGAGTTAGATTGTGCACTATCATCCAAATATTGTTGAGCAAAGGAGGAAATTTAAATAGATTAAATTGCATTATTTCAAGGTGTTTTAAAGATAATTTCATATGCTGGCTGACTTGCATAAAGTTAAATAAATTCACATTTGCTAGGGGTCATCCCCATGAAAGTAAAATAAAATGCATTTAATGCTAAATGGGCTGACCTCCTTGATATGTGTGTTTTTCTTGGGAATTATTTTAAAATAAAATAAAATATATTTCATGCCCTTTGGGCCGAACTTGTGAATTTGAGTGCTTGGCTTTGAAGGAAAATGAAAATTGAATAAAATATTTATCTTGGCTGGCCTGTTCTTGAGAGATGCAACTGTTGGTAAAGGGGTGCAATAGTTGGTATAAATAATAGGTTATGTGGAGATCATTCAAGCAAGCATTCCATTGAATATCAATTTGATTTCAAGGCAGATTTAAGCAGACTGTAAGTGCAGATCCGAGGAGTTCATGTGAAGCCATTTTTGAAGATTATTTCAGATGCTATGAGCAAATTATATCAGACATTATGAGCAGTCAATTGTCAGACTTTTAGCATTTTGTTTCAGACCCCTTTTGAGCAGAAATTTTGAAGTGCATGAGCAGGCATTGAAGGTAACTTATTGCAGACATTAAGGGCAAATAAGTGCAGATCTTTGAGCAGAGTTTTTGAAGAATATAAGCAGATTTAAGAAGCAATTTTTGAGCAGATTGGTGAAGTGTGTCATGTCTCCGAAATTGTAATACTGAAATATAGAAACCATGAAATACAAATAAATATAAAATACATATAAATATGACAATTTCATTTCAATTATGATTACCCAAAATAATATTATAATTATGAGCATAAATGACTACCATAAATATTATAATATCAATACAATAAATAACAAATATAAAATAACCCTCGCCCAATTCATAGACTAAATATCAAATATAAAATAAGCAAATATAAACAAATATTAAATATAAAGGAAATAATAATTGACATATGAAGTAGTAAAGAACAAACACACAAATGAATATCCATACATATACAACTGAATGTAATCTAAAACATCATTATAATTATACTATGTGTTATTATCAAGAAACCAAAAGCTAAAAGCATCGGTGGGCCAGCATAGCATTAAGAGTAACAAAAGTCAAAATAACAAATATAACAAAAGCCAAAAGTCAGCACAAGGAAAGACATGACCATTCAAAGACCCACGGTTTGGGAAGGACGTGATCTTCTACCAAATCGTGGGGTATTTTAATAGACTCTCAAGAAACTTCAAAAACATCATCGTGTGGGGGAAAAAAGGAAAGAAAGACCAAGGCATCGGTGGATGAGACAATAGGACGATATTCAAAAATATTAAGAGCAGATCTCCATCGAATGGAATAGAATGGAAAATAAATATAATCTGAAATATATTGCTATTTAAAGGAGTTTTAAAGGTAGAAATCTGAATAGGAAATAAAGACAGAAATAAAATGGATATTTCTGAATATAGTAGTAAATATATTAATATATTACTATTAGAGAAATAAATAAATAAATTTAATATATGTATGTATGTATGTATGTATATATATGTATATATGTGCTCATAACTAGTGATTATTGGAAGATTAAAATTAATTAAAAATAATTATATAATAATATACTATTGAGCCTTATAAAGTATTTACGATCTTAATATAAAAAATGGATAGATTAATATTTATTTATATATGTTTTTATCCTATGATCAATCAAATGTAAGATTGAAGGAAGGCGATTAAGGAATAAAGAGTCATGGGAAGACATAGCCGATAAGGTGATGTACTCACTTAACAATAATATTTAGCATATTTTGAATATAAGAAACTAATCTTGCTCATTTGATTATTGGTGCAATGTTTTCCTTTGATGTTATCAATATTATAATAGTTTTATGAATTGATGATGGTTCCTTTAGCATTATCATGACCATGAATGAAACTAAAGGGTATGATATAGCGTCATTTAGTTTCCATCATTGTTAAATTGGATAGTATCATTGATCATAGACAAACTAAATATGATGAGAATTGGCATTGTTGTAGTAATATAGATCCATGTACCTTTTTGCATTATGTTACATTTTCATGCATCCAAATAATACTCTCAAACACGATACATGCAATAGTAAATGCACAAGTGACTGTCCAAAGATTGTCTGCTCCGTGATTGTTACCCTATTAGAACGAGGGAAGCATTCACCAAGTGGATTGCCTAGAAACCCCACCCTTGGGCCCGTAGGCCCAAGCAAGGGATTGGTCATGAAGGGTGGGGGTCCCACCTCAACATTCTGTTACTTAGGGGGGTGGTAGGCCGTTGGCCCTTTGAACTTTGGGTTTACCCTCCTCCTAATAGGGCCATTGTCTTTCGAGGTACTGCCATGTGTCGAGAATGCAAGTACTAAGCCGTTGGGAAAGGAGGATTGTGGTGAACAACCTCCCGTGCCTAACAAGAAGGCTTCAGAGCAGATCCACCCAAGGCACTCCTCTTGCTTGTTAAAATTGCATTTATGATTATGCTTATATTTTGGATATCTAGATATTAATGCTAACAAATATATGTGTATGTGGAAATATTGTTAATATGGTGAATGCAGATTTCAAACCAAGATTACTTCATTAAAAGAGAACATTCATTTGGAAAGAAGAAACCCTAAACCTAATCAACAAGTGAATTCTAGGGTAAATCGGGTAAGGGACATTACAAAGTGTTTCAGAACTGATTGAAGAAGGGGATCAATAATTTATCTTTTATTCTTTTGGAGGTCGGTGCCTCATTCTCAAAGAGATCGGTGTCTCTTTTTGATTTGGTGCTCAATGGAGGGGATTTGTGTCTCCAATGGATTGGTGCCTACGAAGTTGTAAGAAGATTTCTATAAAAGCAATATTTTGCCATGGTTTTCTCCCGCAAGGGTTTCCATGTAAAATCGTGTGTGCATCTTGTGTTCTAATTTTCTAGATCTTAATTGTGTGGATGTTTTGATTATTTCTTATGATTGCCAAAGTTATAAATGGAAAAAGTTGTTCTTATACTAATTCACCCCCTCCCCCCACCCGTTCTCAGTATAAGTGTGTGTGTGTTTCTTCAATTGGTAGCAAAGCAGGTTCTCTACTACTAAGCTACTAGACCTTGTGATGTTTCTCACTTCTGTGGGCTTTTCGTTAGGCTGCTTATTATGCAGTTTGAATGTGGCCCATTTCTCCTACACAATTTTTCGTTGCTGATGTTTCTCACTTCTCTAATCCACTTCTTAACATACCTCTACTGCAAGGGGACCAAATCTCCAGTCCTCCCACACTAGATATTCTAGTCATGGTCATCAACAAGTAAAAGTTGGTCTCACCACAATAAAAACCACAAAACAAAGGAACATAACAGCTCTAATACCAATCTAATATTTAATTAGTATAGATATTCCATGACTAACTCATCAAAACAAATCTTTATCTTTCCCACTAATTTTAGTTGACGGACTTATTATTCTCTCATTGTTTACCTTAAAAAATAATCAACATGTGCCTAGAAATGACTTGTTCAAGTGTTGAAATTCTTGGAGATAGTTGTAAGCATGAAATGAAATGATGAATTAATAAAATCATAGCACAAAACAAGGCACAACACATGAGATTACCCTAGAGAGCTCAAAGTGAGAAGAAATTCCAGAAGAGTGAGGCAGATTGCATTCTTTCACCACTACCTTCGCTGCAAATTATAAGCATATTTTCTTTTTTAAATATTCAACAACACCAATCACCAGTACAACTTGCAATAGTCTGCAACTTTCTTAGATGCACTCTCCTCTCCTGCATTCTTTCACAAGGCACAACACATGAGATTACCCTAGAGAGCTCAAAGTGAGAAGAAATTCCAGAAGAGTGAGGCAGATTGCATTCTTTCACCACTACCTTCGCTGCAAATTATAAGCATATTTTCTTTTTTAAATATTCAACAACACCAATCACCAGTACAACTTGCAATAGTCTGCAACTTTCTTAGATGCTCTCTAGAATTGACTTACAAAGATAGATGGTTAGCTTGGTAGTTCCTTTAACAGTGACTTTTGATTGGAATAAGAAGCTCAAATGCCAAGGATCATAAGGGACATAATTTGAAACTGTTAAACCTGCATTTTCATTTCTCCCTAGCAAAACTGCATTGTAAAACAGGGCAAAATGGCAAAAACGTCATTGGGCTGATATAGAGACTTTGGGCACATAAGGACTGTTGCCCTAAGAAGTTTCTGGTGAAGAACTCCACAATGATATCGGTGGTTACCTCACTAAGCCGAATATTTCAATTAACCTGTTGTGATATTTTCTACTTCTACCATCTTGGCCTTGCTTTGTAGATGATAACTAATTGAAGGGAAAAAAAATACATCTTTGCTTTCAAATACTTAAGAATGTTTGTTCCACTTCCTTCTTAAAGAATAAAATGGGTTACGCTCAAATAAAAATAATAATTTATAATTCTTATCAGATCCCAAAGCGGGGTTGTTACATACATACTAAGTCAAAACTCAAAACAGATATTACCAAAACCAATGGCCTGCAATCTTTCATATCCTTATATAAAAGAGTTAAATTATTCTGAATAAGATAGATGACAATCCAAAATTCAGAGAATCTAAATGAAGTAGGATTTCACACTAAATTTAATAATTTAAATCTTAAAAACAATGCAGAAAATGTCTAATTTATACTAAGTAAAAATTAATCATCTACAAAGTGCCCATATTATGGATAACTACAATAACTATTGTTTCTAGTTAAAAGAAAAGATGAATTACATCACAGTCACATTCGCCTCCGTAAGCCTCAAGAATCTTGCATATATCTTTGCGATCGTAATGTCTAGCATCTGCTAAAGGCTTTACCAATTAAGTAAACAAAGTCAGTACATGAAATGGCTTTATAGTACTAAATCTGAACAGTATTTCAAAAACAAACATTATTTATTATCAATTTGCAATGAAGGAATGATTCCTAAGCAAAACCCTAATAGAGATCTTCAAATATTGGAATAGGTGGTGGTAACCGTAAAATACTACAAATATTGAGATGTGACAAACCCTTAAATAAGGTTTATTGTTTACCTGATTTGAAACTTGATTATGTTGCATAAAAAATTCTTTGTTGTCAAAAATCATTTCTATATGTGAAAGTTAAAACCAGATGGTCATTTTTTTATCAAATCAAATTATCATGTCAAAATCCAAAATATTATATTGTCAGACCTTGTAATTTGCCCACCAATTTTAATTTTATTCTTAATTATTAGTTAATAGTCTAATTAATAAATTATTAGACTATTAACTAATATTTTAAAATTAAAATTATAAATATTAATTTTAATTAACAATAAATTATTAATTAAAAAATGATATTAATAAATTTTAAAAACTAAAAATATTTTTAGTTAATATAATTATCAATAATTTAAAATTGATTATTAATTAATATTTTAAAAAATTATTGTTAAATATTGATATTATTAAATTTGAAAAATGAGAAATGTTTTTATTACTATAATTATTAATAATTTATTATTAAAACTAATTGTATTATTAAAATTTCAAAAGCTTAAAGTTAAAAATAAATTAGAAAAGACAAACAAAAGAACAATAAGCAGCGGCGGCTGCTTTTAATAAAGGAGTTGCAGCCAAGTCAAAAATTCAGAAAAGCAGCAGCCAATAAAAATCAGCTGCCACGGAGGATAGAAAAGGACAAATCTCTGTCCAAGTCAGAAAATTCAAAAAAAGATGATGTCAGCCTCAGGAGACAGCAGCAACAAAACAAGGAGAAACGTAGGTTTTCAAACAGATGAATAATTTTATAAAGTGCAATGCATGAAAAAAAATGCATTAATTATAAGATCTGTTATCAAAAAACTGTCTTAGGATTGCAATTCTTTATCTTTTAGATTATTTGGTCTTATGAACATCATTAAAATATTTCTTTCATTCATAAGATGTATCATTTATTAATTTTTTGACAGTTTGAAAAAAACAATACCGATTTTTTAAACATTTGAATATTTTTATAAAATACAATTTATGAAAAAGCATTTGAATATTTGTATAAGTGCAACTCATGAAAAAATACTCTTACTAAACATACGTTTTATTATTTTTTATGAATAAGATGTATGCTACTTTTTATTAATTAACAAGATAATAATATACTATTTTTGAAAAGTTGCGCCTAAGACAAACACAAGTTTCATAAGGTAATTTTTAAACCACAGGCAAAGTCAGAAAGGTGTAACAAGCGCAAGTTTCACAAGATTTTGTTCCTTTTTAGAAAACTGAAGGGAAAGTCAGAAAGATGCACCTGTTTGAAAGTGGAGATACTACGTTGGTTGTTTTTTTCTGTCTAAACAGTGACACCTAAGTGAGAAAAAATGCAGGCAAAGAAATCAAAATTTGAAAGGAAAAAAAATGACAAAAGATTCAATAAATTGAAAAATCAGCATTCAAAAGAGGAACTCGAGAGGAAAGCACAATTACATCTTTTGGAGCATTAGGATGGAAAATTATTTGAATATTCTAGGGTATGATACTTGGCGATCCATCGAACATGGCTATACTGCTCCTACAACCCCAATAATGGCCCAAGCCAAAAAGAGGGCAAGCAAAAATAATGCCAAAGCCAAAAATGCAATTTTGTGTGGGTTATTTGAATCGGAGTTTGTGAAAGTGATGCATTGCAAATTGGAGAAGGACATGTGGGATAAGTTGAAAAATATATATGAAGGAGATAACAAGGTTAAGAAGGCCAAGCTTCAAACCGACAAGAGACAATTTGAGGGTTTGAAGATGAAGGATGAAGAAAATATTGCTACCTATCTATTTCGTGTGGATGAAATCAACACTATTTGTGGTCTTGGAGAGAAGGTTGAGGATGCAATAATGCCGCAAGTGTGCATGCTGAAAATGATATCCAACTGAGGAGAGAGTCATAATCTAACTAACAGAAAGCAAGTTCAACTCCATGCCAGGTACGAAGTATACATTGAGAAATATTAAATTTCTCCCTCTAGAATGAATCTGCTCGTTGCCCTTTCCAACAACAGTATACTCTTCGCCTCCTCCAAAGATAACCGAGTCTCTAAAGGGTGTGTGCTCAATGAACCAATCCCGACGATGAGTGAAATGTCGAGAAGCACTTGAATCAATGTACCAGGCAAAGGATTTCACAGGATCTGCTGGATTCTTGGCCATGAAGGCATAGAACGCAAACTCCTTCTGCTCAGTGTGCTCTGCAACATGGGCTTTAGGTTTGGACTCTCCTTGCTTGTTCTATTTAGAAGCTAACCATTTCCGACAATCTTTCTTCATATGACAATAGTTGCATTGAACATTCTTCTTTTTGGAAGAATCTGAAGACTAGTCTTGACTAGTTTGCTAAGAAGGCTGATTTTTGCCTTTATTCTTTTGAATGGTCCTGGCAGGAAATGCCTGCTCTATGGAGGATGAACTACCACCGTGTTGTACCCAAACCAATTTTTTTGCTTCATTAAGGCATTTTGCTTGGAATGGTTTAAAGCTTGTTAAAATGATGTCAAAACACAGTTTTTGGGCAAATCAAGTATGGGCTTTGAGTTAGTATGATGCCACAGAGATATTGGCAAAATTTGAAAAAATTGAAAATTAGGGTTTTTGGACCCCTATTTTAGGTTAAAAAGCCTAAAAATTGAAACTTGTTAGAATTGGCTGGAATTTGTTTTGATTGGCTTATTTTGCTTCATGATCACAATGGTGAAGTCAGATTCAGTTAAAACTCAGTTTAAGCTTGGTGGCTAGTTTTCATTTTTTCAAGTGAAAAGTTAGGTTCTCTAAGCTCAACAATGGCAAATGGCCAGGTGCCAGGTGTCGAAAGCTAAGCTCAAAACGCTTCGGTGATGTTTCTATGACGATTTTTGTCCGAAAAGAGGCTTCGTCTCGGAGGGGATTTTCAACGAGGTGAAAATACTCGAAAATTTTCTAACTCTGGAGCAAAAGCGCACCTGTGAGCCAAGGGCACCCTTAATTCTGGAGGTCAAGATCAACTTTTTCAGACTTGTCTCTTCTCGATGTCTTCTCCAGAATCATGTTAGCTTCGTGATGAGCCAGCCAGCCAGTCCAACGGATCTATCTATCACCTGAAACTAGAGATTGAACGCAAAACGAGTGAAATTGAAAATAACTGTCTGTTGGTGTGTGTTTTGAATACGCCACCATACACAGAATAAAATGCCCAAGGACACTTTATCCTCTCTTGAAAAGTAATTGTAAATACCTAGAAGATAATACAATGACTCCAATGTTTCTTTTGGCCAGGTTATGACATATGGACAAGGTCAGTGGGCGTTGTGATTTGCTGGTAATCACAAGGGGACTTACATAAAATTCATTTCGCGAGTTGAGGACTCAGACAGTTTTATCATTGAAGCTCCTTTTGATGGGTATTTTAGTTTTTCCAAAAAAAATGGGCAAAAGGATAAGGGTTTAGAAATCTAAACTACGCCTAAGAACTCAAGAGACGGCAGTGACGGGATAAAATAGGGTAACCACACTTTGTTTCGCTTCCTTTGGACAACTACGCAAAGTGGGTGCAATCTTCAAAGGAAGTGATAATAATTTTCATGTTTGACTTGAAAACAAACAGAAGTTAAGCATCCACAAATCAACGGCTTAGACTAACTTTACACATCAAATGCAAATCATCCATTTGACAAAAATATGAGCTAAATTTTATCTACCACTACTATCAAATCTATCATCCACTTAACAAACATATAAATGAAATACTAATCTAATTCTACTCTAAGTGTTGAAGGAGAAATATTAAACCTTGCACACTATTTGAAAAAAAAAGTGATTCTAAGCAAATCATGCACTAGAGCTTTTATTGACGGAAATAGTCTTGTCGCAACAATATTATACTACTCACTTCACAAATTGTAAATGAGAGCAATCAAGTTTATATAGAGTTCATGAATTTGAATAAACGGCTCAGATTAAAAATGAGCCAACGACCAAAATCAAAACAAATAAACCCTAATTAGGGTTTCCCAAAATGACTTCAGTAAACAGAGAGTTGACAGGGTGATGTGGCACTTGGAGCTATTTTCAAGGAATTACATCCCGATCCTCCTGCGTTGCCGTGTGTTTGATGAATCTGGACACGATCAAGGCAACTTCATCCATGGTGACCTGAGGAAGCATTCCAATCCTGAATTCTAGTCTGTCCACACTCTCGGCGCATCTGGCAAAGGTATCCTCCCACTCTGGCTTGGTCTTCTCAAAAGACTCTCGGATGCTTAAGAAGTTCGCCAATTTGACCCAGTCCTGCTTCAAAATAGGTCCCGTGATGGAAAAGATGCCTTCTTGGACCTTCCCTCTCAAAACCTCTAACTGCAGGTCATTCTCTCGTAGAGCCTCCTTATCCAGGATATCGGCGATCATGTTGAGAAGTTTGGTCTGAACTTCTTTGACTTGTTCTTCCAATCTGATACTGTCAACCTTCACCCTCTCCAAGACTTTGCCTCATGCCATCAAGGCCCAATACCAGGTGTGGAAGTCATAGGCCGCTCCTGCTGCAATAACATCTCCGTCTATCAGCTCCTGCTTAGGAACTCCTTTCAAAATCCTAAGGCAAGGGATTATCCTATCTTGCACATCCGGAAAGTTATCCCATACTTCTGCCAAAGCGGCCACCCTAGAAAGTAGGGCAGTGGCCTGGCCATAAACCAGAGTCAACCTCTCTACGAATGCCTCAGCTTCAATCCCCTTCGCTGCTATCCATTCTCTGGCTTCCCGAACTATGACCGCGTTTTCTTCTATCTCCTTAACGGCCCCCTGTGAAGAGTTTGAGAGTAGAGGATCTGTCGTGTTCTCTTGATCAAGTGTCGGATATACTCCTTTAGGCGCTCTCTAACTGGCACTCCTTCCTCCTGGCTACCTTCTTTGCCAACCTTGACTTGATAGTGGACACAGAATTGTCCAAGTCTTCAATTTCTTGGCCCTTTGTGGTTGGGCCCAAGTCAATGGTTGTGATGGCATAATCTTGTGGAGCCATGTCCTCCTATGGCCTGTCCATTGTAGGCACTATGATCTGCACTGTCCTGTTGCCGACTCCATCTCTCTGTATGCTCGAGAATTTCTTTGCTGGCTTCTTAACTGCAGTCTACATAAGTCTGGCCAAGAAGTCAGCAGTGTCATCCTCTTCTGGCTCCTCCACTGGCGCCTGTACTTTCAGCCTCTCCCTTAGCCAATTCGGGATCATCGGTTGCTCTATGCCTTCATCCTTCGACCTGTCTTTTCTGTCAGGAACGTCCAAAATTCCCCTAAGAGCTGAAATCATTCCTTCCTAGAAATCCTCGTTTTGAGTGTCCACATTTTCATCATCGGACTCCAATATTTCTGTGCCCGTGGGAGATGGTGGCGCATCTTCATCCGGCTGAGGCTCCATATTGTTTTCTGGAATCGGGGAAGGATCCCTAATGTTAGCCAGTGAAGCATCTACAGTAGCCAGCATCTCCTCAATATTCCTAGATGCGGCCGAGTGTGAAGGCTTTACCTTAGCATGCTTCTGGACTGGCTCCTTGCCTGCAACTATCTCCTTCCTTTTCCTGGAAGTGGTGGCCTCTATCATCTCTACGCCCTGGGATGCGTTCGCATTGGAAGAATAGGATTCCGCCTCACTCAACATATCCTAAGTTAAGGTTATCCTTTTTCGCCTGAGTTCCTGAATCTGTAGATCAACCCACCACTGCGTATACTTGATGATAGGTCTCATCAAAGTATTTAAATTGACGTGCTTGGATTCTAACCACCTGACCATCGGCAAAGGCAAGCTCTCATCAAGGTGCATCTGTACCTGTTGTCCATCTTCCTCCAACTAATCCGGCACTCGACAAAGTTCTGTTGCCCTGATCAAACTGACAAGCAATCTGGACCACATCTTTCGCCTAACTTCAAACTCGTCTATAGCATTTGCCCAGAAATCTTCCAGTTCGACCCTATGCTTGTACCTCCTTCCATCCATCGTCTTGATGTGGTGATGCAGGTCGAAGTGGCTCCTTGATGGGTAGGTAGCAAAAGGATAATGCTGAATCTCGAGCCTGGCACTATCTGCTGCCTGTGATGATGGACAAGACTCTAGCATGTTCCCTATAAAGAAGGGAAAGGTTACTGCCGCCTTTTGTTTTGTCCGTTGGACGCCTTGAAATTCTTCTAGCTGCCTTAGTACTTCCAACAGGACCATCTTGTTAGTTGGGAAAATGGGCAAACGATATGGGCTCCCAGTAAATCCCTGGATTCTGATGTAAGTATATCAGGGATACTGGATAAACCATGACCCATATTTGCCAATCAGCTTCTTGGCCTCAGGAGTCAGTCGTTGATGCGTCCCTCCCTAGAGTATCCTAGTGATATACATAAGGAAGGCGTCATGAGCTCGCCGGAAGTGCGTCTTTTCTTTCAACTGCAATTGTGGATAGCAATCGTATACCTTCAGCTCATTTGATCCACTACCGACCGTGCCCTTGCATATCAAGCCTGCATACTTGTAAGTCCTAGCCAACATGTAGATGACATAAGAACTCATATAAAATGTTTTCGTTTTCTCTAGGTTGAGAAGCTGCTCATGGAGGTTGTTGCTAATCATTCGTGACCAGTTAAACATCTTTACGCCCTCTAGATGTCCTCAATAAAATAGTACATCCATGGCTCAAATGGCGCCCCCAAAGGACTGCATGCTATTCTGTTCAGCAAGACAATGATGTCTCCGTAGTCCTCCTTGAAGTCCGTTTGCATCAACTTCTTGGGCATTTTCTTGACCGATAGCCTAGGCTTGTCCAGCCATGACTTGTTGATGTTGGCGGCACAAAGGTCAAGCTGCTCATCATACAATCTTTGGGTGTCTTCCTTAGTTTTATAAGTGGTCTTAGGATACGAAGGAATGCCAAAGGCCTCTTGTATGGCCAACTCTCCCAGATGTGCCAATATTCTCCCGTCAGGCGCCACAATTTGTCTCAACTCAGCATTATAATGAAGCGCACACTCCACCATCAATTCAGCACATTCAAGCGCAGGCGGAAATCCGGCAGCTTGAAAGATTCCATTTCTTACCATTCTCTTGGCTGCAGGCGTGGGTAAAGGCCCATTGTGCCCATATACTCTTCTCTTGAATTCATCAAGGTCTATATGACCAAAATTGGTGTCCGAGATGTTCTTCCATTTTGATTTTATTTTAGTCTCTGGCTGCGATCCTTTGCTTGCGAACTTCATTTGTGCTTTCTTGGGCGTCTCTTCTTGATTGACTGTCAACCTGCAAGTACAAAATGCTTAACATTAATATAAGAACTTTTAAAATCAAATTACTCCGGGGTGTAGTTTGGACAAAATCGCACTTTCAGCTTATTAAATTAAAATTCCTATCAAAAAGCAAGCTGAAAGTAATCAAATCCGCCCATCAGTGAATGAAACTCGTGCCAGAAAGGAAGTAGAAGATAAAAATGAGGTACAAACACATTGTCGATTAATTTCCAAACCTCAAAGACCGTGTTCTGGCTGCAAATGAATTTAAAAATTCTGAAAATCTGCCAAAGGAAGTGTGCCAAAGCTGGGAAGTACAATTTTTAGCAAAGAAATAAATTATTTCTCTCTAAAAATCACGCCTGTCAACAATAAATTACTTCCTTGATTCTCACAGCAACGTTACTTGCACCAAATTTTCTTTCACAAACGATTCCCAGAAGACTCAAGAAAGATAGCCTCTTCTCAGCCGAAATTGTGAAGAAATGAGTTGCTGAAACTCATTTTATGGCTGAGAAGTGCGATTTTCCTCAAGGAATTGCTTTCTTTTCTCTGATTTTCTTCCAATTTTTAGAAACGTTTTTCTTCTCAGATCGGCAAGATTCTAATTTCACTTTCAGTTGTCGAGGCAAGTTTCTAATCTTCATCTTTGTGCCACCTCTGTTTGAGATTTTCAAATTTCTTCAAAATTGCCTAAGTGTTGGAGAAAATATCAAAAGATATTAAATTAATTGTTTAAAATTAATTTTCCAACATACTTTAAATTTTCGAATCATGGCAATTTTAAATTTACCTAAGGCAGAATAACTTAATCTTCCAAATAATCTCCAAACTTCGAATTTTTTAATTAAAATTCCCTAAGTGTTGGGAAATAATTAAAAATATTAAAATATTTAATTCCAACCCATTTAAAATTGATACATGGCTAAGTTTGTTTGTCCGAGGCAAAATATCTCTTTTCAAATTGTCTGCCTAGCCAAAATGTGCTCAATAGTTCATCTGCCAAATTTCAACTCTCTAGGCGGAGTTCTAACCCTTGTGGACATTTTTATTTAGCCAAACGATTCATCTTCTGGGTTGGGCGAACTTGGAGATCTCTGCCACTTTGCCATTTTTTATTAGTGCCTTAGGAATTTTTCCAAGCTGAGAGGGGTGGACTTCATGGTTGCTCTGCCAAACACTCTTCATTTTATCCCAAAGAATTTCATTCCATTGTGTTGAGGAGTGATTTTCGTGCCAGCCAAACCTCTTCTTCCTCTGGACATTTCTCCGTTTTTCATGCCTTAGAAAAATTTACCTTTCAAAGTTGGACGAATTTCTTATAATTCCTTGCCAATGGCGTATTTTATTCTCCATTTGTCTTAGGCGAACTTCACACTTTTCTTGCCATGGCAAATTTTATTCGTGCCTTGTCCAATGGCAAATTTCACTTGTATTGGCCATTTAATTCAATTTCTAGCAAATTTCCCTTGTAATTTCACCCCTTCCAAACATCTTGGAGTGAACCCCTTCATATTTTTACCCTTCTCCAAACTTCTTGGGGCGGACTTCATAGACTTCTTGCCATTTTAGCATATAGCGGACTTCATAGACCTCTTGCCATTTTCCTTAGGCCTGTCGGACTTTGACTATTTTGTGCCATGGGCGGACTTGCCTTCTCCTTTGCCATGGGCGGACTTTGACTTGCCTTGTGCCATCCACCTCTCTCCAAACATCTTGGGCGGACTTTAGCTTCCTCATGCCAAGGGCGGACTTGGCTTCCTTCTTGCCATGGCGGACTTGGAGACCTCCATGCCATGGGCGGACTTCAGCCTTGGCTTGCCAATGGCTACCTTTGGCATGCCAAAGGTAGGGCGGACTTCTTAGACTTCATGCCATTCCTTCCTTGAGGGCGCCATCTTCATGACTTAGCCATTTTTCAAAACTTTTGCCATTTTACCTTGATTCTTTTGACATCTAGAGGCGTGTTGATTTCTTGCCTGATGGAATCCAAAAATAGAAACTTTCCAAAAATAGAAAAAGCAAAAAGCATCCCTAAAAAATAGGAACTCTAGAATGGCCTAAAAATGCCAAAAATCAAAAAAGCAAAAAGCAAAAAAGCAGAATCCCTAAAAAATAGGAAGTGTCAGAATTGACCGAAAGCAATGGCTTTCCTCGTCTACTGGGTCTTCTGAGCATTTCCATGATGTTTAAGTTTTCGAATGGGTTCAAAATTTCAACTTGGCCGGACTGACTCTCAAAACCTTATTCAAATTTAGGACTCTAAACTGGCGATTCAGAGGGCAACATCAAAACTTGGGGGTCCCCATTTGCAATGGGGCGATGTGTGAAATAGGTCACAACAATGTCTAGAGTGAAAAGTGTGCCTCTCAGCCAGGGGCGCCCATCTTTTTGGAACTCCAAATGAGGTTTTCTAATCAAGTGTTGCCTAGGAGGTTTGTTCAATTTTGGTCTGGCTTCGCAACGCATCCGTCAATGGGTGAATCCAACTTGTCGTGTTGCCAATGTCAGAGGTCAAACTTGAGGTTTCAGTCATGGTCAGAAATGTCCAGAAATGGCAAAAGCGCCCCTGTTTGGTGCCTTCAATTCAGTCTTTTCAATGATTTCAGGTGCTCATCTTGACCGTGTTGGTTCAAGCATTCTGCTACATATCTCAGTCGGGTCAGATGACTTCTCAACAACTTGTAGCTGGAGGTTTAGTGGATTTTAGCCAGTTTTTGAAATGGCCAAGTCTGGGAGGAAAAGCACCCCTGGAGGCTAGGGGCGCCCATGTTTTTAAGCTATCAAATGATGTTTTTATGAGAAGTGCTCTCCAAGAGCTCTTGTTCAAAATCCAACTAGCTCCGCAGTGAGCTAGTCAGCTAGTTCTGAAGTTTTGTCGGACACCGAGAAACACGAAGTGAAGTAAGGTCAGAATCACATGAAAATGACGGAAAATGCATTGAAAATTTTCTTAGTCTGAGGTCAAAAGCGCCCCTGAAGGCCAGGTGCGCCCTGCTTTTTGAGGCCTCAAATGGATGAATTAGGGTTTGTCACCTCAAGGAATCTTTTGTCAGATTTGATCCTACTCTTCGATGAAACTATCAGCCAATCAATCCGACATGTCAGTCAATCATAATCAATGGTCAAACGTGAGCTCTAGCGAGGTTTTCAAATTCAAATTTTCAGGAAAATGGCTAAGTTTGGAAAGAGGCGCCTAAAGTCAAAGGTTGACTTTTTGAACTCAAGAGAAGTGGTGCGCATGAGACGTGGAATCAGTTAACTAAAATTAGCTCTTCAGTTCAACTCTTTTTAAGTCGACTTCTTATAAGCCTATTTTTAGTCTGTAACTGAGCGAGATCAGCTTGCATGCGCCAATTGATTGAACTTCTGAAGGTGGCACCCTAATTAGGGTTATTCTTCATTCAGTTAACTGATTTTAAAGCCAATTATAGGCCATGTGTGGGTTTTGAAGGTTCAGATAGAGTTCAAGTGCCATTTCCAAGACATTGCATGCATTTAACACACCTTTGAAGATAATTTCTTATATATTTTGTATATGGTGTCCATTATTTCTCATCATGAGTTGACTAAAAACGTTTTTTCTTGAGCATGAAAATGATCTGAAGGTGCTACAGGTGTCAGAATTCAGCGTTCTTCGTAGCTACAGATTCAGAATGTTTAGAGGAAGAATATTTCAGACTTTGTTTTCCATTTGCATGCAGGTTTCATCAGACATATTTCAAGCATAGGCAAATTTCTACAGAAGAAGATTTAAACAAAACACAAAACTTCTATCTTTTGTCTTATTTCCTCTATTCTCATCTTAGGTATTCTTTGCATGTCAAAGAAAACGGAAAAATCTTCAGAAACGCATCATCTGGGTTCGTGTATTTCAGCATCAACGACAATACCCATGTCTTAGATTATTTTGTGAAAATTGTCTCACTGCCTCTATTCTAGAGCAGTGTGCCTTTTTCCAGACTTTTCTTTGCATGTGGGCCTAAAACACATTTTTTCGCAAATCTGTCGATTTGGGTTGTCTTAGAATTCAATTCAACACAAAACCCATGTTCCAAATTTTCGCGAGAAAAATTGCCCCTAGTGCCCCTAACTACCAGTTCAAATCTCAACTGAAAACCTTTTGCATGCAGGCCTAAATCACATTTTTTCGCAATTTTGTCGATTCGGGTTGCCTTAGAATTCGATTCTGCACAAAACCCATATCCCAGATTTTTTCTGTAAAAATTCACTTCCACTTGCTATTTTTAGCCTATCCCTGAGCTTTTTCAACCTTTTCTAAAGTTGTTCGAACATACCCAACTTTACAGTCAATAATCTAGTTTTTCATAATGCAGTATAACCCCATAGATTACAAGGCCAAACAGATCTTTGTTCATGATTTTCTGAAAACTACCGATACTAACTTAGGTCATGTTTACCCTGTTATCAATCTGAGTACATTGGAGGGTACCAACAACACTACAGTCAAGAATCTAGAGCATTCAGGTTTGCTTGCAGCAGCATCCATTCCCATCTCAGTCTTCAATCTAGAGTTTGTAATCGCTTGCATCAAGCATTATGACTCATCTACCAGACAAATCAGGTCAGCCGATGGAAGGGTCGTTTGTAGCCTCAAACCGAGGGACATTGAGAAATGTTTTTCTATGCCTCCGCATTCAGATCATATTACAATATCCATTCTAGATTGTGACAGGATATGGGAAGAAAGACAAGGACAGATCGCAGAAGAAAGTAGCTCAGCAATGGTTGAAAGTTCAGAAAACCAACATGCCACAGAAAATTGGGCGTGGTGAGTTCAAGGACGAGATTGACATTTTAATAACTTTACTCAACCGGGTATCAGGTTAGGAACACGCAAGCGTTTTCCGATCATGGATGTTCTACCTCATCTCTCGAGCTATTGACAAGAAAGAAGCCTTTGATTGGGCAATGTTTATCAGTGAATGTCTTCACTAGCAGATTACAGAGTTCTTGAGAAAACACGAATTTCATATGGTGACTTTTCTAGTTTACTTGGTTGCATTTCAAGGCAGCTTTAGACTATTAAAGAATCATGGAGTTTTTGGCGTTTAGCAAGTGCACGAATACTACTCCCAGTTAGAGTTTTCGAAAGTTGAATAGGACTTTAAGGCGGTGAATGATCACTTTCTTATGAGGACAGTCAACAATTTAGACAACGAGATGCATGTGAGAATTTCCTCAAAGGCCAAGTCAGCAATGGAGAGTTGGGCGGATTGGTTCATCCAATTCCCTACTTTCACATATATCCGTGTATATGGATACACAGGAGAGCCTTTGATGCTACAGAGGTACGTGTCGAACAAAGTTCGTTTCATGGAGTTTATGAGATAAGCACACGAGGTTCACACTTTCCTTTGCAATCGGCACAAGCCAGCTTTCACCTTTCCTTTCAGATTGGGTATTTACAAGTGTAAGATAGTTGTTGATTGCAAGCTAATGGCGAACGAGTTAGAGAATCTCTGGCTCGAGTGTTTTCCTCAGAGGCATACTGTTGTGACCTTTTCACACATCACCCCATTCCAGATGGGGACCCCCTAATTTTTGCTCCTTTCTGGTCTTTTGGCTTTGTTTTTGCATTTCTCTCTCTGATCTTTCTGTCCTTCTGGGGATGTCCCATCATTTGACCTAACTGGAAATTTTGGCTAAGTTTATGAAATTAGGGTTTTCATTTTGCAGGCTTGTTTGAGGTCAAATTGAGTTGGCAAATTGAAATATGAGCTTGGCATTGCTATCACGATGCTTCCAGCGGGTTCCCACTGAATTTTCACTAAGTTCTGACAGCTTACTATTTTTAGTAAGTACTTAATTTAAGGTCTTTCCCTCAAGATTTTGGAATTCTGACTACTCCGCCACGTCCAGGGTACTTCAAGGTACTTGCACGCAAAATTTGAACAAGTTCGGACAACTTGCTATTTTTAGTAGTCGGACTTCGGAGCCATTTCGAGGGTTTGCACGTGTGCTTTTTCAATGCACGTCTAGAGGACCTTTCTGGGTTTTTCAAGACCTTCACGATGATGTAACATGCAAGCCAGAATGATGACTTTCAACGGTTCAAGCTTCAAAGGCTATTTTTAGGGTTTGCATACAGAGTTTTTCAGTGCATGTTTGGATATTCCTTATGGGTTTTCCGAGAGCTTTGCAATGGAATGACATGCAAGTGGAGTTGATCATTTTTCAAGGACTTACTATTTTTAGCCAGTGCCCGCATGTGGACCAGTTTTCTAGGTTTTTTTGGGTTTTTTGAGATCCCACAGGCAGTTTAACGTGCAAATTCATCCGACAGTCGGTTGGTCACTTTTCAAGCACTACTATTTTTAGCAGGCACATGCTAAGCAGCTCCCGATGCTCCAGTTTCACAGGCAGAGCAACTTGCAGCTGGAACCAAGTCAAACTAGGGTCGTTTGAGGCACATGCAAATCAAATTAGGGTTTCCACTTATATGCCTAAAAATAGAGGTAAAGTGTAGAAGTTGTCAAATTGAAGTACCCTAGCAGAACCAGCATCTTTCAGGCAACCTATTGGCAAAATTTGAATGAAATCGAAACAGTTACTATTTTTAGTAAGTCACTTCATGGCTATAAATAGCAGGTCTGTGCCAAAGGCAGGTGTGAACAGGTCACTTAAAACATCAAGATCATGTGGAACAAATTTCAAGTCAAACGAAGTTGCAAAGGTCAATCAATTTTAGGGTTTGCTAAAACTAGCAGGATGGCTAAGAATAGCAGACAAGCTTGGACAACAGGTATAAATAGGGTAGCAAGGCCACAAGAGGCATGTCACGCCGGCTCCAGAGTCGGAACGGGTGGAAGCCATGAGGGGTCATACATCTTCGAAATTTACTAAAAATAGAGTAGTTGAGGCGTTGAAAATTTCCAAGTCTATAAGAATTGAGTCTGGCATGGTAAATTTGTCTAAGGCATGGAAAATTCCTTGAGACCCCCCTAAATGCGCCCTGTCTTGAGGAGATGATGATAAAAATTCCAAGGGATTGTAAACTGGAAGTTGACCCTCTCAAATGCACCCAAGCAAGCATGTGAAGGCTTTAAAAATTCTAAGTATGAAAAAATTCCTCCTCCCTACCTCAAATGCGCCCTTGAAGGAGGTATGAAGTGAAAAATTCTCTAAGTATAAAAAAATGGAAGGAGCTACCCTCAAATGTGCCCAAGCAAGCATGTGAAGGCATGGAAATTTTCTAAGTCCTCAAATAAAAGCAGCAAGGGTGAAATGCGCCTTCAAGGTGAGGAAGTTTGAAAAAAGTTTCTAAGTATGGGAATTTCCTCCTCATACCCTCAAATGCGCCCACAAGGAAGTTTGCTGATAAATAAATTCTCCAAGGCACATGAAAAATTCCTCCTCCACCCCCTAAATGTGCCCAGCTTGTGGAAAGCCTCAAAAAGTTTCTAAGGCATCAACATGGCACTACTAGCCTTCAAATGTGCCCTCAAGTAAGGAGTATGAGATGAGAAAAAGTTTAAGTCAACAAAATGGAGGTTCCTTCACCACATAGCAAATGTGCCCAAAGAAGATGAGGCTTGGGAAAATATTCTAAGTGTTTGAAAGTTCCTCCACCTCTCAAATGCGCCCAAGGCAATGTGAGGGCTTTAAAATATTCTAAGTCAAAAAATTGCAGCTCATTCCCTCAAATGCGCCCAAGGCTCAAGCAAATTCCTCCTCATAGGGTGAAATGCGCCCAAGGCTCAAGCAAAGTTCCTTCACCATATAGCAAATGCGCCCAAAGAAGATGAGGCTTGGGAAAAGTTTCTAAGTGTTTAAAATTTCCTCCTCCACCCTCCAAATGCGCCTAACATGCAAGTCATAGGGAAATCACAAGAGAAAATTCTAAGTGTGGAAAATTCCTTCACACACCTCAAATGCGCCCAAAAGGTTAAGTGGAAGTAGCCTAGGTAAAACGCGCCCAAGGAAAAGGTGAATAAAATGCCAAGTGTTGGCGGATTTCCTTCTCCACCCCCTAAATGCACCCTTAGGTGAAAGTTGACACATGAAATGCGCCCTTGTTGGTGGTAAAGGTGAGATAGAGGTCTTGGTGTGGGAAATGTTTAGAGAGTGAAGGTAAAATGAAGTGCGCCCAAGGTAAAGTTGATTGAATTAAAAGTTTCTAAGGCATTGCAAGGTGAAATTGGAAAATACGCCTAGAAGAGGTAACATCAAAATTTCCAAGTACAAGATGAAATGTGCCCATGAGCATGAAGGGAATATCTTCAGGAAATCAAGGAAGAATGCCAAGGCATGAAAAGTGAAGGCTACAGGTGTGAAGTGCGCCCAGAATTAAAATGGAATAAACCTTAGCAAGTTTTATTATTTTTCTCAAAATAATAAAAATTAAACTTAACCCTTCATCCGGATACACATGAAAACGATGAGTTCTGAAGGGAAATTTCTTCTGGGTATTGGACATTTCCCACTGGGAGATGATTTTAAAATTTTCCTCGGCTTGCTCGTGTTGTTTTGACAGAGATTTTTGCCTAGTGCCCATTTAATGAATTTCCTAGGCGAAATTCAAATTTCTCTGAGGCAAATAAGAGAAATGTTTTTACAAAAAAAAAATGCCTCAGCTGGTGATGTCAAAATGAGCAACTAGATTACAGTGGATGAAATTTATAAAGCAAATAAAATTTTTTAAGGAAAGGGGGAAATAAAACAACGAAGGGGTCAAATACACTCACAGGGAAGGGATGAAACTTGTCTAAGGCATGGAGGAATTTGAAGATGAAATGAAGCTCGAACATCAAGCATTCAAATGCGTCCTCAAGGTGAAATATTTTCCTAAGGCACAAACTCCAAACACAAGGTGGTGGATGTGCCCTTGAAGAAGACCTCATGAAATGAACACCATGCACCCATGATGAAAGTTTGCTAGAAAAGTGATGAATTTTATCAAATCTGGAGGTCAAGTGGACCTTGGAAGTCAGAACGTGAAAATTGGGTAAGTGAAGTGAACTTATATTATAAATGTTTTCACGCTCTTCTTTTTTTTTGTTTTGCAGGATGAACACCGGAGCCAGAGCATGAGGACTTGAGGTGATGAAGCTGGACAACGTTATGATCTTGGAAGGAGAAAAGTTGCACATTTCAAACTCCTCCATGATGTCTCATTTGCAGGAAGAACGTCATGCAAAAGAGGATAAATGCGCCCAGGGCAATGGGCTAGAGAAATATGAAAGTTACGAGGAAGAAATGTGTCCAGGAATTAAAACAACAGGAGGGTTGAACACGAACAACTGAGCAATCGAACTTTGGATCCTATCAATTCTATTATCTGCGGAGACGATCTTAGAGACTCTTTTACCCTCCTCCTAGTGCAACAGAATTGGCAGGCAGAACATAGAAAGTCTTGCTGGATGAGAATCTTCTGAAGGATAGTGGGCATTAATTGCTCATGGTGGTTTCTGCAGGGGAGTGGAGAATCTTCTGTTCATTTATTACCCCACTCCTCTCTGTGACGGTTTTTAGGGAAAAACCCTAATTAGGGCATATGTGGCTCGATCTGAGCTTTTCTTTGTAATTGAATCTAAGTCGTCTATTGAACTGGACCAACTATAAAAGGGGCATCCCTCCTCATTTGTAATGGATTAGATCAGATTAAGAAATCAGAGAGTAGAGAAGATAGAAGTTAGAATAGAGAGTAGAGCATAGAAGTAGCATAGCATAGTTTGAAAAGGAAAAAAAGATTTCCCTTTGAAAGTTTTGTAAGAAGTTGTTGTGGAAAACTCTCATAATACAAAGGTTTATCATTGCTTGGTGGTTCTATCACTTATTGTGAATAGCTAGCATGGCTTCTTCGTCTTTCCAATTCAAGTAGATAGAGTAAAGTAGATTTTATTTCATTCAGGGAGTTGGTAATTGTGGAATGTGGTGTTTAATTTGAGCAAGCTTCGCTTATCCATACCACTAGTGGGCTCACTAATGGTGGGTTCGCCTTGTGTGGTCAACTTGAACATTGTGAACTTAACTTCAATTGCAATTTATATGTTGATATGTGTCGTTGTGACAGTCTCTGCATGTTGAATCGTGGTTTGAATATCTCTCGTTATCCCTTTGAAGATTGCACTAGTTATGTGGAAGCTGACCGAAGTGAGGCAAAGCAGAGCTTGGTTTGAAGTTTGCAAGAATTGATCTTCACGTTCCGCATTTAGAGTAGATGGTAGCATCTTTAATCCTTACATCCTTTCACATTCAGCATTATCCGGTTAGTTTAAGAACTCGAGCTTCATTGACAAATCTCACGAAATTTGAGAATCCTTTTCTTCTGAATGAGCAACTCACGTAAATCCCCTTGGAATAACCAGCAAATCACATCGAGCCAACTGAGACTATCCCCTACATAAGGAACCTTGGAGTTGAATGTATGATCTTTCTAGCAATCTTAGCATGCAGAATACTTTGTTCAAGAGAGGATAGAGTAACCGTTGGGAAACTTTATTCTATGTTGGTGTGGTTATAAAACACCCGCCAACACATACCTATGATCCGTTGGATCATTATTTAGCAAGGTTCGAGCAAAGGATTGCACATTTGGCATCACTTGAGGACTTCTGGGTCAACTGTGAGGATGATTTTGAGGTGCGTCGACGTCATTACTGTAGGCTTATTCTCCCACAGATTGCTGATTTTCTGTCAGAAAATGTGGAGGGTTTGTCTAATGATGATGGAGAGGTGCTCCTCAATTCATTCATTAAAGACCAAGTCACTCGCCAGCCACTTCACCAACCTAATTGGTATGTTCTAGTGAATACTTCAGTAAAGGATTTTTCCAGATCAGTTATTAAAACGAGCATGTACTTCCTTGAGAGCAAGTGGAAGCGAAGGGTAATACCAGCCATAGAGCCGCCAGCAGGGATTTCTTCATTGCCTTCTACTTCTAGGGTAAAGCCTCAAGTCAAACTTATCTTGAAGCCGCCTGAAGGAGTCAAGGTTGGGGTGAATTCAAAAGGGAAGAGCATTACTAAACGAAAACAGGTTGAAGCAGAGCTAGTAGGTCCAACAGAACCAGTAGTTCCAACAGAACCAATAGTACAGACTGAAGTTGATTCATGATCTCCAAGTCCACCTTTTTCACCGCAGTCATCTCCTATCGACATTGATTCGGAGCTTGAGTCTCTAATACACGAGACCTTCATGCCAGTTGATCCGCCAGTGGTTGACACAGTGGGAGCAACTCCTCTTTAGGAGAACAAAGTGAATCATTCATCTTGGCTCGAGAGGTCATTGGGTAGTGTTGACGGGTGTTTTATGACCGCACCAACACAGAATAAAGTTTCCAACGATAACTCTATCCTCTCTTGATCAAAGTATTCCGCATGCTAAGATTGCGTGAAAGATCATACATTCAACTCCAAGGTTCCTTATGCAAGGGGATAGTCTCAGTTGGCTCGATGTGATTTTGCTGGGTATTTCAAGGGGACTTACACAATTGTTCAACTTTGAAACAGTTACAAAATACGAATGATTTAGCAATAATGTTCAGATTCCTAGACTAACCGGAAAAATACTGAAATTAAATGGGACAAGGATAGAGATTCTACTTTCTACTTCTAAAGGCGGGACATGAGGATCAATTTCAGCAAGATTCGAACTAGACTTTGCTTTGCCTCCCTTCGGACAGCTTCTACAAAACCGGTGCAATCTTCAAAGGATGGGAAGGATATTCAAACTATGATACGACATGCACATACCATCACAGCGATGCATATGGACATATGGATCACAATCGAAGTTAAGTGCAAAATAATCCAGTCGACCACACAGGGCAAACTCGCCGTCAACAAGCCCGCTAGTGGTATAGATGAATGAAACTTGCTCAAACTAAACAACGCATTCCACAACTAACAACTACTTGCATGAAATAAAAATCTACTTTACTCTATCTACTTGAATTGGAAAGACGAAAAAGCCTTGCTAGCTACTCACAACAAAAGATAGAACCACCAAGCAATTATAAACCTTTGTATTATGAGAGTTTTCCACAACAACTTCTTACAAAACTTTCAAAGGGAAAGCTTTCTTTCCTTTTCAAACTAAGCTAACTTCTAAGCTATTCACTATATGCTTCTTCTACTCTCTAGCTCAACTCTATCTCTGATCTAATATCTAACTATTTTACAAATGAGGGGGGATACCCCTTTTATATCAAGCTCAGTCCAGTGGACGGCCTAGATTCAAATACAATGAAAGGCTTAGATTGAGCCACATATGCCCTAATTAGGCTTTTTCCCTAAAAACTGCCATAGAGAGGAGTGGGGTAATAAATGAACAGAAGATTCTCCACTCCTCTGCAGAAACTACCATGAGCAATTAATGCCCACGATCCTCCAGAAGATTCTCGTCCAGCAAGACTTTCTCTATTCTGCTTGCCAATTTTGTTGCGTTAGGAGGAGGCGAGCATACAACACTTAGCTCAACTATCCTTGCAAAAAAATTTCTCCGTTAAGCCTTCTTGTTGCCTTAATTCTTGGATGCATTTCTTTTCTATAGCTTTCACATTTCTCCAGCTCACTACCTTGGGCGTATTAGCCTCTTTTGCATCACGTTCTTAACGCCTTAGACAAATCTTCACTGCCATTTCCCTTTTCCTTGGGAACTTTTTGCCTAATTTCTTCATCGTTACTTTGTCGCGTGCCTTCTTGAGTTGGGCGCATATTAGGTCCTTGTGGAGTAATCCCAACACTTAGCCATTTCTTCCTACAAAACAAACAAAAAGAAGAGCATCCAAAAAGTTATAATATAATCCCGCTCCACACCAACAAGAAAGTGACTCAATTGGATAAAACTGAAGTTCCCGTTGTTGGAGAACTAAACGACATTCACATGCAGCTAGCCGCAGATCCCAGAATCCAGAGTCGTATTGATATTTCTATTGTGGATATACCAGATGGTTATGGCATGCTACTGAGCAGGGATTGGTCCTGAAAGTTGAATGGATACATTGCAACTGACTTCTCCCACATGTGGTTGCCCTGGAGAGGAATTCCTAATCAAATAAGAGTTAAGAGTACACCACGGCTCAGGCTGATGATCACTGAATATGGTGAGAATAATGAAGTGTTGTTTGCAGAAATTGATTTGGGCTTGTATAAGCCCTTCAAACAAGAAGTCCTCATGTTGCAGAGTGTGAATGAAGAAAGACCCTTGGAAAATGCACCTTCCTCCACTGAAGTATTAATAGAAGATGACTCAAGCGAGAGTGAAGGAATGTTCGAGAACTTTAGGAACTTTGTGCTGAAGAGTGTCAAACAAAGAATAGAATCAGGAAAGAATGCCTCCATCAGCAGTATGCTAATGCCTAATTGGTGTAGAATTCATGAGGTTTTCCATCCAGAAGTCACATGTGCCATGATGTGCAAAATGGTCATAGAGCAAGTTTCAAAGAGAATTCCACAAGCCTCTTTGGTAGAAGAACTTGAAAAAGTCAATGGAAGAAAGAGCTCTCCGGCAACAAAATGGGTAGAGGGTGAGAAAATTAATCCCGCAGAGAAGAAGAATGGAGATACACCCACCCATCTCATGGAAAATCAAGTGTGGACCCTGAGATTTGATGGATCAAAATCCAAGAAAGGGAATGGAGCAGGATTTGAAATTATTAGCCCTATGGGAAAAGCATATTTAGGTTCTTATAGACTCCAATTCTCTTGCACTAACAATGTTACTGAATATGAATCTTTGATTCATGGATTGATCCTAGCAATAGAGAAAGGTGCCAAATTTGTGCATGCCTTTGGAGATTCAGACATAGTGGTCCGCCAAGTAAGAAAGCAGTACGCCTGTCATGACAAAAGATTAGGCTCTTACCGGAACAGAGTCTGGGACCTGATCGAGAGCTTTGATGCATTTAATATCAAGCAGGTGTACAAATCTGAAAATCCAGTGGCAAACTCTCTTGCGCAGGCGGCTAGTTCATTGGAGCCATTGGCCATGGAAGGTTTAAAGATGTTCACAGTGGAGTTGATCTCCACACCCTCGATTCTGGACAACATAAAGAATTTCCAAGTGTTCGACAATGATAAGTAGATTTTGGAATTCCTGACAAGCTCCGAAGTGTTCGAAGCACAAATTATAGACGAAGAAGAAACTGAGGAAGCAGAGTTCGACACTGAAGGGATCTTGAACTTAAAGACAAATTTTATTCCTAGAGGAATGGTTGAGCTAGAAATACTCTTTGATCCCAATAGACTGAGTAGAAATCAGAGTATTGAGGGAAACGAATGCGAGGCAGTCAACTTGAGAACTAATGAGAAAGTAAAGAATGTTTTTGTGGGTAAGGTTTGTACCCCGAAAGAAAAGGAGGGAATAGTACAAGCATTGAGAGAATTCTCCGATGTGGTAGCCTGCGGCTACGAAGATTTAAAAACGTATGACACTTCCTTGATTACACACACGATCCCGTTAAAACCAGGAAATAAGCCATTCAGACAGAGGCAGAGGCTTGTAAACCCACTACTAGAACCATTGATTTATGAGGAGGTCAAAAAGCTCCTTTCAGCTAGGATTATCTTTCCAGTAAGGCACTCGACATGGGTCGCCAATCTAGTTCCAGTCAAAAAGAAGAATGGTGAGATAAGATTGTGTGTCGACTTCCGCAATTTGAATAGGGCTTCTAAAAAGGATAACTATCCCTTGCCCTCACTAGACGAAGTATTACAAATTGTTAATGGTTCCCAAATGATGTCGTTCCTAGATGGATATTCTGGATATAACTAGGTGATGGTTGAAGAGGTAGACAGATTAAAGACCGCCTTCATCACCAAGTGGGGAACTTTTGCTTATAGAAGAATACCTTTTGGCTTGATCAATGTCGGAGCTACATTTCAACTGGCTATGAATATTGCTTTCCAGGATCTAGTTGGAAAATGCATCATTATATACATGGATGACCTAACTGTGTTTTCCAAGAAAAGAGATCATGTCGAGGATCTGAGGAAGATCTTCTAGAGATGCAGAAGGTTTGGCATTTCGCTCAACTCAAAGAAGTGCATGTTCGGGGTCACTGAAGGAAGATTATTAGAACATGTCATTTCAGAACAAGGCATATCAATTGACCTGGACCGTATCGAAGCAATTTCAAAAATCGGTATGCCAGGGAGCCAGAAATAATTGAGGTCATTCTTTGGCAAGATTAATTTTGTAAGAAAGTTTATAACTGGGTTTGCCGAGATTGTCAGACCAGTAAATGAAATGTTGAAGAAAGATGCGAAAGTTGAATGGACCCCTCAAACAAGGAAGGCATTTCATGAAATCAAACAAGCAATAGTGGATGCTCCAGTATTGGTCAGTCTTGATTATGCCAAGCCATTCTATCTATACTCCTTTGCTTCAGAGCACACTTGTGCAGCAGTATTGACCCAGAGAATGGAGGAAAAGGATGAGCATTCGATTGCTTTTATGAGTGCACCATTGAAAGAGGAGGAGTTGAGATATCCAAATGTGGAGAAACAGGCTTATGCTTTGGTAAAGGCAGCTAAGAAATTCAGGCATTATATCCTAAGAAGCAAAGTCTATGCTATAGTTCCAGATGCCACAGTGAAGACATTATTAATGCAAAATGAATTAGAAGAAAGAAGAGGCAAGTGAGTCGCCACTTTGCAAGAATATGACATGGAGATACAGCTTATGAAGTTGGTCTGAGGACAAGCTTTGGCGCAGACAATTGCAATGGCAGGACCTAGATTGCTGCAACAAACATATGTGCTAGAAGAGGTCTCTCCAGGAGAGTGGTATGACGACACAGTCTATTACTTGTTAAATCATAGATGTCCTTCACATTTGAATCTAGTACAGCGAAGGGCTTTAAGAATGAAGAGCCAAAGATTTATGCTGCAAGGATCAGTGCTTTAAAGAAGAAATCACGAAGGGATTTATTTAAGATGTGTAGGGAAAAGGGAAGCCAAGCAGCTTATGGAAAACTTCCACGAGAAGTTTGGAACAGGTCACAGAGGTGGTTTGGCCATAGCTCATCAAATTTCAAGGGCTGGATATTACTGGCCTACACTTTTCAAATATGCTTATGAACATGTGAAGACTTGCCACATTTGTCAGACAGCTGCATACAGAGAAAAGAATCTGGCTATGCCCTTACAACAAGTGATTGAAGTTAGACCGTTTGCAAAATGGGGATTAGATTTTATTGGGATGATTAATCCACCTTCCTCAACGCAACACAGGTACATTTTGACAGCAACGAATTATTGCACCAGGTGGACAGAAGCTCAAGCTCTCAAGCTCTGCACGACAGACGTGGCAATTAAGTTCCTTGAAGAGAATATTATTACAAGATTTGGATGCCCTCACGCTTTGGTGTGCGACAACGGTCCCGCTTTTTCATCATTGAAGTTTTCAAATTGGACATTTGAATATGGGATCGCGTTGAAGTTCTCTTCCAACTATTATCTGCAGGGGAATGGACTTGCAGAGTCCACAAATAAAAATTTGTTAAATGCTATCAAGAAGCTACTGGATAAGAACCCCAAGGACTGGCATACACAGCTAAGGTTTGCTTTATGGCAGATAGAACCAGAACGAAGAATTCTTTGGGAACATCTCCTTATCATTTGTTATATGGGCAAGACCCCGTCTTCCCAGTTCAGTTGAGTATCCCTACTCTTCAATTTATTCACAAGTATCTCGAGGGAGAGGATCGAATTCAAACCAGGTTGTCCCAATTGATGCATTTGGAGGAGAAAAGAGATGAAGCTCTGGAAAATTTGGCCAAGCATCAAGGAATTGTGAAGAGATGGTTTGAAAAGCAGGCCAAGGTCAAGGCCTTCAGGATTTCAGATTTAGTTTTATGTTGGGACAAGGCCCACGAGAAAAAGGGTGATCACGACAAGTTCGACAAATTGTGGTTGGGCCCATATCAGATCTCTAAGATCTTGGGAGATAATGCATTCAGATTGAAAACACTAACAGGGGAGCATGTCCCATTGCCAGTCAATGGGCGGTTCCTTGAGCATTATTTCCAAGCGTAGGTCCCCTCCTGGGTCCTACTTTGTACATAGTTAGATTAGGTTGCTTTCCCCGCTTTCCTTTTTGGTTTTCGGTTTTGGTTTGTTGCCATTTGGGTTTTTGTTTTTGGTGTTTCTTCCCTTGAGTTGTCCACTCAAGTGGTTTTGGTTTGGGTTTGGAACGGACATGGATTTTAGGTTTCCCGTTGCGGAGGGGGTGATGATGTTTCTACACAGTTTGGTCTACTGCCATTGGGTTTCATGGATTTGTGCAAATGATAGAATGCCAAGGTTGTTTTCCTCTTATATCATCCGGTTGCGTATAAACTCAACTCAGAAGGTCAATCAGTTATTGTGTCTTAACACGTGAGTCTAAGATCATAATGCCCTATCTGTTCAACAAGCTACTTTGAGTCATTTTGATTTCTTGGGAGAGGTTACGGCAAATAAAAAATTTATATCTTGCTTCAATGCCACTGCAATTCTCAAACCCATTGGTAGCTTCATTACTTGCCAACCAATTATGGAATTGAGGGAAAATCACGAAAGAAAAGGGAAATGTGTTGAAAAGAAATATCAAAAAACAAAAAGAGAGAGAAATAAAAGAAATATCATACTTTAAATATTGGTTTGGGAATATACGGATAACTCCACCGAGGCTAGGGACACCTGACCGACAGTGGAGCAATATTCATGAGAATTGTAGCGACAACCTCGTCGGGGCTATGGACACGTGACTGGCAGCGAGGCAATGTCCAGGATGCTTTTGAAGTTAAGATACTTATACAACTTGCCATAGTCAATCTCGAGGGTCAAGATGGTTTAGAGATGAGATAAACGCATATATTCAGGAGATCTCAGCTGAAGGTGTTTTGATCCAGTATCAGATTTTTCTCCCCTTTTGGGCAAGTATCCTTTTTGTATGATGGTTAGAGGAGAGTTGGCCAAGGTTTAATCTTTAAAGTGTTTTTCAACACTTTCCCGTGGAGTCACCAAATGTTCTGACCTTTTCACACATCACCCCATTCAAGATGGGGACCCCCTAATTTTTGCTCCATTCTAGTCTTTTGGCTTTGGTTTTGCATCTCTCTCTCTCTCTCTCTCTCTCTCTCTCTGATTCTTCTATCCTTCCGGGGATGTCCCATCGTTTGACCTAGGGTTCAAATTTTGGCTAAGTCTATGAAATTAGGATTTTTATCCTTCAGGCTTGTTTGAGGTCAAATGGAATTATCAAAGTGAAATATGAGCTTGGCATTGCGATCACAACACTTCCGGTGGGATCCCACTGAATTTTCACCGAATTCTAGCAACTTACTATTTTTAGTAAGTACTTAATTTGAGGTCCTTTTCTCAAGATTTTGGAATTCTGACTGCTCCATCACATCCAGGTAACCTTCAGATGCTCGTACGAAAAAATTTGAGCAGAATTGGACAACTTGCTATTTTTAGCAGTTCAGGCTTCAAGAGCCATTTTCAGGGTGCACATGTGTGATTTTTCAATGCATGTCTGGAGAATGTTTCTAGGTTTTTCAAGACCTTTGCGATGATATAACATGCAATCCGGAAAATGACTTTTAGCAATTCAGCCTTCAAAGGCTATTTTTAGGGTTTGCATGCAGAGTTTTTCAGTGCATGTCTGGATATTCCTTATGGGTTTTTCGAGAGCTTCGCAATGATATGACATGCAAGTAGAGGAGATCATGCTTCAGGAACTTACTATTTTTACCCAGTTTCCACATGTCGACCAGTTTTTTGGGTTTTTCTAGGCTTTTTGAAATCCCACGAGCAGTTTAACATGCAAACTCATCCAACAGTCGATTGGTCACTTTTCAAGCACTTACTATTTTTAGTAGGCACATTCTGAGCAGCTCCCGATGCTCCAATTTCACAAGCAGAGCAACATGCAGCAGGAACCAAGTCAAACTAAGGCCTTTTGAGGCACATGCAAATCAAATTAGGGTTTCCACTTATATGCCTAAAATAGGGGGTAAAATACAGAAGTTGTCAAAGAAAAGTACCCCATCAGGATCAGCATCTTTCAGGCAACCTAGTGGCAAAATTTGGATGAAATCTAAGTACTTGCTATTTTTAGTAAGTCACTTCATGGCTATAAATAGTAGATGAGCCTGGGCAACAAGTATAAACAGGGTAGCAAGGTCACAAGAAACATATCACACCAGCTCCAAGTTCAGAACGGGTGAAAGGCCACAAAGAGTCACACTTCTCCAAAATTTGCTAAAAATAGAGTGGCAAGAGGTAGCTGAGGGCATTGAAAATTCCAAGTCCACGAATGGAAGCTGATAGGAGAAGGTATGAAATGCGCCCATGAGATGAGAAGGCTTAAAGAAAATATTCCTAAGGCATGGAAATTCCTCATGGGGTGAAAGGCACCCAAGGTAAAAGGGGCTTGACATGGCAAAATATTTTCTAAGTCATGAAAAATTCCTTCTCCCTACCCCAAATGCGCCCAAGGTATGAGAGGAAGTTGATGAAAAATGCTAAGTATAAAAAACTTGAGGATTTCCTCCTCACACCTCTAAATGCGCCCTTGACATGAAAAAAAAAAAGTTTCTAAGGCGTTTGAATTCCTTCCCACCCCCCTAAATGCGCCCTCATCTAGAAGAGCCAAGGGTAAAATGCGCTCAAGGAACAAGTTCCTTCACCGCATAGCAAATGCACCCAAGGTGGCTACAAGGAAGGCATGGGTTAAAAAGTTTCTAAGTATGGGAGATTTCCTCCTCATACCCTCAAATACACCCAAGGCAAGAAGCCTAGTGAAATGCGCCCAAGGTATAACAAATTCCTTCAGCACATGTGAAATGCACCCAAGTTGGTGCAAGTTCCTTCAGCACATGTGAAATGCGCCCACAATAGGAGAAGACAAGAGAAAAAAATGCTAAGGCGTGGGAATTCCTTCCCACCCCCCTAAATGCGCCCTTGGATGGAAGTTCAGCATGCTAAATGTGCCCACCTTGTGGGGCCAAGTCAAAATGCCTAAGGAAAAAATAAAAGTTCACCCTCTAAAGTGCGCCCACCTCAAGGTAAATGGAAGAAAAGACATGAAAAGTTCTAAGTGTGGAAAAGAGAAGTAGCATGGGTAAAATGCGCCCTCAAGTTCCTCCTCCCTATAGAAAATGCACCCACAAGGAATGAAGAGGAGATAAAAATTTCTAGTGGCATGGGAATTTCCCTCACCACATGCTAAATGCGCCGAAGTTGGTGAAAGTTCCTTCACCACTAGTGAAATGTGCCCAAGATTGAAAGTGGAAGCACATAGGGTAAATTGCGCCCAAGGAAGTTGGGACTTGAAGGAGAAAAATTGCTAAGTGTAAGGTAAGATGCTAAGGCGTGAAAATGCCTAAGGAAGTGAAGGTAAAGGCGTGTGTTGTGAAGTGCGCCCAACGTAAGTTGACAAAATTTAAATTTTTCTAAGGCATTTTCTAAAGGTAAAGTGAGAAATATGCCCAGGGAAGAGGTAACATTAAAATTTCCAAAGGCAAGATGAAATGCGCCCATGAACAGGAAGAAAATTCGTTAGGAAAACAAGAAAAATGCCAGGATTTGGAAAGTGAAGACTGCAGGTGTGGAATACGTCCAGAATAAAAAGGGAATAAACCTTAGCAAATTTTTTTATTTTTCAAAAATAATAAAAACTAAACTTACCCCTTCGTCCAGATACACATGAAAATGATGATTTCTGAGGGGAAATTTCTTCTGGGTATTGGACATTTTCCACTGAGAGATGATTTTAATTTTTTTCCACACCTTGCTCATATTGTTTCGACAGAGATTTTTGCCCAACGCCTGTTTTAAGGAATCTCCTAGGCAAAATTAAATTTTTCTAAGGCAAATAAGAGAAATGTTTTTTACAAAATACCTTAGCTTGTGAATTGAAGCCAAACATTTGAAATAATTTTGCCAAAGCAAATGTGAGATCAAATGCCTTTGCCAGTTGATGTAATTTTCTAGAGAAATACTTGATCTAATATTTTAAAAGGCAAACATGATGAAGCAGGCCTGTGCAGGAGTGATGAAATTTTCAAAGTTCTAGAAGTCAAATATTTCGATGCTTCAAGTGACAAGTTTTGCAATTGGCAAAGGAGGGAAAACGGAAATTCAAATATTTGCTAAGATTAGCCCCTTCCAGAATTTGACTTGGCTATAAGAATTCAAAGTTCTTTTCTTCTTCTTCATCAAGTTGTTGAAAGTGCGAACTTGAGAGAAGAGAATTTCAAGTTGCTGAAAGTGCGAACTTGAGAGAAGAGAAATTTCTCAATTGCTGAAAGTACGAATTTGAGAAGCAAAATTATTTCTAAGTGCTGGAGGTCGTGTTGCTGCAAGTAGAAAACTTCTAAGTGTTGAAGTGAGAAAGGCGTTGAGGTTTGAAGTTGGAAATTTTGAAGTGTTGCAGCCTTTTTATTTTCAAAAATCAGCTGGCACTCTCGAAGTGTTATCATTTTCTAAGTCTTATTTGCTAATGGCTGCTTTTTATTTCTGCAGGATGGCTGAAACAAGTAGAAGAGTTGTAGGAAAGGGAAATCATGTTGAATCCAGCAGGGCAAGTGCATCAAGGTAGGCTGTAATAAAAAAAGTTGAGCAAATTTTTCTTGCCAAAGTCAAAGTTTTCTTCGAAACTGGGCAAATTAAGTGACACAAAGCTTGGCTTCTTCAATTTGGAGACTTTCAGAAGATGAATGATTGGAATTGGAGGCCATCATCCATCAGTCACTTCGCACAATATTGTCAGAAGTGGACTTTATGCAACTGCTGGTTTTCCACCAGCAATCCGGTGCCCAAAGCTGATTATGGAGTGTGCAAATTGCTACAACACGGAGCAGAGGACTATCATCTCATCTGATGGCAAGTTGTTGGCCAATCTTACGCCTGAAGCAATTGGAGAGGCATTTGGAATTCCAGCCTATGAAAAGATGATTTACAAAACAAGAGAGAGGGCTGAGAAAATGTATTCATCCACATTTAATCGATGTGCTGGCCTGATAAACTCTAGGTGGATGAACAAGCCTAAGCCAACTCGCACAAAGTTGCCGAAGCAAATAATCTCAGAGGACTTGAGGCAGGAATTTTGTGACTTGATCATGATGTTTAGCAAAGTTGGAGGGTGCCCCCAAGTGTTCATCTTTGAACCTTGGATGTTTTACTACATCAACGTTGTGCTAGAGGGTAAAGAGTACGTGGACTAGGCGTTGATGATCAGTGATAATCTACATGAGCAGCTCAGAAGTCTAAAGAGAACGAAAACATTTTATATGAGCTCATATATTGTTTACATGCTGGCCCGGATGACAAAATATAGGGGGATATCATACAATGAGTCGATCGGGTGTGGCTCTGAGCAATTCAAAATTCATGAGGCTTGTCCGCAGTTGCATTTGACAATCACCTCAAATTACAAGAGAGTCAATGATGCCTTCACAATGCATATAACGAGGACGCTGCAACAAAGGACTCATCACAGAATATCTAAAGAGGCATAAGAGCTGATTGAAAAATACGGATGTTGGTTTATCCAGTTTCCAAAGTTTACTTACATCAGGTTGCAGGGGTTTTCTTCTTACCCATACAGATTGCCCCAGTATCCTACGAACAGAATTGTGATGCTAGAGATATCTAGGCAACTCATTGCCTACGATAAGATCCAGAAGAAAAAGAAGAAGGGTGGGCTTGGATTCCCTATCACCATGGGGAATTCGGATGAAGTTTGTCCATCACTGCAGGCAGCTAGAGAAGCAAAAAATGAGCTCCAATTCTTCCACCTCTCTTATCACACCAGCAAACAGTATTATGACCCCCAGAGAAATATCAGATGGATATTGTCTAAGGAATTCAGGCATAAGGCACAAATTGAAGACTTCTGGACAAGTGCAGTGGATGAGGCTGAAGTCACGAAGAGGATGTTTTGAAGGATACCACTAGACATGATCAGAGAATGCGAGATTGTCCCGGTGCCAAATCAAGTTGAGGAAGATATAAATGTGATACAGGCTGATTATGAAACAATAAGGGATACGCCACTCCCACTTCCAGATTGGTCAGAGCCAAAGATTACAGATTTGGATACGCTCAACATTCCAGTCTTGACATTTAAACGGAGTTGGGTGGAGAGGCGTGTAAAACGGCTCAAGGGCAGGTCAATTCCCCTTACTTACAATTCAATGGGAGATCATAGATCACCAGCTGCTAGGCAAAGGAGGCAGGTTGCTCAAGCTCCAAAACCACGAGGAAAGGAGCCAATTCAGCCTGAGCCTCAAGGAGTTGAGGAGGCATCGCCTACGCCATCAGGGGCACATTCTCCGAGCATGCAAGAAGTTTCACTGTTCGCTGATCAAAGAGAAAAATTGAATTTGAATCTAGGTCGTCTGCTGGACTGGGCTTGATATAAAAGGGGCATCCGCCCTCATTTGTAAAATAGTTGGACATTAAATTAGAGATAGAGTTGAGCTAGAGAGTAGAGAAGGCATAGTGAATAGCTTAAAAGTTAGCTTAGTTTGAAAAGGAAAGAAAGCTTTCCCTTTGAAAGTTTTGTAAGAAGTTGTTGTGAAAAACTCTCATAATACAAAGGTTTATCATTGCTTGGTGATTCTATCTTTTGTTGTGAGCAGCTAGCAAGGCTTTTTCGTCTTTCCAATTCAAGTAGATAGAATAAAGTAGATTTTTATTTCATGCAAGTAGTTGCTAGTTGTGGAATGCGTCGTTTAGTTTGAGCAAGTTTCATTCATCCATACCACTAGCGGGCTCGCTGACGGTGAGTTCGCCCTGTGTGGTCGACTGGATTATTTTGCACTTAACTTCGATTGTGATCCATATGTCCATATGCATCATTGTGATGGTATGTGCATGTCGTATCATAGTTTGAATATCCTTCCCATCCTTTGAAGATTACACTGGTTTTGTAGAAGTTGTCCGAAGGAAGGCAAAGCAAAGTCTGGTTCGAAGCTTGCTGAAATTGATCCTCGTGTCCCGCCTTTAGAAGTAGAAAGTAGAATCTCTATCCTTGTCCCATTTAATTTCACTATTTTTCCAGTTAGTCTAGGAATCCGAACATTATCACTAAATCATTCGTATCTTGTAACTGCTTCAAAGTTGAACAATTGTGTAAGTCCCCTTGAAATACCCAGCAAAATCACATCGAGCCAACTGAGACTATCCCCTTGCATAAGGAACCTTGGAGTTGAACGTATGATCTTTCAGGCAATATTAGCATGCGGAATACTTTGATCAAGAGAGGATAGAGTTACCGTTGGAAACTTTATTCTGTGTTGGTGCGGTCATAAAACACCCGTCAACAGGTAGAGAAAGGCGTATGCCTTCATATCAACTGGACTTGTCCAAGTTCGGTGATCCTTATTAGGACAGGTTGAATAAGAGGGCCAAGAAGCAGGTCAACATTGAGAAGAATCCTGAAGCAGAGCTCATCATAGAAGTTGCTACACCTCCATAAGGCAAGAACATAGATGAGGTTGCAGTTGGTGACTTTACCTTCGTCAAAGAAAATCTAGGTAAGAGTACTTGACACACCGATGTGAGCCTATTCAAGGTCGTCGCGAGTAATCTGGAGGAGCGTGTCATGAAGGATGATGAAGATAAGGTAGCCCTCAAGGCTGAAATCAGGCAACTCCGTCTGTACATCTCAAGTTTGCTTCATGGGAACGCAGGGCAGGCACTTTTACTCCTGCAGCTTCGAGAGACAGTCGCAGATCAGCAGAGGATTCGCTACTTGATTAATCGAGGAAAGCTTTTAGATACCTAGATTGAGGATTTCATCGTTGCTGGTCAACATCTCCTTATAGAGTTGTATCAGTTGAGGGTTGACGCACATAGTCTTCAACAAAGGATTCAGGATCTCAAGATATTCATAGCAGAGCGTAAGCCAAAGGATCTAATTCTCATATCACAGCTTGCAGTTGCCTATGACGCCATTGAAGTAGCAGAAGATAAAAAGAAGGTTTTCACTTGGAGAGAATTGTATCTTTGCAAAGTGGAAACATATGACAGAGTTTCTACTAAGATGAGCGTAATCCAAGAGAAGGTTGTTTCAGCTCTTAGGTTTATCAACAAGTTTATCACCCAAATCCCATGCCATTATCGGTGTGAAGATGGTACATACGCCGAGTTGGAAGCAGTTCAGGTTGAGTTCAAAGAGATGATTCGTGATAACCTAGGTGGAGATCTTGAGGCATCTAAGTTGGAGGAGTTCTCAATGTTGACTATCAGTTTCAAGAAGGTGACTACAGAGGTGAGAGATAGTTAGAGGGCGATCCAGGATGGAGATAAGGAATTAGACAGGCAGTTGGTCATCGTGGACAACGTCAGAGTGCCAGATGATGATACAATCGATAAATTCCTGGACAAGATAATAAACAGAGAGGGCTTGGAGTAGACACCCAGTTGGATCCTACAGTTGTTTACGAGGATGAGTCAGAAGCAACAGTTAACTCAATGTCAGTTCTTGATTTTTCCTTGTTGATATCAGGCACGCTTATATCATTCTTGGAGATATCTTCGCAGGAGGATGGACTTTTAGTTAGTTTCAGTTGACTGATGTTAGTTATCAGTTAGCTTTTCTTTCAATAAAGATGTGCATGTTGCATATTGTCCAATTAGTCTTGTTTGTATCGGTTAACTGATGGTAGCTTTCCAGTTAATTGTATAGTTTCTTTTATTAGACTTAGATGAATAAAATCTTGCATGTTGTGAGATTGTAGTTGACTCAAGGTGATTTTAGGGTTGCCTACACCTTTGATGTCTATAAATAAGAGCATTCAACTCATTTGTAAATAACTTTTCCACGCGATAGCAATATATGTTGAGCCTACCTTGCCTATAATATTGTTATTTTGTATCTGTTCATAAGTGATTACTGTATTAATGAATAGTTGTGCCACCTTGCCTTCATGTTATTGCTATGGTGTTTATTCTAATCTTAGTTAAATGGGGTTGCTAGTTTGATCGTTTATTGTATGCGTGTTTCGCCTCTGCAATTTGTTGTCCTAGTTGCTTACCTTGTGTTGTTAATAATAAGCCTATTCAGATGAGTAAATTGCTGAGCCACCTTGCCCTCATGTTGCAAATTTGTACTTAAAGCTTATCGTTTGATGTGTGTGTCAATATACTTATTCAGCCAAGCAAATAGTTGTGCCACCTTGCCTTCACATTGTGAATCTATACTTTTTTATCGTATATTTGTTTGTTTTTGATAAACTTTTTTCCAGTCAAGCAAATAGTTGTGCCGCCTTGCCTTCACGTTGTGAATCTATACCTGAAGTTTATCGTGTAAACACATTCCTGCTTCGTTTCCTCATGCTCTGTTTTCTTGAGGAGATCAGATAGTTTAGAACTTTTAGTTTTTAGTTGTAGTTAAAGACCTATGAAACCAAAGAAAATCCTTAGCTGCAACGTCCTTAGTTTTCTTAACCTTGTGCCTCTTCCAACTGAGTCAAAAAGATAGGATTTAATTATTTTACTTTTAGAACGCATATCAACAAAAGAGGGAGCTGCCTCTCCTAATTTGAAGAGCTGTCATTACGCACTGTTCATAGCTGTTCGTACCAACTCGCACTCCAGAGGTGCTAATTGTTATGCCAACACACCGCTACCAAACTGTTGTTTCCAACAATCCTGCTGCAGAAGTATGGTGCAAAGATCTGAAAAACTTCAAATCAACATTAGCTGATGTAATGTTGAGAGTCTCAATAAAGTGCTCGTAAGATTTTGGTAGACTTTTCAGAGTGATGACTATCATATCCTCTTCCTCCATTTTTCGACCAATAGCCTCAAGCCGATCACGGATGTCCTTGATTTTCGTCAAGTGTGCCTATAGAGTTTTCTTCTCATCCATCATGATGGAAAACAGCATGTTCTTCAGAAAGAATGCACGGCTTTCATCGGATGTTTCATGAAGATCTTTCAAATGATCCCAAATTTCTTTCGTTGATTTACCAGACAGAACCTGAACAGCTGATCATCGATGACAGACAATTTAGTGAGCATCACCGCTTCACGATTTTTCTCATCAAACTTTTCTTTATCTTTATCTCCCAATGTAGGTCGTGTCTTTTTGCCCAAAATAATCTGTTCAAGGCAACGATATTCAAAGATTGTCATTATTCACTGCTTCCATATGTTGTAGTTGCGGTCATTAAACTTCTGACTGCCCTCAGCATAATGTGTGACAACGAGGCCATTTGTTAAAAAATTCCTCAAGCCAATTTTTGACAGAGTATTGGTAAAAATACCTCGAATACAGAGCTCTGTAAAAAAAAAGACAAAATAGCCAATGTCTGACACAAATCCTGAGGACACAAAGAACAGACACGTGTATAGAACCCTCATAGTCTTGATCAGATAGAGACAAACAAGAGGAAGGACATGCGGCTAAGAGAATAGTCCAAAACAAATCACCAGCACCTTCATACGTATTTTTAGCAGATAGAGAAAAAAGCCAGAAGAGACAAAAACTCGGCTGAAAGAAGACGTAGTCTCCACAAGCTGCAGCAAAGGAAGACACGTCTTCACACTTGTTTGATTCTCACAAGAATTCGTATACAGGCACAAGACTAAGGTGCTTAGATAAAGACGACGCCTTCAAAAGAATAAAGGATGCTCGGCTAGAAGAAAAATGTCACCAAAACCTGACAACAGGCAACAACTTAAATATGCGTGCAGGAGTTATAAAACAACGACTCCCAGCAGAGACAGAGAGAGGTCACGCGGCAAAAAGAACGCCCTGAAAAGACGTCCTCCCACGAACGCACACAGAGAACCAAGAAGATCACTGATTTCTTTTGTCACGCGATTTCGAGAGGAAAACAAAAAACGCATGCTCAGACGATCTCCAAAAAAACGGTGTGAGACACAAAACCCTTCACGAAAAACAGGAAAACGTCACTAAAAATGCCAACAGATCTCGTTGCGAACAGAAGTCGAGGATGTTTGAGACGCAGCCAGAAAAGAGGTAGTCAGGTCGCATGAAGGAGCCAAAAAATGATGCCAATACCAGACGCGATTTTGCAAGGGAGGTCGTGATTTTCTTTTGCACATGTAGTCATGCAAAAAGATCGAGAAAATCAATGCTTAAAATATAAATAAAAAAATTCTCGCTCGACCACTATTGCTCTGATACCATGAAACGAAATTAAATGTAATCTTCGATATATTGAATGGAAGCAATATGCTTCATAAATAGATTACAAAAAGGATGTTTCCGAGATTAATGGTCACTAGCTACAAGTTGAGACTAACCATCATATCCTCCATTAGGACCAAATTTCTTGACTTTGCTCCCTCCAAGAGTAAGAGATTGGAGAACACTTCATTTTCAGAAACCCCATCCGCTATTAGATCTAGGCAAAATACCAATGCCTCTAGAAAGACTCAAGCAACACTATCTACTTTCTTTAAATATCCAAAACAACAACATCTAGCCCTTTATCTTTAGCAAGATGTCACCCTTCAACACAAATCTCTATAGGGAATCCCTACAAGCCCTAGAGCCCCCATGCTAATCACCTCTTTCTACCAACTCATTCAAGAGACCAGCAACATTGAACTCCCTTTTGATACCACTACTTCACACATAAAGGTGAACAGGCTTGTGAGACAACATTTCTCCCTGCATACCCCTTCTACTCAAATGCCCCTACAAATTCTTCCTTGACAACATGGTTCTTCTCCTTGACATTGTGGCACTACCCTTTCTCAACAACATGGGATCTAATCTTCATGAATGCCCCCCAAGCCACAAGAACAAACACACATTATGAATATCTTCACTACTACAAGAGTTGCATGAACCTTGGACGTTCCAAGAGATTCTAGAGAAAGTGATTTGCTTCCTCCTCACACCACCATGCCTACATCCCATCCCCCTCCGCCTCCCCTTCCTCTCCCCAGCCTTCTCCAATCCCCAATGAATGTTGCTCGACCATGTGTCAGTCCTTTCACAATGGTCAATGATGGCACCTATGATTCCTCCTTTCTCAGCCCTAACAAATATATTTTATGAAATTTCTATCCTATCTTTCCAATCTTCATCAGCCTTTGCTCTTTGCAGATTTTGTGCCCCCCATATGGCTAATTGTACTGGTTTTTTAACCACATGTTTGGTGTTGCACTACATTTTGTTTTTGGTGCTTTGTTCCTTTGTTTTTCTTTCCTAGGATGCTCTCTTTATAGAATTTTCCACCATACCATAATGCATTCTCAAGTCCCATTGATCTAATCTTGGTCACTTATGTACATTAATATACTTATCTGATCATATCTCTGCAGTCAATGGAAAAATCATCACCTACACAAACTTTTGATTCATCATTGTTGATTTTCTCCTTCATTTGAAACCTGCACCCCTCTTTCAAACACTCTCCAAGATGCTCCAGATCACCTCAAACACTCCTCTACCAAGAATAGAGTTCCTCATGCTCCGCAACACGATATTTTAATGAATTCATGATTCCAAGGCAAATAGACCACTCTTGACTAAAGTGAAAACACATTGACCCTAATGGTCCAGTTTATTTGATCTGATTTTCAAACAGAAATGAACCTTAGTTTCAACAACTTATAGGAAGCTTATTTTACATCCACAGAGGGATTCTGAGTTATGCATTCAACCATTTCATAAGAAAATGCAAATCCAAATTGTTACACCCCGAAATTGTATAGCTACTATTCTAGCAATGCTTAGAGCATTATGTTTGTATGGAAGAATAAAGATGAGTAAAATGTGTTGAACCTTGTTATCAATTTATGAATCTTTTACATTCTATGATTGACTCATTCTATGTTCCTCTGATTGATGTTATTCTTGGGTAAACAATGCATAAAGGAGAATAATTAGTCTTGCTTTTTATATTGATTTATATATTGTAAAATGTTATGAGCAAGTAACTACCATGGTTTTGTGCCAATGGATGCAAGAACATGAACCATTCCTCCAAGCGGAGGGGAGACATCACTCGGGAGAGGGGCTTGGTCAGATAACCGGTAAAGTAAATCAATTGAGCATACACACACTTCACTACAGGTTTAGAGGAACTAAGTCAAATAGGTTGGTCTTGATAAGTCATCCATAGGCTTTAGGAGTTTTGGATTACTTCTTTGTGCTTTGTGAGTGGTGTCACTTGTAAACCTGACTTGTTGTTTTGTGACCTTGGATGTGAAACATGTTTGGAAATATGTACCTAGGCAGGGTGTATGTGTATATACATATGTCTCTCATATGTATGTATCTATATGTATGACATGGCGATACAAACGTACGATGGGCAATCCATTATGCCATACGTATGTATCGATATGGCATGCATACACCTACATACACACGACGGGATAACTGGCTTACACATCTATAAACACATACACACTACCTATTATGTGTGATTATAACATTATGGTGTTATCCTGAATTTGCATATATACATATATACACATATTTACATGAATAGGTATATTGAAAGTATGTTGACTGGCTCGCAATACACGTATTTAATCAATTATTATCTAAATGTGTATATATATGTATAAATGTAAATAGGTATATATATAAATATATATATATATGATATTAGACAAATATATATGTTATTATAGTCTTACCAAAATAAATATATAGGTACATTTAAATAATATATACATACATATATTTATTTTGAAGAGAAATAAAACTATAATAAAATATATAATAAGATAATATATTATATATATATATATTAAATAAAAGAAAGTTATTGGAAAAAGGGACTTAGCATTATTAAGTCATTTGGTAAATATTGAATATTTTCACCATGGGAAATTAAGCTATGAAATCTGTTGGAAATATTTAGTATTCTTTTCACCGTAAAAAGCTGGGAATAATACGCCAAACATCAAATTGAAAATATTTCATCCTCCATTATAGTTGAAACTTTTGAAAGGAAATGAAATAAGCGTTGCTGCAAACGCGGGCACGGGAAAGACCAGGTCGCGGAAATGCTTGAAACGCAACTCCAGAAATGTTTGGAAAAGCCTGAAACAAAGGCCAGGTGCGACACCATTAGGCTGGGACATTTTCCCACTATGAATAACACCCGCCAGATTTTATAAATGGTGCCAATACTGGAGGACGCTTGTAGGTGTCAATCGAACCATTTTTCATCATGTGTTATTTGAATCATTCTTCACTGAGAAGGGTTGACTCACCTTTTAAAATGCTGAGTAAGGTTCTAAACTGCTGCCACCATGAGTTTGACATTTTCAAATAAATAGAGGTGTCGATTCTCATGCCAAATCTGTAGAATGGCATGAGAATCCGAACTCTATAAATTGAGCTCACTTACTTATCAATTTCACCAATTCACAATTTTCTTTCATCAATTACGAATTTGCTTTCTGCAATTCATAATCATCCATCGTAATTTTGTGCAAGACTTGAGATTATCATTGCTGCATATATGTATGTACGCACCTGCTGTAGAATCCATTGTGAGAAAAACAGTAACCAACATTACCAGTAATTGATTTCCTGTCATTCAGAGCTTCAGCTAAGAGTTAGCATCTCAAAAGAACAATTAGGAGAGAGATTATTTAAAGGAAAGGAACAGAGGAGCTGTCACCTATTGAATCAGAAGCATTCAAAAGCAGCAAGAAGACCAGCTTAAGGAAACAGGCATGAGAAATACACTCTTTTAAATCTCTGTTTAAAAGTAGAAGAAACCATATGATTGTTTTATGCATTAAACTGTATCATAGCATAGGTGGAACAATCTAGTGAAAAGATAAATTATGTTTTCTATTTGTATTTGCATTGACTAAAAGAAATGGCTTGTCTGCAAAATAATTTATAAGGGAAAGGGAAACTGTTATCTTTACTTTACTTAAGAAAGGGATTTTTAAGTATAAGGGAATGTGTTTAAAGATGGATTGCATTTTGTAGATAAGTAACCTTTACTGTATGATCTCCTTATATGGAGAATACGAGGAAACTAGCTATTTAATACTAGGACCAGGATGAAACTAGTACCAAGGTTAGTCTAAAGCTTAAGGTTAGTAGGTTAACTGTGATAAGCTAAGTACTCCGTGGATAATGATTTCCAGAATAGGAGTTACCTGAGGGACACTTGTTGACTGTATTTCATTTCCTAATTAGGGAGGTTGTTGTAAGGGGTCTGGGGTGATTGACTACCCATGGTAAGGACTTAGCCTACGCGTAGGATAAGACAGCCTCAAGTCAAACTGAACTTGACATAGTGCATATGATAGATGACCATCAGTTTAATACTGTTGAAACACTTTGGCCAAAGTAGTGTCGTACACCTACGTCCACTTAGACTGTGAGACAACTACACTGTCAGTTCACTATTGTCCAGATTACATACTGGATTGAGATTGTGGGATTACTAGGATTTGGTTATGTAGGACACAACACTATGCTCAGTTGGTTAAAACAGAATGGATTACCCAACCAATCTCTTCGTAGAAGGGAGGGTTGTTTATTTGGCAGTAAACGTGCGAGGGACCCCAATATAAGTCTGTGATTGGCGGAAAAGCACCTGAGTGATGTTTCTCCTCCACAGTAGGCTTCTAAAGTACCAAGGTTTGAAAGGGAAGATCTTGGACCGTCTTATTCCTATTTGCTCAAAAGCTTCCGAGCTATGTTTTATACTTGTATGTATTCTTACTCTGTTATTTACTTGGAAAGGAAAGTAATGATGTACTGTGTCAATTGTTTCTTTAATATGAAATTTTGCAATAAAAAGAAAAGAAAAGTTATTTTACTTTATCATTATGTATGATTTCCATGTTTATTATTTGTGAAAGTAGAAATTTTTTAATTACCCAGGATGGGGTCATTACACAAATTCACCGAAAACAAATGATATTCTAACTTTAAACAGATCTTCAATGCATCAGATAATAGAAATGAATTTAGAGTACCACAAATGGATAAAGAAGAAAATGTGGATTAAAAAAATCATGCTCATGTATGGCTAATGTAACAAAGCTATAAAATCCAAAATTCCCATAGTCTGCTTCAAAAGGTAAAGTGGGACAGGAAAAAGGTTTCTGAATATGTCTACTTTTATGTTGACTACAAGCCATTTTCTTAAGCCTGACTCACTAGCACAGACAACTTACAGTTCGTTTCCACCGATCATAGGGATTGACACATGCATTATGTTCAAGAAGCAGCTCCACAATGGAAGCATGTCCTTCACTGGCTGCAAGATGTAATGCTGTTCTATCATCATAGTCTTTAAGATCTGGTGGAACACCTTCCATTAGCATTTTGTTCAATCCAATTCTATCACCCCTGGATGCACAAGTTAGAAACTTTCCAATCAGCTCCCATGAGTTCTCTGAATCCATTATTACGCACTGCAGACTTGCAAAGCTGAAGAGAGAGAAGATAATGAGAGATGTTTGCATGCTATATTGATGGAAAAATAATGTGTCTAGTATAAACATCATGAAAAGATAAACTAATGATCATACTAATCTCTTAGTTATGAGCAGTGATGCAGCAGGTATAGCATTATCATGAAAATAAAAACAAAAATTAAGCCTGCCTTTTAGTCTCTAGTTTTAATTATTTGAGTGGAAAAAGTGATTAGATACCTCTTAATACAACTATCCCCTTGTACAAAACAAAAAAAATGAGCAAATTATTTTTTCTGAAGTATTTCCACATTCACACTTCATCCCATTGAAACATAAGTCTATCTCTAAATGAGAATGACACTGCTAAGAAATCCCCCCGATATGATTTCCCAAGTTGTTTTTCATGAGTTGTTACAATATTTGCATATACTAAAAGACTGAATAGTCAATAATGAACTTGATACTTCCAAAGCTAAAAAAATCAACTATTCCAACTGTATCATTTTAGCCAAATTGAAGGTTAATGTTATTTAATGAACAAAAAAATTATAATTTAACAAACATGTGCAGGTACACACGTGTGTTTAAGTGCATGTGTATAGTGTGTTATTGCATAACATTTTTTTGAACTGGTTTTTAACAGAATTACCTTTAAATGCAAACTAAATTATGCAATTTAGCCTCTTCCATCCCCCCTAGCACAGAAAAGTGAAAGAAAACTATTGGTAAAAATAGCAGTTTCTAGCATTTTCTTGATCGATGTTTGTAGCCTAGTATAAGGATTGTTACAGCACAAGCTCTTGACCAAAACAAGAGAGTTACTTAAAAAATTCAGAATTTCACACAAAGACAGCACATAGTGTTGAATCAATAATCAGTTTTTGTCTTTCAACCCTTGGCTGGTCCACTTTGTCAAATTACTTTAACTTTGACCAATTATCAAATATAATTTGTAAATCAGTCATGGGCAGCCGGTTTGTAAAGGGGTATTTGTCCTTGTCTGAGTGGCTGATTTTCTAGGGTTCAACACCATCATCTTCAAATATCCTATTGTTGATATTTTTCAGGTCTGCTAGAATTTCAAAAATAATAGACCTATCATTATGGAGAATGCTTTCAAATTTGAGCTAGGACTGAACACACTTCTGCATTGACCAAACCACAAGTCTTTTCCAGCAAAATCGGAAAGTGGTAGAGTGTTAGTGTTTTCAAGTTGGATGCACCTTTCCCTTGGCTTTGCCAATGGTTTTCTCTATCAAGGTCGGAAATATGACCTAATGGAGGGTGGTGCACGCTTGGAGTGGCTCTGCCACAAGATTCTTGTGCTCCAATTTCTAATAAAACAAGGCAAAACAATGAGAGTACTTTATTGATCAACAGCAGCAATATATACAAGAGATAGTCGGTTAAAAGAAAGAACCAACCAACTACCCTTAACAACAATAATTAGGTTAATTGTTATTGTTAATATTATTACAATGATGTAATATTAATATTTATTTATTATAATAATCCCACCCTTATTACATCATTTTAATAATATTAAATATTACATCATTGTTATAATATTAACAATGATGGGTAGTTGGTCAATTCTTTCCTTTAACCAACAATCTCTTATATATATTGCTGCAGTTGATCAATAAAGTACTACTCATTGCTTTTCCCAATTTTACTATGGTATCAAAGTATCAACAATCTTTGTGCCTATAGAAAGCCTTGAATCTTTATGCATGTAATGTCCCCTTCTCACACATAAGAGAATTTGTGGCCATTAGCTTATTTCCCATGTTTCCCGTAAGCTAATTGGTGTCAACAAAAGGAAAAAGTAAATTAAATAATTAAGTAGTCAAAAGTAATATTTCTTATATTTTTAAATTGACAGCCTATTTAATTCCTTAAAAAGTTAAAAATGACTTTAACTGTGCAAAAATGTGGTGTTAACCTCAAGTGGGAAAAAGTTGGTCATTTTGTAATATCCCCATTTTAGGGTTCTCTTGCTTTGCAGTTGGAGATGGTTTTTTGGGTTTGTGTCAGCTTGATCAAAAGGGTAATCTGATATTACCAGCGAGCTCATATGGTTTAGAGGAGTTATTTGATGCTTTCAGATGTTATTTCTAGCCTCTGGTTTGGGCTCCAAGATTCTTGAAGGGAGTTTCTATTTATAGAAAGTTGCCTAGTCGACTTCGTTTATCGTTATTCTTCATCAAGATCATTCCTATGCAATTAGTTTCCGATTTTGACGCATTTCGGCAGTTTCCGCAAAATGAGTATCAATATATTAATGGCTATATTTTAATTAATTTACTAAGGTTGCTAAATATTATTTAAAATATTTAAAAGGCACCTTAGTGTTATAGCTTGTCGGAACCAGGGTGAAATGTGTTAAATCATAGATGCATAGAACAAGGGCCTTGCGTATCAAATTATTATTATTTTAATGAAAAGGTCATTTTCGAAGTTAAAAGGGTGTTTAAATTAAAAAGTGAATTTCAAAATAGATTTGGGAAAAAATAGTATAAAAGGAGGTTTTGTGAGCTCATTTGGACATGTTCAGTTTATCTTATTTCTCTTATTGAAACCCTTGTGGGTCAGGAGATTGAACCTGGTTCATCTCAGCCTTTGGAGGACGGAAAACCTCTAGGGAAGATTAGTTTCGGTGGTGAAACGATTCTACCCTAGTTGGTTCATGGGGAAAATCTCTCAAGTTTTCCAGTTGGGCGAGTAAAGCAATTTTGTGAGTCTCCTGTGGAAACAAAATTGGAGATGGGCGTATACATTTCTATCCAATTAGAGGTGAAGTTCGGCATTCAATTTTGAAGAGGGATTTTCTCAAATCCTGGTCGCCATTTTTCAGGTATTGCATTGTTGATTGTTACTATTCTCAGGTCATGGGTTTGTAAGGAAGGTATTGTTGTATATAACAAACCTGGGCAACTTCATTTGAGAGTCTTGTATCCATTCCTCTCTAGCATTGAACTCAAATCTATTTCTTGCAAGCTGATTTACCTAGGTGTGGAAGTTATTAGTCTCAAACCTGGATGTGGGGACTTCTGGTTATAAGTATCATCTACAGGTAGTGCGTGGGTCTAAAAATGATATATTTCTGACATTATTACTTGTTGTTGTGATGATGTGAGGATCTAGTATGAGGGGGGTGCATATACCACCCTAGTGTGGCATAGAAGGAGCTATTGTGAGGAAAGAGGTGCAAATTTAAGGTCATGGTAGTATAATACAGCTTCTATGTAAGATTGGGCTGTGTGGGAATCATCTTCAAGAAGACATGGAGCTACTGCAGTCCTGTTATTCATCTCTGGTTATTGGTTACAAGCCTGACCCTCTGTTGAAGATCTTGCTGGTGATAGATTCTACACAGGGTGTGATCACTGGGAATCAGAAAATCTGCAACTCAACAGTTACCCAGTTGTGGCTTCATTACTGAGAAAAATGGTACTTATATTGCTGTTTGCTATTATTTTTTGAGTATATCTTCTGCTGTCCACGAGAGTGTAAGGAAGTCTATATTGTTGTTACTATATTTGCTAAATTTCACTGACTAGAGTTGTTGCATTGTAATGAGTTCCTTTTATTGCTATCAAACCGTGGTATGGGCAGTAATGGTTTCAGTTATTTGAAGAGTCTATTTCTGGTCTTGTAATCTCTGTCATAGTAAGTAGCAATTGTTATAATCTCTGCAAATGATAACAAAACTCAGCTTCCTGTGTTGAAATCTCATGTCTACAATTGTACGAATGCATTATATGGAATTTTATTTGCCCATAGTTGCCGGGAGACGCGTCTCCCCCCCTCAGAGACGCGTCTCGGAGACCGGTACCATCTCCGGAGACTTCTCCAGGAGGCTGGAGATTTCTGCTGAAGTTTCCCGAGTACTCTGCTGTCTCCTGCTGCAAAAAATGACGTCTCCCACTAAAATACCTAAAAAAACTTTAAAGTTTAAACATTTGAAACTTTAAAAATTAAAGCATAATGTATTTGACGTTTCTAAGAGTGATTAAATTATTGTTTTGAAAGTTCAATGTCATCATATTTTCAGATTTTCTATAAATTACTAAATTTATTTTCAAATTTCTATAAATTATTAATTTTTTATTTTTTATTTATATTAAAAAAAATGGCGTCTCCAAGTACCCCCGTCACCTATTTTCAAAAAAAAGGCGTACCAGTACTGGTACCAGTCTCCCATACCAGTACCAGTACTAGTCTTGCAGCAACTATGTATCTGCCACATTACCTTTATTTCATAACTTTGCAAATCACATATCCATCCTAGAAGTTCAGTTTAGTCAAGGGTATTAGTTTGACAAATGCTAATATGTCAAACTGAGGAATCGAAAATTAGAAAAATTCTTAACAGATATTTTACACATTTTGCACACTTAAAATTGATTTTAAAATATTAAAGTGAATATGGAGCCAAAAAGAGAAATTATTTATTTATTCACAAAGAAAAGTTATAAAAGGAGAAGCTGTGAAGAGAAAAGGGCTACCGTTTTTCATATCTTGTGTTGCTCTGTGAAGATTTAAGAGTTCTTATTTCTTGAGGACAAAATCCCTCCAAGAAATACCAATTTCAAGCACAAAAACCCTCCTAGCTGGACTTGGTGATTTCATCCAAAAGTCACAGTGGTGCCTTCAAGTGAAGTTTTTTACTTGTTTATTATTGAAGATGGACAATTTTGATGTATTTTGACATGTCAAGCATTTAATGTTGGTATGTTGATTTTTCAGTAATATTTTGAAGTGTTTTTGATGAGTTTATGGAGGGTTGTACAGGTCGTACCAACTCCTTAATGCAGGTTGTACCCTTCACTCTCCTAGCAAGGCATTGACTGTAGACTTTGGTGGCAATTTGTGCCTGATTTGTAGTATTTCCAAAGGCCATACTGCTGTCCCATTCTGTCTATACAGATAGGAGTGCAAAGTAAAAACCTTTTTGAGGAGGTCATACCATGCTTTGGTGAGGCATGTGAATGTGGGGAAGAAGTTCCTATTTTCTAGAGCTTAAATATATTTGTTTGGAGTCATCCTAGGGGTGTGTGATGGTTCCAAGACTTTGCAAGGTGGACACACGAAGGTTTGGTGAGTTCTCTTGATTTTGATACTTGCTTATCTAGTCATACAGCAGCAAATGACTGTGTTTTCAGAATGCTTATGGTTGATTATTGATGAAACACACACTTATACTAAGAGGGGGGGGGAGGGGGTGAATCAGTATAACAACAATTTTTTTACTTTTCAATACTTAAATAACCATAGCAATAATACTTTAAGACTTAGTCATCCATAGCAATAATACACATGCAAGATCTAGCAATTAAGAACACAAGAAGAACACAATTTATGTGGAAACCCTTGCGAGAGAAAACCATGGCAAAATATTGATTATATGTATATAGATCTTCTTCGTAGGCTCCAAAATACTTCTCTTACGAACTTCTTTTGTAGGCACCAACCCACTGGAGATACCAATCCCCACTTACAGAATTTGTAGGCACCAACCCACTAGAGACTCCTATCCCCACAACTGAGCACCAACTCAGCAAGAGACACCAATCTCTTTTTTGATAGGCACCAACCTCCAAATTCCTCAATGGATGATATGTCTTCTCAGGATCTAAATGTAGATATGCTTTCCCTCACAAATCTGATCAACAACTCTTGACTTTGAATGATGTAAATCTTTCCTTCACAAATCAGATCCACACTCATACACTTTCCTTCACAAATTGATTCAAATGCTGCACACTCTTCTTCACAAATCTGATCCAATCTATGGCAATGTATTCCTTCAAATCTGATCACGAAGATACTTTCAAATCTGCACTTATCTTTTCTCAAATCTGCTCTTAACCTTCCTTACAAATCTGCTCTCAAGTTATGCATCAAATAAAATTAGCATTCTCTTCATGTATTCAGATATAAATCTGAATTACACTTCATATTCTTTGTTGTAGAACTGTTTAAATACTTGACTGATATTCTTATTTTCTTGCATAAAACTTCCCTCCACATCTTCCTTTTATACTACTATTTATCCCTTCAAAGGGAGGTGACTCCTTCAAAGAGAGCCAGCCCAAATATCATTAAATAATTTTTATTTATTTTAATTTTTGCATGCCCAAGGTGGGTGCACCATTCAACGGAGGTCAGCTCTTTTCCAAATTATTTTTATTTGTAATTTTAAACACTCACAAATGGGGCAACTCTATGAGGGGTATCGTCCCAATTTTTCCAGTTTTATTTTGCATTTTTTACCTCTTCCAAAAGGTGCTAGACATGGGTCGTCCCATGTATAAAATAAACCATCATTTTTGCAAATTAATTATCTCTTCCTTGCTCAACGATATCTCGATAATGGTGCCATAAATTTGGCACAAGACTTGCACAATAATTTACTCATCTCCTAATTTTGGACATGTCCTTTGACATCAATGACAACATCTATTTCCTATATTCCTTTTGACATCAATGACAATATTTCCAACAATCTCTGCTTTTGTCATTGATGGCAACACAAACATAATTATCTCCTTTTGTACAACTCTCCCTTACTCTTATCTCTCCCCCTTTGACATCAATGGCAAAGGAGTGTAACATACTTTTCTCCTTCACAATCCCCCTAACTATGACACTCTTACTGTAGCATTTCCTCTTGACATTAATGGCATCATTCTTCCTTTCCTATAGCTCTTCCTTGTTGTAACTCTCCCTCTTTTGTGCAACTTTCCTCCATTGACATCAATAGCAATGAGATGCTTTGTTACCTTCATATAGAATATGCATTAGCTGATCTATCTTTGAATTGTCTTCTCTATGGAGCTGAAGGTTATTTGCATTAATTTTCTCCCCCTTTCTCTACTTCTCTCTCTTTGACAACAATGGAAAATAGGACCTTTCTTCTTTAAGGGGCTGAAAGATAATGCAATGGTAAGATCCCCTTGAAATCATTCTTCTTCTTACAAACCTAATGATGCTTCTTGTGCATGGAGCACAAGCATGGATTTTCTTTCTCTTGTTTCCTCTTCCAAACTTTTGTAGATTTTCCCTTTTGTTCGGCTATGGTATCCTCCTTCTTGTTCAGTTTCATGAAACCACTTCTGCAAAAGCGTGCTATGTGACCATAATTGTTGCACTTGTAACATATAACATTGTAATCTACTAAAGGAACACATGAGTTGTAGTCCCTACTTGGGAACCCAAAATCATTCCTTACACGTACTCTACAATCCACTACTTTATGACCAAAATGATTTCATGAATAGCAATACCCATAGAAAGAGTGATTGAACCTAGCCATTGGCACTTGTCTTGAACGGAATGATCCTCTGAATCTTTCATGGTTGTGTTATCATGGAATCTAGCAGTGCTCAATCCATGGATAACCCCCCTACGAAACTTGTTTGTTTCATAGGTTTGTGATGTTCAAGCACACAAAACAAGGTGATTTTCAATCCACCTCGAAGTGCATTCCAAAGTCTCAAACAGTCTGTTTGAGCATCCATCTGCGTTCGTCTAGCGAAGACCTTTGAAACGAGTATCTTTGCGAACTCTCATTGTTTATACTTAGTGAAATTGTGAAAAGTGCAAAAGCTCCAAGAAAAAGCGCTCTAACATTTTAAAGAAATCTGTCTAAGTATAAAAAGTGCAAAGGCGGGGTTTTTCAGTGCCTATGCACTTAAGTGAAAACTCAGCTTGGTGCAAGGGTGCTGATTTTTAGCGCCCTTACACCAAGTTCCATGCTTAGCCATTTTAAGTACTGGGCGGTGATTTTTGTCTACATTACACTTTTCCCAGTTTTTCAAATTAAGGCATAAGCACTGATTTTTAGCGCTTGTGCACTTTTTCCCCATACTTAGTCAAAATGACCAGGGCGGTGATTTTTGACTCAAGTGCACTTTTCCCAGTTTTTCAAATTAAGGCATAAGCACTAATTTTTAGCGCTTGTGCACTTTTTCCCCATACTTAGTCAAAAATGACCAGGGCGGTGATTTTTTACTCAAGTGCATTTTTTCCAGTTTTTCAAATTAAGGCATAAGCGCTGATTTTTACCGCTTGTGCACTTTTTCCCCATACTTATTCAAAAATTACTAGAGCGGTGATTTTTGACTCAAGTGCACTTTTTCCAGTTTTTCAAATTAAGGCATAAGCATTGATTTTTAGCGCTTGTGCACTTTTTCCCCATACTTAGTCAAAAATGACCAGGGCGGTGATTTTTGACCCAAGTGCACTTTTCCCAGTTTTTCAGCGCCTTGACACATTTGGCAATTTTTGTCTTAGACATTTTCAAATTGCTTTGTTTTCGCTCCGGATCACGTTTCTTTGCTCCTGCATCATTTTTCATGTCTAGTTGCTCTTTTCACACTTTCTCAACATCGTTTGCTCGTTTCATGCTTCCCAGTGATGCTTTTTCTGCTAACGCCTGTTGATTCACCACCCTTGCAGTTTCTTTCCAGATATCATCAAGTGATCCTCAAGGTGACATCTTTGATCCAGTTGTTGCAGCTGAGAAGGCCACACAAATAGCCAAGCTCAAATCAGAGCTTGATAAGGAGGAAAGTATTCTTACTCGAGCAGAAAGAGATGGAAAAGTGCCTATCATTTTGGTCACAAATGAAACAAGCAAAGCTCAATAAATTGGTGCAAGTTGGGGTAATTCCCGACAAGGAAAAGTATGTAGAGGTAAGAGAATCACTCAAGCACTGTATCAATGTGATCAAATCTCTTATCAAAGATATTCACCATGTACAAGAAGATGCCGAAGGACATCATGCTATTCTGGAGAAGGGAATCAAGGAGCTTCCAGGCAATCTTCTTGAGGAAAACCAGAGTTTCCTTCCAGCCAGTGAACTTTCCAGGATCTACAAGGAAACCGTTATGCAACAATTGGAGGATGCCAGTTTTTCCAAAGCCTCCATACATGTCATTTGTGATATACGGCTAATCATTGATAAATCTTAACATGCGTCTTCACAAGTGCAAGAAAATCCATTAATCCGCCAGAAGGTCAATCACAAGAATTCACACCCTTGTGGATTACACAGTCGGCCCAGATGATGTGTTCATGCAGGAGACCAAGAAGAAGTATGAAGACTTCTGCGCCCAAAGCAAGGAACCATGAAGACTCTTGATCTCCAATGTTGAACTTTTTGATGCTTTCCTTTATGCATCTTGTAAATAGTATTTGACATCTTAAATGTCTTTTTGGCAAATGTAATTACACTGAAAATATGAGATGTAATTTCACAGAGATGGATTACATGTTGACTTAGTCAAAGTTATGGTTTCCTATTTTTACTCAACTAATTTCCTAGATTAGCTCTCCCCTCTCTTCTATAAATAAGAGGGATTTCTATTGTAATCTTTACCTTTAGTATTTTGCAACGAAGTGTTGCCCTTTTGAGAAACAAACATTGAGACTTTGTGTTCAATTTTGTGAATCTAAATCTGATCAATAAAGAAGGAAGTTGCATACCAAACTTTGTGTTGGAATCAATTCTCTTTTGGTTTGAATTATATTGGTGGTGATTAGTATATGAGATTTGAAGGGATTCAAGTAAATTTATGTAAACTTTGTGTTACATTCTTTATTTGGATTTACGTTTACGTTTGGATAAATATTGTTGAATGATCTAGAAGACTTTGTGCTTGTAATCATTCATGTTGTTCGTGGAATTGTTATATCTAGAAGACTTTGTGCTTCTAATATTGCAAACAGTACATCTATCTCAGATCCATCAGTGAAAAAGCTACGGAACGACTTTGTGCCTTTGTGAGCTTTCCTATTTCTTTTTATATTATTATCATATCTGGTACCTCTACGCTTTGCTTTGACAAGATAGAGTTATCGGCATTACTGCTTGTTCTTAGTTTATGGTTATTTTGAATCAAAATTATCAACCATGAAGCATTGTAAAACATCTTCTCTGAAAAAAGAGAGAAGCATGAATGTAACACACACCCCCCCATTCAATAGTTGTAGTGTACATTTTGTGAATATTCAGTTAGTTTTATTTATCTTCTGAAAGCAGTAAGAAGGGTGCCTCCCCTTTCTCAGAGGAGAGATTATATCTCACACAACTGTGGTTGAAATCTAGGTTGTGTAATCTGTTGAAAAGTTGATTACATAATTTTCACCCAGTAGGTTGTCCCTATGAGGAATGTTGTTCTTTTGTGGGATATTGCTTCCCTCCTTGGTGCTACCATTGATAGAGTCCTTGAGTGCATCAGCATATCCTTTAGGCTTTTCTTCATTTGTTTCTTTGGTAACTCTGTAGCCTTAGAACTTGACTCTTCCTTGGTGGTCTTTTGATTCTCCTCATAGACAAGACTGGTCTTGATGAAGGATGATCTTTGGGATTTGATAATATCCTCCTAAATTCCAATGCTTATTTTCAAACTTCATGCTTCAATTCGATTTTTCCAACTCCTTCCTTAGGGAAACAAATTCAAGCTCCAACTTCTCACACCCCAATTCCTTTTCCTTCAGCTGATCTCTTACCACTTCTTCAATTCGTTTTGCTTCTTCAATTTGAACCTTAAGATCTATGATCATCTTTTCTGATTCATCAAAACTTTGGGATGATTTCACTTTAGTTCCACTCTCTTCTTGAAGCCATGACCTTAGTCTTGAATTCCTTTTCTCGAGCTTCTCAATCTTATTATAGGCAAATTCAAGTTCCTTCTCAAGATCATCTTCTTCATTATCTTCAGTATGTTCTTTCAAATCTCTTTCTTCTTCCCTTTTATCTTCATCATCCTTTTCCTCCATCGCCATAAAGAGTATCTCTTCTCTACACCAATCGGAGAGGCTTCCACTGCTTTCTTTGGATGAGCTACTTTCTTCTTGGATGTAGAGACTCTTTTTATGCCTTCAAAAGTTCTTCTTTTCATGCTTTCCTCATGGGATCTTTTTCCTACTGTGATGATATTTCATTCCTTTATTTTTGTTGTAGTCTTCTTCTTCTTCACTACTTTCACTCTCAGCCTGTGGAAATTTAGAATCAAAGTGACCTATCTATACAAATCCTAAAAGTATGCCCTCACAAAGTATAGCATTTTTTCTCTTCAACACAAGCACACCTTTATAAAGTATAAAATATTTTCCATTCAACAGAGTTATCAAATGGAAGCATTATCAAACTAGAGGTGTATAAACAATCTCAAGGGATATGAAAGGCAATAAATTCAGTTGTTCTTTACATATTCAACATATCAGCTTAAATTCTCTCTCTCAACAAGATCTGTACATCTTAAATTGAATAGGTTAGTAAACATCAACTGAAAAGAATTTCTAGGAAAGAATTAACCAGCGATGTAAGAGTCGATGGCAAGCTATAGGTGGAAATAATGATTTCTAGATTCTCGATTTCCAACCTATCCAACACATGTACAAGAAGAAACAAAGGAATCACTGCTGATTCAGCCCATCCAGCTCATTAACACACCCAATTACACATTTCCAGAAAGAAGTGAAATCACTGTGACAAATTTTATACTGCACAGTTTAGATCATAGGAGATCTATGTCTACCTGTTATAAATGCAAATCAGCAGGCCTTTCCATCCAGATAACCTTCAAATTTGGATACAAAAATCAATAAAAATGCAAAGTAGGAAAAGCTTACATATTTTCCAAATGTATAAGAGCACAGGTGGATTATTGCATATATGTATGTTTGCATACACCACACAAGAAAGTAAAGAGCTATAAGAGTGTAAAAGAACTCTGGCAAACAAGGCACCAATGAGATGTATAGCAGCAAGCAGAAACCAACTGTAGTGGAAGAACATGAATAATGCTAACAAAAGGACTTGTAAGTGCTGAGGCTATCATTAATCCAACCCTGAAGTGCTCTTCTCTCAAAAATGTTTGGAATTCTTACTCTCACCAATCAGCTTTCAGAAATGTAACAACCTCAAATGTTAGAAGAGTCTCTACCTCTTCTGATCTGTTCAACAAGGATCACAGTACTGATAGGACTACTACTAGCACTTCTCGCAACATTCCCAGAACAAAGCAGAATTCTACAGGAAAACCTCATAACTCCTCACTGATAATCTCCTTGGCCAAGATAAATGACACTCTCTTTGATCTGGCCCAAAAGATGGAGGAAAAAGGAGCTAGCATATCCCAACTCCAACAAAGCGTCTCTCTTATAATAAATTACATACACTGACAAAAGGAGAATCGAATTAGTTAGCAGAACTGTATGGGAAACAGATAAAATGTACCAACCTGCTAAGAATCAGCTACCAACACCTTCTGAACATGAAAGAGACAATTGGTGAAATACTAACTGAGTATGAGAGCAAAAGATGCCTTGCTAAAACAATGCAACAAAACACTCAGCAATATGCCACAAAAAAAGGATCAAATGGCTTTTCCCAACCAGCTTTAACATGGAAATCTGCAATTCAACAGGGCTGGTATCCAAAAGGGTATTCCAATTGGCAACCCAACTCAGTGTAACCAGATGTATCAAACTGTAGAAGAAGATATAGGGAATTGCCTCTTTTGTATGGGAAAAATTTGTCACCAGCCATATATAACCAGAAGAGAAAGCCAATAACACAACTCCTAATAGCAATCTATATTAAATATCTGCAGATGATGAGTCTAGTTTCCTTGTTTTATATCTCTATAAAGTTGGGTTTTTCTTTTTCTCCTCCTACTACTGTTCTGCTTCTTTATTGAAGCTTTTTAAAACTATTCCCTTTGCCCTTCGGCCTCTTTTTGTTTTTAGAGGATAAAAGATTTTTTATAGAATTTACTCTGTATTAATATAATTAATCATGTATCAAAAAAAAAATTATAACGTATAAATTTTGCACCCCTCATATGCCCCCTTATGATGAAGCTTTAAGTAAACCAAATCTTGCCGATATGCCTATGCAGCTATGTGTGTCCGTTAGCTAAATCACAAATTCATCTTCAAAAGTTTAAACGCATCTAGAATCCATGGTTGCCAAGAGATATAATGTTGTTTACACAGTAAAATTTTCAGTTGCATGTTGAAGAATTAGTTCACAAAAAAGCAGCTACCAAAGAGCAACTTCGGTTCTGTAAAGAGTAAAGGAAATCTCTTCTTGTGGCTGCAGGCTCTCAACTCAACCATGATGTGTGGTTGGTTTAGAACGTAATCCTACTTATGTTGATCCCTGCAACCAATCTCTGAGATGTCGCAAACCCAAAGAAACAAGAACGCCCTATTCACAGAAAGGCAAGCTCTTTTTCCATATTCCTAATTTTGGACTATAATTAATTTGTGAGCTTAATCTATTTTTCCATACTTCACAGAAAAGAAGATTCGTCTTATCCGTATGTTTTCCCTGCTAAACTGTGTCTGTCACCTAACTGCAGCGAAAACTTCTTTGGAATTGTATCGAGCTCATAACATAAACGCGTGTAAAAACTGCCAATAGCATTTGAAAAAGTGCACTGAATATAAAACAGTGAATTCTACACCGACATAAAATTGCTAATAACTTCAAACCTGCACAATTCCTACAATCTGTAATATGATATTTTTACAAACTTGAAACGATAGACATTTCTTTATTAAAATGCATCTCTCAAAGCTTCTTACCTACAATGGCTTAATTCCAGCGAAGATTTTGTGGGAACCTTGAATGGTAACAATGAATGCCTCTGTTTTGAAAAAAGTTAGACGATGAATTTAACATTCATATCCGTCAACTGCTGAATCTTAATGTAAAGACCAGGCAAAGTCCTTACTGAAACCAGATATTCATAGGGGATTCACCATTAGGGGTGATGAGCCCGAGGTGCCGTCGAAGGTGACAAGGAATTATTTAAGATTATTTCACCATCCCGATTTATTTGTCCGTCGTTTGATCGTTTCAAGCGAGGTTTAGTGCTCTGGACTACGTTTTTAATATTTCATTCATTTTTTGTGGAGTGGGTCTTCATATTTATCGTAATTGGTCTATACTCTTGTCTTGTAACGACGACTTGCGTATTAAAATTATCGTGCGAAAGCTATTTTTACTGTGAAATGGAGCAAGCTAACTTGCTAGATTGACGATTCCTTGACAACATAAATCATCTTGACCATTTGAGTCGGATGGGTCGCACAAAGACTAAGCTCGTGGATCCATGATTTTCTGTCATCGCTCTCGTACCATGGGATTCACGTAATATCTCTCGTTCCTTATCATACATTGTTAAAAAATAATAACCGATGTAATATCCATGTAACCCCTTTGAGTCGTTGTGTCTACCGTCAAATCCCACTAAAAATGGTATGGGTCTTAACAATACATAAATCACAGAGTTGGTTTGGGTCATTGGTTTGCTTCCCATTGGTTTCGGGTTCGACTCCGTTCTTGGGTTTACTCGATTGGGACTGGCTTGTGGATTGTCGGGTCCCCCCGCAAGGGACTAGCCTCGCATCAACTCGCCCCCTTGGGCGTTGGGCTGGATTGTGGGGATACCCTTGTCGTTAACATACATAAATCACAAGCCTTACACTTTAAAGAGAAACAATTGACATTGACAACATTGACTGGTAGGGGTTGGCATTCACAATTATTTCAAGAGTTTGTGAACTTGCAAGTCTCTACATACACCTTGCCTTCACATTCCAAAGATATGCACACATTCAACAAATCACATATGTTGTTCACCAAAAATAAGAAGAGGAGTGTTTAATGACATTATCACATGCACACTCCTGAAACAATCAAAAAAAGTTACAAGTCTAGGTTTGTTTCTTCCATCCCTTCTTGTAACCACTGTCATTCAAAATAAGACCTATCATTGTGTCTCTTTATAATAAATGCATTTTCTTAAAACAAACAATTTTCTTTAAAAAAAATCATCTATATTTTATGGACTTAAAAGATGATTTACACTAGTGTATCTTTACATTATTTTTTTGTATTTACTCTATAAGATAATTATTCAATCTATAATGTAAGCAATTAGACATTTAACAAAAGTTGCAATATTGATTATATGTTTATTAAATATCTTTCTTCTTTTTAAGCTCAAATTCTAAAAAATAAAGATAATTACTCCAATGCATTATACTAAACTAGTATTCCTTAATTCCAATTTTTTAAATGGACATTAATACCTACAATATTGTGTTCATTGAGTACATTGTTATGTTTCCAAAAACCAATGAATGTGAGTAATATCTCTATGGCCTGATTTTTATTTTCAATTGAATGATAATTTTTTAAATAATTTCTTTAATATATAAATTTGATGTGTCCATTCTTCATTCAATATGGTTCATTTGTAAATCATATGCACATATATGAAAAAAAAAAAAAAAATCAATTATATGTAAAAAAGTAGTTGCAATGTTTACTTTCTTTTTATAATTTATAAATTTAATGTGTTAATTGTTTACTCAAGATTATTCGTTTTCAAATATAATTTAATCACACATATAACATAATTAATATATATTATTATTATTTTTTTTGGTAAACTTGCTTCTATTTCATCTACCTACCAAAACAAACAATTATTTCTAATTGCTTTCCTACCAATTCCAAGCAAACCCCAATTCACATTCTAGTGTTCTTGACTTCAAATACTATACTACCCATACAATTTTCATCTTATCAAAAGTTTCCTCGATGTACCCATTGCACACCAAGGTGTAATTGCTAGTTACCTCATTTGGAGAATTATAATAAATATTTCTATCAATACATGAGAATTTTTTTTTTCCCTTTGGCCATTTGACAATTATGGAGGTTATATACCATATCTATTGGATTATAGTGTGAGGCAAAAAAGTGTAATTTTTTGATATGTATTTATATTATTTTGATGTAGTCATTTTGGTCTTAAATTTATTAGCTATAATTGTTCTCTATTATTTTATAAAGCGAACTTATGCTTTTTTAGGATTTTTTATCCTAAATTAGATCAGATAGGACCACCCTCCATAGTCTCGTTATCATAATTCAAACCTCTTTTCTAATTTTCTAAGTCAATCCTTTCAAATAACTTAATTGTTACATGTCAACTTGTGTACCAAATACTCTAGGATCTTATATATAAAGACAAGCCCTAGGTTAGTAATCGAAAAAATTATCATCAAGGAGATCATATAAGAGCATCATCCATCCATAATAATATTTACTACACAACGTCATAAAGCATTACATCGATCATAAGAACTTGCATCTATGTTTTTCATGTTTTTTACCCTTATACATAGAAAAGTGGTTTGAATTTTTATAATGGAAGCTATAAAACTTTCTCTTTAAACACAACATAGCCCCAATGTGATTTTAAACACCACACTCGTCTCATATACAAGTACAAATATAGACTAAGAGTTTTTTTAATTTAGCAAATGGCAAAGGATACGGTTGTGTCTATTAGGATTGAACCCTATTAAGTGAATTGTATTATGTGCGGATCTATATTAAATATTAGAAAAATCATCATTAGTCCACCTTTGTTTTCTAATCATCAATCCATTAACAAATTTGGTTTCTATCATGATAGTCACAACACATCAACTAAATAGAAAGGAAAATCAACAATCGTATAAGGAAATAGCTAAGACACTCATAAACCTTTCATTTTTCAATTATATGTTAGAATTGTGAAAAAGATGAGTTATGAGATCAAACAATGAACAAAGACACCTTCCATGCAAGAGAGTTGCAAACAAATATGCAATATCCTCAACAAGAAAAAGTTACAAAATATCCAAATTTTAGAGAGTTAATACAATGAGGATTGAGTGTTATTTAGGAGCAACCCTAAATGATAAAGGGATTAGATCATGACAAGTGTCAAAATCGCATGGGATAAGACAAAATGATTTAATAATAGCTCTTTATGAAATATCCCACTTAGTTTTTTTCAAATTTTCTCACATAAACTTTCACTCATTAGCATTAGCCTAATGTAATAATCAGCAAACATGAGAGAAACCCTTCACTTTTTGATCACCCAGATCCCTTAGTGGGCAAGGTGAGAGCATGCGGTGTAAGGGGATCTGATAATAATAATCTAAAAATGTTGGAAGTACAATGCTATTGGCAGAAAACTAGCGAATTGAGAAAATGTAAACACTAGGCTGCAAGCCAGCCTCTTCCACTTTTCAACAGGCTACTAGAAAAGTAAATGAAAGCAAGAACTTGGTGGCATAGACAGCCACTTCCACTTTTCAGCGAGTAACAGAAGTAAAGAAAGCAACTAGGTGGCAAGCCAACCTCTTCCACTTTTCAATAGGAGTGGAATACACAAATTGAAATAAGAAGTTGATTAGTACTACTAAACCAATGTTACAATATGTTGTTAGATTCAAAATAACATGAGAGGATCTAACAATATGAAGCCCAAGTGTTAGATATGCATCTTTGTGACATTAAAAATTATTAGGCAACATAAGAGCATGATAAAACATTGAAATACCAAGTCTAATAAGGAGCAAAAATATGATATAACATAATAGCATGCACAAAAATCAACTGAAATCCTTCAAATGCATGTATCTCTTCAACCACACCTTTGAATCGCCACAAACTTGTTGCAAATGGTGCCAATGAGCTAGGTATCCAATGTCAAGTAGCAAACCCCCACCAAAAAGTTTGCAAATGCCTGACATGCAACCCAATGCACCCACAAAAAAGGTAGTATGGCCCCCAAGAAGGGTGACCAATAGCAAAAAATCTAATTCTCCTTCAAAAAATATGAAATCTCAGGGAAAGGGGCGACCAGGAGAGAGGGAGAGAATGATCCAATGCCCATAAAACTCCATCAACTTCTCAAATCAGCGTGAACATAAACATGTTTTAGCCCTTCACAAACCAGCAACTAGAAGATTGATAATAACATTCCAAAATGATATCAAACTAATAATATAACTCACACCCACACCAAAACATCATAAAACATCAAATCCCACAAGATCAAAAAACCTGAAAGTAGTCATCACCATTGAAGCTCAAATTGCAACCTCTGGATGAAGATGCACCAAATAATCTGCTAGGAGTTGTCTTTCAAACCCCAAACTAATGAAGAGATAGGAGGTATTCCAACCCCAAAGAAAGAGTCTGAAAATATTTTAGCAGCACTTCATTATAAAAGGATAATGGATAACCAAATGAGAGGGAGAGAGACTTATTTATAAGCTCAAAACCCATAATTTTGAATTTTATTTTCCCCCCAAGAGGGATGCCACATTTGGAGCAATATTATATTTAATAAAAATCACTTTATCCCTCATACTTGGGTGTCCAACTTCACTTGCACAAATAAACCTTTAAAAATTGCAATTATTTCTCCAATATTGGCATCCAAAAGAGGCTCTCTTTTTAAAACAACTTAAGTTAATGAGTCTAGGCATGAAGGGAAAAAAGCACATTAGAAATACCAAATAATATAGGTTAAGTTATCAAATTTTATTTTCTGTCTCCAAGAAAGCTAGAGAAGCTTCAACCAAAACTACATTGCCAGAAATAGAAGCCAAATGTTGCATTGTTGTCAAACCACACTGCCAAAAATAACACTTACTAAAAATAGCATACTGCTAAAAATAGTGACTCCAAACACCATTTGAGCACAAATTGAGCAACCGTCGTAACTTACTAAAAATAGTAAGTCCAAAAATAGTCTCTGATGAAAATGTATGTCACATCCCTCTAAAGCTCTCTGAAAACCTAGAAAGACCCAGAAAATAAACTTCCAAACTCTTGCAACCATCCCCTGAAAACTCAGAAAGATACCTCCTATAAAATAGGGAACCCTAATTCTACCTCCGACTTGCCTACGAAACTCCAAAAATAGGCTAACGGCTACTGAAAATCATAGGGCTAAAAAAGGGGACATTACAGTCCTCCCTTCCCAAAGATTGCTTGTCCTCAAGCAATGCCACCACAAGTCCAGAAATAATAGTCCAAACCACATAAAAAATAAGTAAGATCCCAGGGTCCCATGTCCATCTCAGAAAAAACCCAACATGCCAATGTTGCATCACTCTAATCACAACTATGAAACCATTGTGCCAATTTTGCACTATCCCCTCCTATAACTCCAATATGTTACCATCCACGAAAATCAATCTGAAATACCTGAGAGGCCTAAAATCAACACCATGCAACATCTTCTACCCAAACATCACTGAGAAGTCCATGTCTACAATGCCACTACCTAACATGATCCTAGGTAATAGAAAGGAAAGTCTACTCAACTCATAACCGTACTCCTCAACATATCTCCTCACAGTGTCAAGTAGATCCATGGCTGCAAAAGTGACTCCCTCCAATCTTCTTGTTAACAGGAAAACCATCCTTAGCAAGAGTTCAACCAACTCGTCATCATAATACCACTCACAACCACAAAGACTTCTGAAAACTCTGATTGTTCCAACTCCAAGAGTCTTAGAATGATGAACCAAAGCATGTGGATTTTCGTTGTCCTGAACCAACACTATGAGTAAAATATCAAAATTTGCTTCATAAACCTTCACAAGATGAACTTTGTGAGTTTGAAAGTTTTGAAGAAAAAAATAATCACTACTGTTCAAAGTTGGGATCAATAAAGTAGAATCAAATTTATATGCTCTACTCAAGGGATAACAACAGTGGCAAAGGAATTCCCAAGTATGAGTATGAGAAACGAGCATTGTGTTGCACCCAAACAGCTCATAAGTGGCTGAAAAATACTCCACAGCAGTCTCCAACTAAAACCTTTCACCTCCTTGCCAATAAATAATGAGCCAACTCTCCTAAACTACAGTAACTCCCAAAGTAAGGTGGTTGGTCTGCAACTAACCAGCAAACTCGAGACTCAAAATCTACCCCTATCCATGCCAAGGAACACTCCCAAGAGTATTCATCCGCTCATTTCTCCAACCCTTACTTAAAATTCCTTTCCAATCCATTCATTGGTAAGCAAATGGAACCACCCAAAGGTTGGTAAGAAAGCGGACAACGGCATAAATTCTAAAATTTTGATCCTTATCCTCCTAAGATCCTTCTTAACATACCCAATAAGCTTCGTCAAACCGTGTCGAGAATCCCAAACATGGATACCCAACCAAGAATGATCTCCAACACACCGAAAAAAGTACTCAACACATCCCCAAGTGCCAATTAGAACCAAATGCATACTCAAAAATTGGTGACTTCTTTGGTAATCCCTTGAAGCCCATCCACAAAAGCTCCAACAACAAAGGAGCATGGAACAATCATTGTCTTCAAACCCAATCCCCAAAAAGGACTAGTATGAGCTAAAGCATCACTCAACCCAAGGGATGGATTGTCAAACATGTAAACATCCTATTTTGGTCCTTCTTTCTCCCAAGCTTTATAGGTAACAAGTCTGAAATCTCCTTTCATTGCTGGTGTAATGAAACCTTCAGCAGCTACCAAACTATGTTTGGACAACACCTCAATGTCAAAGATGTTGAAGTCGCCATGATTCAACACTTCCCATATGGATACTTTATCCTTTAACCCACTTATGCATTCACTAATAAGTAGCCTCAAAAGATTACTAATCACAAAGTGTGACACACCCTCATGGTTTGATATCAAATCATCAATAAACTAGAAACTGTACTCGGTCTCATGCTTGGTCACTTTACCACATGTCTCATCTTCCATCACAAAGAGGGGGTTGTCACAAGTTGCCTATGTACCTATTCAAACAGAGGATTATCAAGAATTTAAAAATCATTTCTTTCCTCTTGCTCCAATCCAACTAGATAATCCAAATCTGCACTTGCAACTTCTGAATTTTTTTTTAAATACTCTAAGTCAAACTCCTCTTGAAGATTATCAAGCTCATCAATTAATTGCTTGATCTCTTCAACTCTTTGTTCATTCTCTTGCTCCCTGAGACGTTTGAAATTAGCAAGCTAATATTTTGCCTCCTTTAGTTTCATCTGAGTATCTCCTAACATATCTTTTGTCGATTCAAGCTCAAGAGTAAGATCATCAACCTTTCTCTATTTTCCTTGGAATGCACTAATGGTCTTCTTTGCAAATTTGATGGCATAATATCGATATCCAATCAAGTGTATTCACTTTGATTTCATTGTCTCCAAAGAGTCTTTGATAGGTTACAAATTAGGGAGAGTGACTTCATCCCTAACTCCTTTTTGTCTCTCTTCAATATGAGCCTTCCAATAGAGTTCTTCAATCAAACTGTGATTGCAGTCAAATCTGGATAGAGCTTGTACTTCATCTTCAACAGACACCAAGAATTTGATCTTTCCATTCATGATTGTGTAAGGATGGTAGACCGTTGATAGGCTGCATGTCAAAATCAGAAATTTCATTCTTTTCATTAATGACTCCTTGGTTGTCCCTAGACTCTTGTCCCTCATCACCCACTTGATGACCTTGCTCAACATCAGGATGAGAATCCAACTCAGTAAGCTCACTAAACCTTTGCTTATAATTAGCTCCATGTATTATTAAATCAGATTTATGTTCAAGAACACCTTTAAACTCTTCAAGCTTAGTTCCTTCAACAACATCCTCATGGTCTCCATTGTGCTTTGAAATTGGAACATTGTCATGATCAAAGGGAAATTCCTCCCATATAGGATCCTTATCATATGTAGGGGCCATCACACCCAGATCCCAAGTATGGAAAAGTTGATTGTTTTGTTCAAAAAAAAGGTGCTCACTGTACTCCTCTTGGGGTGTTGTCTCTTTGAATAAGTCACTTCCCAACTCACTAATTCTGATATCAACATATGTATCTCTCTCCAAAGGCATAGTCTGGTAATCAAACCCCAAACCACCCATGTCACCTTCACTGTAATGAGGTAAAGAATCATCAATGCTAGTTGTTTTGAGATTTTTAGTAGCAACAATTTTTTCATTAGTGGTTGCAATCTCCTCGAGAGAATCATTTTGGAGCTTCACCATACAAGTTTTTGCATCAAATACAACTTCTTCTTCATCAACAATCTCATAGCTTACATTGTGTTATGAGTTTTGAACATTATCCGGGTCAAAGGGGAATTCATCCCTCATAGGATCCTCATTGTGCTTAGATGTTAACACACCCGGGTCTCATCTGCTAAGAGGTTGATTGCTTGGAATGAAGGTAAATGTGATCATTGTATTCTTCATGATCTGATGCCCCTATGAATGAGTCACTCTTCAATTCCTTAGTATCATGATGGTCATTCATCTCCATATCTAGTAATGTGAAATCAATCCTAACCAAACCACTTTGTTGACTATATACTGGAATTTGGACTATCCCCATGCATGTGAACAACATACCATTCAACATCAACCAAGCCACCATTTGATTCCTTTCCAAGACAAGGTAAGGATTATGAAACAATGTTAGGTTCCCCTAGAGGAATAGCGAACAAACTCATATCTCCTTGAAGTTGGTCTATCATGGACGGTTTGTCAAATCCCATGGCGGTATCTTCCCCAAACTTAAAGTTTTCTTTATTCATAGTTTTGATAGGTGACTCTTCATCAATCTCGTGGTCATCTTGAAGTGTCATGTGCTCCTTGCTTGTGCCATCATTTCTTCTAAGACTTAGAGTCTCATCATCAATGCTTGGTCACTAATTTTTGTCTTCCTCATGCTTACTTGTGGGTTGAAAATCACAAACAAGCACTTCTTCTTTCTCTAACCCTTAATCAATGCAAAGTTCTACTTTCTCTCATTTTTAACCCTTCTTCAATAGCAAGTTCTGATTTCTCTTTCATTTTTCTTCTGGTGTACTTCACCAAGCCCATTTTACCAAGTTTCATTATTACAACATAACTCAAGAAAGATTCAAAAGAAACCGTGTTTTTAAACCCATCAAACATGCCTTGATACTCTTCAAAATAATTGGGTAGCCTCTTGTTAATACTGCCTCTGGATCTTCTTTGCAACTATGCTAAAATCCAATGATAACTCTGAATTTTATTGTTCTCCCAACAAACTGGCAGGAATTTTGGCTCTAATACCACTAAAATATCCCCCTTAGTTTTTTTCAAATTTTGTCACATAAACTTTCACCTATTAGCGTTAGCTAATAATCAGCAAACATGAAAGCAACCCTTCACTTTCTGATCACCTAAATCTTGGAGTGGGCAAGGTGAGAGCATATGATGTAAGGGAATCTGATAATAATAATCTAAAAATGCTGGAAGTACAATGCTATTTGTGGCAAGCCATCCAATTGAGAAAATGTAAACACTAGGTGGCAAGCCAACCAATTGAGAATTGTAAACGCTAGGCAGAAAGCTAGCCTCTTCCACTTTTGAATGGGCTACTGGAAAATTAAATTAAAGAAAGAAATTGGTAGCATAGCCAGCCACTTCCACTTTTCAACAAGTAATAGAAGTAAAGAAAGCAAACTAGGTTGAAAGCCAACCTCTTCTACTTTTTAGCGGGAGTGAAGTACAAATACTGAAATAAGAAGTTGGCTAGTACTACTAAAACAATGTTACAATATATCATTAGATTCAAAATAACATGAGAGGATCAAACAATATGAATCCCCAAGTGTTAGATATGCATCTCAGTGACATTACAAATGATTAGGCAACATAAGAGTATGATAAAACATTAAAATACCAGGTTTGATAAGAAGGAGCAACAATCTGATATAACAGAACATCGTGAATGAAAACCAACTAGCAATCCTTCAAATACATGTATCTCTTCAACCACACCTCTGAATCACCTAAAACTTGTTGCAAATGGTCCCAATAAACTAGGCATCCAATGTCAAGTAGAAACCCCCACCAACAAGTTGGCAAATGTCTGACACACAACATAATGCACCCATTTCCAAGGTAGTACGACCCCAAGAAGTGCGACTAGAAGCAAAACATCCAATTCTCCTTCAAAAAATATGAAATCTCAAGGAAATGGGTGCCCAAGAGAGAGGGAAAGAATGAGCCAATGCCCACAAAATTCTATCAACTTCTCAAATCAGTGTGAACATAAACATGCTTTAGCCCTTCACAAACCAGCAACTAGAAAACTGGTAATAACATTCCAAAATGATATCAAACTGATAATCTAACTCACACCCACACCCAAAACATGAGAAAACATGAAATCCCACAAAATCAAAAAACCTAAAAGCAGCCATCACCATTGAAGCTCATATTGTAACCTATGGGTGAAGATGCACCAAATGATTAGCTAGGAGTTATCTTTCAAACCTTAAACTAATGAAGAGATAGGATATATTCCAACCTCGAAGCAAGAGTCTGAAAATATTTCAACAACACTTCATTATGAAAAGATAATGGATAACCAAATGAGAGGGAGAGAGGCTTATTTATAAGCTCAAAACCCAGAAGTTTGAATTTTATTTTCCCTCCAAAAGGGATGCCACATTTGGAGCAATATTATATTTAATTTAAAAATCACTTTATCCCTCATACTTGGACATCCAACTTCACTTGCACAAATAAACCTTTAAAAATTGCAAATATTTCTCCAATATTGGCATCCAAAATAGGTCCTCTTTTTCAAACATCTTAAGTTAATGAGTCTAGGTGTGGGGGGAAAAACTTGCACATTAGAAATATCAAATAATATAACTTAAGTTATCATTTTTCCTTTTTAGTCTCCAAGAATGCTTGAGAAGCCTCAGCCAAAACTGCATTGCTAGGTATAGAAGCCACGTGTTGCACTACAGCCAAACCACACTGCCAAAAATAAAACTTACTAAAAATAGCATACTATAAAAATACTAAGTGACTCTAAACACCGTTTGAGCATGAATCGGGCAGCCATCATAACTTACTAAAATTAGTAAGTCCAAAAATAGCCTCTGATGAAACTACATGCCACACCCCTCTGAAGCTCTCTGAAAACCCAAAAAGACCCAAAAAACAAACTGTCAAACTCTTGTAACCATCCCCTGAAAAGTCAGAAAGATACCTCCTCAAATATAGGGAACCCTAATTTTGCCTCTAACTAGCCTAAGGAACTCCATAAACAGGCTAACAGGTACTAAAAAGCATAGGGATAAAAAGGGGGCATTAACACTCTGGTTAACATAAAAAGGCACTCCTAAGTTTAGCTTAAGTGCATGAGAATAAATTAGACTAATAATCAATTAAAGATTATAGCTAATGCATGATTACTCTAACACCCCCCCTCTCCCCTTAAGATGAACTTAGGGAGTAGCTAAAAACCCTAAAAAAATAGAATGCATGATGTGTACTAGCAAACAAGACCTAGTGAGGTACCTATGTACAAACTATCTAATCTCTCACAACTGGAGAAAAGGAGAAAATCACATGGGAAAAACTCCTCTCCAAAAGAGAGAAAGGAAAATAAAGGATTGAAAAGCCTCCAAAAAAATGTGTTGGCATGAATAAAAATTTTGTACCTAGTTATTTCACTTACTAGGAACTTAGGGGATATATTCACATGTTAAGTTTACTTAAGATATAAGATTCCTTGTAGAAGTCTTAGTTGGCTTTTCTAGAACTTATTCTTATCTAACTTATAATAATTGATTCCTAGGTAGTTAGGTTGTTAGTTGTTTCATGTTATAGGATTAAGACACTTGTCATGATCTTGTCTAATCCTATTTCTTACCTTGCCTTTATAAGCAAGGCCTCTCATGTACATTTGTATTCAATCTTGTAATATTGCATCCATTATTGCAGATTTATGCTCTTGCTTTTCTCCTTTGTAGAAGGTTGTTTTTGGTTTTGCAGGTGATCCTGGAGGCTTGAGTCTTTGAATGACTTTAACATGGTATCACAGCTTCAGATCTGCAATCCCCTTCTCATATTTGGGAGATAATTATGCCTGAGTTTTTTCTATGGTGCAAATCTTAGTGGATCTTGAAAAGTTGAGTATGCTCTTCTCTTGCATCAAATGATAACTTGGAGAATCGGAAAAAAAAAATGATAGAAATACCAAATTTGGGGTTTTTTCTGTGTGTATTTGTATTGTAGGTTCATTTTGGAGCATAGTGATGAGACAAAATAATGACTCATCTTTTAGCCATGTAAAAATGTATATTTTGCCTAATTATGAAGTTATCAAGACTAAGCATGATGATGAAAGTAAGATATTTCTAGTTGCAACAGTCAAAGATTTCATCATATCTTGAAAATTACGATCTGGGTTCTGGAGATTATTGGTCTGAAATTCAATGACAATATGGTGACAAAACCCATTAAATTTCACAAATACTCAGTCTGTGGTTTGAGAGAAAAATTCACCAGAGTATGTTGCTCCGGAATTTGTGGGGAGGTGCTTCGGAACTTGTGGGACAACACTTGAAGTTGTTCCAGAATTTGTGGGTTGCTCCGGGACCTTTCCAGAATTTGTAAAAGCAGCAATTGTGAGCATTAAAATGGATTGGGATGACTTGGATAGAATTTGAGAGCATCTAGGAGGAAGTTCCAAGAGTTAAGGCAAGTTGTTGGATTGTGCAAACAAATGGAGAATATCTAGGAGACAATTTTGGGTAGTTTGAACCATTTTGCAAGCATCTAGGAGTTGTTTTATGGACTTTAATGATACACAATGGGAAGACATGACTTTTTCAGTTGTCAAATGTCTTTTTGGAGCTTGTTTAAGGGCTGCAAAATAGGCATATTTGTTTTGGACGACCAAAGAAGATTGACTCAACAAGATGAAGAAAGATCTATCTTTTCCTCTTAACACATGTTCCTATCTTCTAGCAAGTGGTTGTACAATCATAAAGTTTATCTTTTAGATCAGTTGAAGATAAGAATTCTATAAATTCATTGTAATCAAGAAATGAAATGGGGGAAGAGTTCATAAAATAATATAGTTTAGTATTTTAGCAGCAATCTCTTTGTTTGTAGTTTCATTTCTTAGTAGTAATTTTATTTCTAGCTCTTTACATTTTCAGTATTTCCTTTTACAAGTTTATTAGGATAGATTTGATTCAAGCATTTCATTTACAAGCTCTTAGATTAGATTTGATTCTAGCAATCTCTTTGTTTGTAGTTTCATTTCTTAATAGTCATTTCATTTCTAGCTCTTTACATTTTTAGTATTCCCTTTTACAAGTTTCTTAGGATAGATTTGATTCAACCATTCCATTTACAAGCTCTTAGAATAGATTTGATTTTAGCAATTTCTTCATGCATTTCCTTTCAATTTTGTTTATAGTAAAAAACATGTCATGCAAATGATTTTTTCTCCCTATTGCATATAGCCATGGACATCGCCTTGGATTGACATTTATAGTTAAATGATGAGGATTGCAGCGACACTCATCACATAGTTGTGCAAATTAAAGCTCACTATTGAGTTTAGAATGTCCAAGGAATTCAGATCTAGCTTTTGTTTCACTCAATTTGGCCATTGTATGATATAGTTGCAAACTAGGGCTTGAAGCTTAGATCTGGTGAACAACTTTTTATTGGAGCACTTATAGCCAAAATGGATGCTGACATTGCATTTAGATGGCCCAAAAACCTTTATTTTCATATAAAATTTGTCCATTTTTGACGAATTTGATTTTTGGCAAATTTTTATTTTGCTAAGAAGGTCGTCATTAAAAGCAAAATTCAACATTTTTTAAAAATTCATAACTTTTGATCGATAAATCAAATTTTGATGAACAAGATATCGTTGGAATGCTAGTTCTAAGCACTTTTCAATGGTGTGGGTTATTTTTCAGAATTTTTTAGTTTAATGTCTTTTTTTATAGCTTGAATTCAGATCATGTTTCTAGGCCTCCAAGCTCATAACTTTTTGCTTCAGGCTTTGTTTTTCTTAATTCTTGCGGCATCAAGAAGGTATTAAGGAGCACTTCAATTTTATATATGTATTTTTTGCAAATTTGTTTCTAGAATTTTAGAATTTTAGTTTGAAGTTGATTTGATACTTTTGGATACATTGTTGTAAATTTGTAAAAAATGTGTCAATTTCTTTCTGACAAAGGGGTTAATTACTTGTATTGTGAGGAGAAATTTGTTCATCCTCTATTGTAATTTCTAATTTTAACATAGATTTTCCAAAAATGGTGTCTCTAACTCCATATAACTATCATGAATGGACATCACAAATGGAGATATTATTGTTAAAATTGAAGTTGCAAAGAATCACATTTGGCACAAATCCAAAACCCACAGGACCTAGAGAAAGAAGAAAATGGTTTGATAGAAGGGATGAAGCTCTTGGTACTCTTCTTTTCTCCATTTCTCCAAATCTTAGATATAATGTTACATCTTGCACAAATCCTAATCAAATTTGGACTATCTTAGAAGGTCTCTTTGGTAAGCTAGATAAAATGAGAAAATTTAAGTTGGAGAATGAACTTATGAGTCTTAATCCTTTAGATTTTGATAATATCCAGGACTTCTTCTCTAAGCTTAATTCTATTAAACTATAGTTAAATCTAATTGTGGGGTCACTAAAGAGGATGAACAGTTGATACTTTCTATTCTTGTTAAGCTTGGTCTCGATTATTCAATATTTGTTTCTACATTTTATGCTACAATGGATGCCCTTGGCAATGCATACAAAATTTCTTCTCTTGAGGAATTTACAACTCAACTCACAAGGGAATGTAAGAAAAGTTGGTACACATGGGCACATTGAAGTCTTCCACATCTCATACTCTTTTTACAAAGGATAAAAAGGCTTCAAGTGGAAAAGATAACAAGAAGAATAAGGAACCAAAATCTAATGAGCAAGGTAAATATTCTCCTTCACATATTACTCCTAAATCCACTCCCTCTTTTAAAGAGGAATCATCTAAAAAGAAGAAGTTCGAATGTGAATATTATAAAAGGCTAGGACATGATGAGCATAGATGTTATAATAAGAATATTGATGAACTCGCACACCTTCTTCAAAAGAATAGCATTCAACTGCCCTCATTAGTGTCTTCTTCTTCAGCATCTCAATCAACAACCCCTTCATCATCTCAGTCAGAGAATACAAGATCTACATCTGGGCTACACACAATGAAAGGACAAGCACTCTTGGCCTCTACAAGTCTTGAATCTAATAGATGGATTCTTGATTCAGGGACATCTCACCATATGACATCATCTATGGGAATTTTCTCTTCTTTTGAGCCTTGTAATTCACCTCATATTTTGATGGGTAACAATACATATATGAAGGTAAGTGGGAAGGGTTCTATTGACATGGGAGAGGGCACTTTCAATGATGTACTTTGTGTTCCTTATTTTTCCACTAATATCCTTTCTATTTATCAAATTTCCCATGGTGGTCAAGGTAAAATAGTTGAGTTCACTCTTGATTGAGTGTACATAAGGGACTTGGAGACTAGGGATATTTTTTCTATCGGGATGGGTGATCATTCATCTTGCTTGTATTCCTTTTCACATATTTCTTTAGAAGAAGATAATGTTCCTTTGATTGCATATCACACTCCTCCATTGAGTTTGAGTTATGTTTGTGAGGAGAATTTTGGTCATCTAATCCTTGGTATTTGAGAGACTAGTGTTGAGATTCCTATTCCTCCACATCCTACTTCTTCAACCATCAGTGCTTCTTTTCAACAGGATGATCATAATTTTTTAGATCTTGCTGTGTGGGATGAATATTTGACAAGTATTTATAACTTGTTTGTGGAGTCTCATACTGTAGATTTGGAGGACACACTTGAGGGGTTTTCTCTCCTCTTTGATGATAGTTTCACCACAACCTTTATCTCATCTTCTTTGTCTTTGGAGATTGGCATTCATCAGTCTCCTCACTCTATTGATTTGTCATGTTTCTTGGTTGATCTTGACCATGATTATGTTGTGGCCTATTCAAGCTTGGAGACTCCTACTCAATTTTCAGAGGCATACAAGTTGTTGAGACTTCATTCTTCCTTCTTTCAGTTTGACATGGAGTGTATTCTTCATCATCCTATGTATTTTTTTCTTCTTAAGGGAAGATGTGTTTCTTGCAAAAATTGGATCATCTTTTGTTTTCAGGCATTCTTCATTCGCATTAGAGATTCTTCATTGTGGGGCGGATATCTTGTCTCTCTTTTTCCCTCTTATGGGGGGTCATTGATTGTATATACATGATGGATGTAGTCCTTGGGGGTATCATTGAGTCATCCATACATCTTGTTATTTTGTTTTTTTTTCTCTCTTTTGGAGAGGAGTTTTGTACCATCGATTTTTCTCCTTTTCTCCATTTTGAGAGATTTCTTTTGCATTGTAAATGGGTACCTAACATGGCCTTGTAGTCTGGACCCATCCTCATCTTTGTTTTGCATAGTGTGCATAATAATCTTCTCCCTAAGTTTCACTTAAGGGGGGTTTTTGGTGTGAATAAATGTCTTGTACCTAATTAATTCACTTACTAAGAACTTAGGGGACATATTCACATGTTAAGTTTACTTAAGATATAAGATTCCTTCTAGAAGTCTTAGTTGGATTTTCTAGAACTTATTTTATCTAGGTTGTAATGCTTGATTCCTAGGTAGTTAGGTTGTTAGTTGTCTCATGTTATAGGATTAAGACACTTTTCATGATCTTTTCTAATCATATCTCTTACCTTACCTTTATAAGAAAGGCATGTCATGTACATTTGTATTCAATCTTGTAATATTGTATCCATTATTGCAAATTTATGCTCTTTCTTTTCTCCTTTGTAGAAGTTTTTTTTTTGGTTTTGTAGGTGATCCCAGAGGCTTGATTCCTTGAGTGACTCTAACACAATGTCCCAAAAAAGCGGAACATGAAGATCACTAAAGCATGAAGAAGTTGTAAACAACCATCAAAAGATGACTGATATAGTGTTGAAATGAAGAACCTCCAAAAATAGGAATGCAAGAATGTCCATATGGTAAATTCTCCATCTCACTAAAATACATGGGTAACCAACAGTTCATGTACGTTGCATCCACCTAGTACATAGGAACGAGAAATAGATACATACATTGCTCCAAAAAAATAAAACCAAGGAAGTATTAGCACCAACAGTAGAAACCCCCCCACAACGCAAAAAGGGAGAGCCAAAACAAGTACATTGAAACTATGTGAAACCATGAATTGCATGTAGGAGAATATTTAAATGTGTAATTGAAGAGTACTTGGAAATAAAAGGGTGTGCAAACTAAGGCACATACACATGAGGCAAGAATCACCAGGATTCACTGTTATCGTGAAAGAGACACTCAATTGACAAAGGTTTTATGGCAAAACAAAGACAAATATCAACCCCCACATGGCACTTTATATCATAGTGTGAGTACAAAAGGCACAACAGGATGTGCAAAATCACCAAAAAGTGTACACCGGAATGTCACTTTATCTCAGTACGTCTACAAAAGAGAAGTTTCATGCAAAATATGTCTACAATGCCCAAAATGATATAAATCTAGAGATGAATTTGAAAAAAGTGGACTGATAGCTATAAATAGCTCTGAAAGATCATCCCAATGCCACTGGAATCGTGAAAAATGGAGAAACAGGTCAAAAGTTATGAGCTCGAGAGTGAAAATAACACCTTTAACTTCAACAGGTTGTAGAATGCACTAGAAACAAAAAATAATGATGAGACCCACACCACTATAAATTTAATGGAACCAACTTTTTGATGCTATCTCATTTTCCCAATTTCTATACTATACACCCATGTTATGGCCAAAAGAAAGAAATATCTCCTTTAGAGCACAAAGGGGGTTTGAAGGGGCCCTGACCAGTGTTCATAGTGTTGACATTAGCATGAGATCAGTGGAATAAATTCATGGAATATTCCCTCTTACCGAAAAAAATCTAGAAAGATTTCTTCGCCCAAAAAGATTCCCCTACCAGGAAATATGAGTGTTGTCAGGAAACGTGCAGAGTGTCGAAAAAATACTTTGACTGCTGGAAAAATTAATGTATCCATTAAAAAAAGAGTAGCATCAGGATTAATGGAAGTCATTAGGAATGGTTAAATCCCATCGGGTGACAGGTATTATACACTGCCAGTGTGCAGGTGTGAAGAACCTCACCGTCGGTGGGCTTAGGTGGGTCGGCAGGCCTGCCGTGGTAGGTACCTACAAGTACCACTTAAAAAAATTCCCTTGCCCTTTCTTTAACAAAACAATTACCTATTTTTTTAATAATTTTTCTTGATTTTTTTTTTAAAACCAAGAAAAATAAAAAATCTCTTGCGCTTTTTTTATTTATTTTTTATTTTCATGCACAAGGGGCCATACAGGGGCTATGTGGGTTTTGTGCAAAAAACATTGCCTCAAAAGCTTCCAACAAGGAATATAGGAAAAAAATTATAGTTAAAACTCATCAAATCAGCCTCCTAAACAAAGTAGTGAGCTCCTTTTTGTGCCAAAATGCACCTATAATTCACCCACCTCCAAAAATTACAAAAAAATAAATGGAGATTACAGATTTGAAGCCTGTAACCCTTGTTGAAGAAAAACCCTCATAAATCGAGAAGGGGTTTGTTGAATCTACGCTTTGATACCATGTTAGAATTGTGAAAACCACAAGCCACAAGATTAAACAATAAAAAAAACCTTTCATGCAAGAGAGCTGCAAACAATAACATGCAATATCCTTAACAAAAAAGCTAGAAAGTTCAAGAGAGATAATACAATGAGAGTTGAGTGATATCTAGGAGCAACACTAAATGAGAAAGGGATTAGATCATGATAAGTGTCAACATCTCATGCAATGCGATAGAATAACTAATGATAGTGTAATCTAAGGTAAGAATCTAGGTTAATGTAAAATAGCATAAAAACTAAACCTAAACCAACAATAGAGCACAACTAAGCATAAAGACATGAAATATAAAGCAATATCACCATAAAGTCTTCATTTCCATCATTGTTTCACCTCCATTGCCCTTCTCCATCTTGCTTGAAATGTACTTGATGCCCTGAGATTTGAGTATGCACTAATAGCCTATAACAATGACTAGCAAAATATTGAAGATAGTTGTCTCGCACTAGCAGCATGTACTTGCATATGAACTAGATGTAGATGTAGAAATGACAATGATAGAGGTCTTTTATAAAAAAGACAAATCTGAATGAAGGGTTGAGATTTAATGTCAATAAGATATGTCAATCAATGGCCAAGAATAAAAGTTGTAGTATTGAATAAGGTTAGGGAAAAATTAGCGCAATGATAAGAATGAATGGCTAAGATTGAATTATAAAATAATTCAATCAAAGGTGGAAAATAAACGAGACATGAAGAGATAATATTGGCACAGATAATGAGAATGACATAGAAAAAGAGGTTGTTGGAGAAAATTAAATAATTATAAAATTATTTAAACAAAGAGGGAAAATGACTTATTAAATAATAAAATCATTATTTAATTATAGAGGACATGTGACAGGTTGACTTTTGAATTAAATAATAATTTAATTCAAAAGTAGAAAAAAATGACAAAATTAGTAGACAATTAAATAAATAAAATTTATTTAATTTAATGATAGAAAAGGCTAATGAATAATTAAATAATTAAAAAATTTAAATAATTATTTAATTATATTTGAAAGTGGTAAATAATTGAATAAATAAAATTTATTTAATTATAGTAGAAAAAGACATTAGTGATGCAATTAATCAAAAGAGGAAATAAAAAAAATAGATATGAATTAATTAAATAACTAAAATTATTTAATTAATAGAAGACTTATGGCATTAGACAAGGGAATTGACAAGCAAAAAATGGTATTAGTAGGTCTAGTACATTTTTTCAGTGTCTACATTTTTCCCCTCTTTGATACAATGTAGTTTATCGCATTGTGTCAAAGAGATGCCCCAATGTAAAGAAGATGAGGAAGGATGACCAAGAGGGTTGTGCTTTTGAAATGGATGAGAAGACTAGAGGATGAAGGATAGAAGAAATGTTGGCGTGAAGGATACTGAAGTTAGTATGGCATGACTATAGACAACTTAAAGATGTGTATTTTGCTATCCAAGGCTTTGCATAAATCATCATTGGGTGGTAAAAAGTGACAAATGGACAACAAACACCATGGTATGATATAGGCTAGGGTGTGCAAGGTCATCCACTTGCAAAATAGATAGTCACAGAAAAGGAATATCTTGACTCATACTAAAGGCCCCAGTATTTTGCGAAAAGAATCTGCAAACAATAGTTAAAGAAAAGAGTCATGAGACATCCTCGCTCTAAATCCTTCATGTGACATCCTCGAGGTAGCTAGTAACGTGACTCACTGATAAATACCAAAAGATAAGACAAAATAGCCCACAAAGGCAACAACCATTCAGAGGGTTTGCCAAAGATTGAATTTTTTTAATGTTTAATTGACTAGGTGATTGACGAGTTGATTGTTTGACAAGGTTTCGTTTCAGGAGAAGAAATATATCATGTAAGATGTCAATTTTGGTTTCGACCATGTGACCACCTATATAAGGAAAACGAACAAGTTTGATAATGTTTGGTTTGCAAGAAGGACACATCCTACATAAGACATAAGTGAAATGGTGTTGGATGTTTTGGAGTTGGCTTGATGTTTGACTATTTTGACAACTGACTGAGTTGACTTGAAGATTTTTTGGTTTGTTTGTCTTATTGATTCATGGCTTGTTTGATGTTTTAACAATTGTTTATATCCAAGTTGACAATGTCTGATTTATTGTGATCGATGTGACAAACCCTAAAGGACCAACCTAGGTGGCCTCGAGGTCTCATCAATAGATGGCCTTGCCTACGTAACAATGCACAAAGACCTCATAGTTTGACATGACTTGACTTTATTTTATTGACCAAGGACAAAATCATGATTTTAACTTTTATTCGACAAATCCTAAAAGGATTGGCCTAATGCCTCAGGGGCTCATCGACAAATGGCCTTGCCTACGTTATACACACAAAGGAATCATATTTCAACCAAAATTGGACTGACATGACTGACTTTGACTCTATTTTTTGGATTTTTGAAGGATATCTGGATTTTTTTGTGTTTTTGACATGTTTTGGATTTTTTTGTCCTTTTGCGATTTTATGATTTTTTTTGTCTTTTTGAGGATATTTGATTTTTTTTATCTTTTTTTATGAGAGTGACCTTTGATAGTAAGTGTAAGATCCAATAACATAGGTCAATTATTTTCCCCTAGTCGAGTGTACAACCAATTTTTAGGGATGGAAAGGATGGGTATTATAACAGATAGGATATAAAAGGTGAAAGACGCAAAATGTCAATCATCCCAGGTGATGGCAAGGACAACCAGGCATGATGGTAGACAATGGAGAAAATTCAACTACACATGGCACTTGTTTGCCAGGTTTTCACCATAGTAATTATCCAAAGCGCCACTGAAGTGGCTTTCACTATTGGATGGATTGTTTCTCTTCATTGTTTTCTTGATTTTTTTTTTTGGTCACCAATACGCCTGTTTTCCAGGTTTTCATCAAGGTAACGATTTTTTTCATTTTTCCATTTTTTTGTATTTTTATGATTATGACAAGAGCCCTCTGAAGTTAAGTGTAGAATCAGTGCACGTGCAAACTGTTGATTGATTCTAACAAGGGCTCCCCTTCAGGAGTGGAAAGTCGATAAGCTCCTAATCTGAAGACTGATGTGACAATATAGGGACAACCAATTCAACTCAAATTTCCTTGGCTTTTCTCGTTCTAATTGATTCTTAGAGTTCTCCATTAAAACCAAGTCACCAATGTCAAAATCTTGGTTCAAGGTTTTCTAATTATAACTACGACGAAGGTGATTCCAATATGCTTGTAGGTGGATTAATGCATTTTTCCTTCATTCATCTAAAAATTCCAATTCATGTAGCCTTGATACATGGTACTCTTCATCGTTGATATGCCCTTGCATGGATACCCTTAGGGAAGGTAATTTGACCTCAATAGGCAAGATGGCTTCGGAACCAAAGACCAAGGAATATGGAGTGGCATCGATGGGAGTGCGGATGTTGGTGCAGTAGGCCCATAAGGTAGGGTTAAGCTGAAGATGCTAGTCATGACCAATGTCATTGATGGTCTTTTTAAGGATTCTTGATGATTTTATTTGACACCTCGGCTTGGTCATTACCTTATGGGTAGTATGGAGTGGAGAAATAGTGTTGTTTTTTGAAAGGATGACTGTTGTCAGTACTGATGGATTGAGGGACACCATACCAAAAAATGATGTAATTGAGGATAAACTTAGATATTTGATTGCCAATAATATATGCCATAGGAATAGCTTCAATCCATTTAATAAAGTACTCGTTCATTGTGATGATGAACTTGTGGCCATTGGATGATGTGGAATGGATCTTACCTATGAGGTCGAGTGCCCATTAGGAAAAGGGCCATGGTGATGTTATTGGACACAATTCTTGTGTTGGTGCATGTATCAAGTCTCCATGGATTTGGCATTATCGATATCTTTTGACAAAGTGATAGGAGTCACATTCCATTATAGGCCATTAGTAACCTACTCTCATGATCTTTTTAGACAAGGTTGGACCGCTAGAATGGGCTCCACATATACCCTCATATACCTCATGCAAGGTTGTTTGTGCTTCTTCGGTGTTGAGACATCGCAAAAGGGTATTGTCAAGGGAACATCTTTAAAGCATGTCACCGATGATGGCATACTTGGAGGATTTGTGGATAAATGTCTTACGTTGGTTGGCAAAAAGGTCGGGGGAAAAGATATGGTATGGAGGTAGTCATAAATATCTTTGTACCATGGGGAGTTGGGACCAATAAGTTTGTAGACCATCTCAGACTTGGGCATGTTGAAGGAAAGGATCAACAACTGTTCTACCAGAAACTCAAATTGAGGCACATTATTTGGTATGTCGAAGAGGGAGCCAATGATGGCCATGGCATCTGTTGCTTTATTTTGAATGTGAGGGACCTGAAGAAAGATGATTATATCAAAATATTGTCTGAATTTGTCTACCATCCATTTGTATGGGGTAATATTTTCATCCTTGGTGTCATAATCATCATCGACTTGTTGGATTACTTGTTGAGAATAATTGTATACTTGCAAGCTCTTGATCTTCCACTTGATTGTCATATGAAGTCCTGTGAGAAGAGCTTCATACTTTGCTATGTTGTTTGTACATGCGAAAGAAATCTTGAATGACTTAGGAATGGTATCACCTTGAGGGGTGATGAATAGTATGCCTGCTCCTGATCCATGATTTGTGTGAAACCCATTGAAGCATAATTTCCATGTCATTGGTGTGTTCATAGTGAAGATAGATTCATCTGGAAAATCATATACTAGCAGGTAATCAGCTTTGGTTGGTGTGTCTACAAGTTGATTGGCAATGACCTTTCCTTTTATGGATTTTCTCTCGACATACTAAATATCATATTCTCTAAGTATCATGACCCATTTAGCCAATCGTCCTATCAAATCTGTCTTATTGAGAAGATATTTTAATGGGTCTATCTTGGTGATAAGCTTTGTCTGATGGTTCATCATGTAGTGCCTAAGTCATTGAGTAGCGAAAACTACCGCAAGACAAGCACATTCGATTGGACTATAATTTAGCTAATAACTGACCAAGATGCGATTGATGTAGTATATAGCTCGTTCTCGACCTTTATCATCATTTTGTGCTAATAATTCCCCCAGTCTAGATGTAGTTGCTGAAATATAGAGGATGTGAGGTCTCCCGTCGATAGGTGGCATTAAAACTTGTGGCATCAACAAATAATCCTTAATCTGTTGAAAGGCTTCCTGACACTTGTCTATCCATATGAATGATACACCTTTTCTAAGTAAATGTTGAAATAGATGTATCTTATCTGCCAGTTGTGCTATGAATCATCTGATGGATTGGATTCATCCTTGTAGTGTGCATATTTGACCTATGTTCTTGGGCAGAGGAATGTTTATTATAGCTTTCACTTTTGTTGGGTCGACTTCGATGCCTCATCTGGAAACTACATAACCTAGGAGCTTTCTTGATGTCACTCCAAACACAAACTTTTTGGGATTTAGTCTCACTTTATATTCTTCCAATCTCTTGAAAATATTGTCCAGGACTCACAAATGGTCACCTCGTGTCAATGATTTGGCTAGCAGCTCGTCCACATAATCTTCCATTAATGTATGCATGAGGTCATGGAAAATTGTAGTCATGGTGTGTTGGTATGTGGCTCCAACATTATTAAGTTCAAATGGCATGACATTCCAACAGTAAGTTCTTCATGGACATGTGAAGGTCATCTTATGCTGATCTTCAGGTGCTATTTTGATTCAATTATACCCTGAGAAGTCATCCATGAGGGACAACATCTCATATCCAGTTGTCAAGTCCATGATTATGTCAATGTTCGGTAGGGGGAAATCATCCTTCGAACATTCCTTATTCAAATTTCAGAATTCAGTGCAAATACAGATCCCACCTGTTGGTTTTGTTACTGGCACAAGGTTGGAAATCCACTCTGCATAGTCAATAGACCTGATGAAGCCAACATCTAATAAATTTTTTTGATCAACTTTGACTAATAAAGAAATTTTTGGATGCATCTTCTTGAGTGTTTGTTTGACCGGTTTGGTGTCAGTATGTAGTGGTAAATGGTGCAATACTAACTCAGGGTCTAACCTAGGCATGTCAACGTAGGACAAAGCAAAGTTAATTTGTCATTCTGCAAAGAAGGTATGAAACTCAAGTTGCTCTATCTCTGTTAGTGACACTGCAAAGTGGATAACCTTAGGATTTTCCTCTATGGCAATGTTAACTTCCATAGATTGTTTGATAAGCATTGGTGACTTCTCTTGTTTAATGGGAAGAATGTCCAACCCTCCATCCTTGGGTGCCTCGGAGAGGTTTTCGTCCTCGAATACGTCCTTTTTTTTTACTTTTTCTTGGCTTGCGGTTTTCACCAATAGACTTATCTTTTTTTGTTTTGTCATTTTTACTTTTGTGGCTAGAAGGGTGGACAGACTCCCAAAAGTATTCCATGTGATCCAAGTCAATGGTAAATCTAGCCTAATGATCGCCACTAGGAATTCCTTCTCTTAACCCCATGAACTCAGAAATGGCTTCGTCATTGTCAAATGCATCTAAGATGACAGGTCCTTGTTGGTCCCAATCGATGAGCTGAGGGTAGACTAAAGGCATGCCATCATCGCTAGTATCATGGTTCAGGATGGATATGGTAAAGATGAAAGTATTGTTAGGGTTTCAGATCATGGTATCAGACAGTTCAAGGTCGATGAAGACTCTGTCTAGTTCATAATCACTGGTTGTATAGGAATGCCATTCATATTCATTGGAATTGATCGTACCATAGTAACATTCTTTGAATGACTTGTCGGATGTCTTGATAACCTTAGAAGCATTCACTTCCTCACTCAAAGGTATCATGGTACGAGGAGCGCCTATCTTGATCAATTTAGACCCAAGCCCTAGGTATTTTGGTCACTTTGATACTGACAAAGGTTCAGTCATTCCACTTTTATTCAATCCAAGTCCATTGTGCCCATCATAGCCTTTGTCTTGCATAATCTTGAAACCTTTTCCATATTATTCTGTGGGTATTTGTGCAGGTGGGGAAGTCTCTTCATTGTCTTCTTTGTAGAGCCAGGAGGTCACATCCTCTTCATTGATTGCTTATTTGCTTAATTCCCCCCATTTTGTGAAAATAGTTTTGGGAGGCATGTGGATGATGACCTTGGATTGTTTCTTGTTTGTTGTCAATTTTCTATAAGACTTAGGAGTTGTCAATTTTATGATATAGTAGGACATCTTCATGTGGTATTCACTGCACCCTTTGTCTTGGACCTCAACCTTAGGATTAGAGGGCAGAGTCTTGGAAGTGGATGCTTTAGATAGAGTGGAGGGATCAATGTAGTGAGATGAATTGGATGATGAGGCCTCTTGGTTGATCGACACTTGTTGGGGTGTTCCGCGTAGATTGGTACAATACTGGAATAGGTCAGGATCACCGACTCTTCTGATTTTTGTATCATTGTATGGGAATTTGAGGCATTGGTGGTAAGTGGATGGCATGGATTTCATGGCATGAATCTATGGTCGGTCTAGGAGGAGATTATATGGAAGGTCAAGGTCCAAGACTTGGAAAGTAGTGTCTATAACTGCAGGTCCAACTCTAATGGGTAGGGTGATAACTCCTTTAGAATAGTGTTCCTCATCATCATAGGCTTTAATAACAATGCTTTTTTTTGTGTCTACACATGCTTTCGAAAATCCTAATATCTTAACCAGTTTGAGGGTGCAAATTTTTAACCCTGCTCCACCATCTACCAAGACTCATCTGGTTTTATGTTTGTGGACGAGGACTTCAAGATGCAAAGGGTCGTTATGGTTTGTCTTTTGAGTCGAGTAGTCTTGGTCAGAAAAGGTGATGTGGTGAGAATTAGCCAAGTAGCCCACCATCTCCCAGAAGTGATTGACATCAAGGTCAATGGGAACGGTAGTTTCTTATAAGGTTTTTTTGAGAATGGCCCTATGTTCAGGTGATATACACAATAACTCAAGGATAGAGATTTACGCAGGTGTCTTTTCCAAATGGTCAAGTAGATTGTATTAGGATTTGGATGGTTGTTGTTTTGGATGAGGACCTTGGATAGTCACCTTGGTTCGACAGTTATTGAGAACACATTCTAGTGATTTCTTGATGGTAATGGTATTGATGTAATCATCGGTAGCGCGAATATGATTTAAATATGGTAGTATAGTCTAATTTAGCATTGGTGTAATTAGCAAAATTGTTGGTCTTATTACTTGAATTAGAGGAGTTTCATTTTCCATGGTCATGTAGAGGATCTGTAAAGACTTTATGGTCACTATTAGATGATTTTTGTTGTCTATTGACTTTGATAGTGTCATTTTCAACAAGGTCTTGGATGATATTCTTTAATTGTCGGTATTGTGAAGTTGTGTGTCCTTTAGCCCGATGATAGTCACAAAAGGAATTATCATCCCACCATGAGGGTTTCAACTGCCCTGGATCATATGGTTTCACTTCATGAATTTTTATGGCATTGTGTTGCAATAGTTGCTTAAGGACAGATTTGATTGGCTCCCCTAAAGGAGTGTATTTACGTCTTGTGGGAAACTTCTTTTGGACTCTTTGTTCTTGTGTGTTTTGGATGACATTTTTTGTGTTCTCGGGAGTGCATGGTACGTTGTTGGTTGTATTGGGTACCCTTATTGTAATGGTAGGGCTTGTGTGTACTATCTTGGCATCGACTACTCCGTCATTGGTCACATTCTTGTTGCAAGCCCAATATTTGTTTTTGTCATTGGAAGTGTTTTGGGTAGTCGTGTTCTTGTTGAAGGTTTTGATCTCTCCTTTGTTAATAAGTGATTTTTCAAGGATAATGCCTTTCTCTACTAGTTCTGCAAATGAGGCACAACATTACATTCACAACTCATGTTTTAATTTTGAATTAAGGTTCTCCACAACCATGACAACATTTTGTTTTTCGGGTATTTCAATGGAACATCTACTAGCTAAACCTCTCCATCGTTGGAAGAATGTCATAAATCTTTCACCCTCTTCCTGTGTGGTATGACATAGGGTGGAAATTGTTATCTCATTATCAATTTTGAATACAAAGTGTTCTACAAATTTTTCAGCCAAGTCTCCCCATGTTCGTATGCCAGTAGGTAGGTGTGTAAACCACTCAAATGTTTTTCCTGTAAGACTTCATGGGAATAGTCTCATTAGATATGTAGGTTCATATGCAATGTCTATGCAAGCTAAAGAAAACTCTCTCACATGTTTGATAGGATTTCCCTTCCCTCTATATTTAGGCAAGTTAGACATGACATATCCATGTGGGAAGGGAGGCATATATAGACTTTTGTCAAATGGATACGGACACAGGTCTTTTGTAGAGTAAGTTTTCTTGTTGGATACTTGCATGTTCTCTATTTGTTGTTGCAAGGCAAGAATTTTAGTTGTTAGGAAATCCAATTGGTTCAATGATGTGTCTTGTGTATTGTCCATGTTGGCATGTTGTAATCCAATGTTGTGAGATGGGTTTTGATTGGACATGTATGTATGTGATGGGTTTTGGTTTTGCATATGGTGAGGGAAAGATGGTATTTGGTTATGAATGTTTTGTTTGAAAGTTGTAATTTGATTCGTGTAAGTGGGATTGGATTGTGGTTTCCATGAATTTGTAAAAGTGTAACCATGTAAGTTTTGGTTTCCATGTACGAAAATCCCTTGTGTATTGTTTGGAGTAGACCCTTGGGTATTGTGTTGTGGATGCATGCTAGGAGTAGGCCCTTTTTGTGATGTGACGGTATGTTGAGAGGTCCCCATGTTTGGTATAGAATTTGTATTGGGATTTTTAGGACCATTGACAATAATATTGGGTCTTTTGTTTGACTTGTATAAACCCATGACAAATGAATTGGAAGATGATGCCCCCATAGCTTTAGATGTGGAAAATGGATTGAATTTGGTGTTAGGGGGTTGTGTCATGGATTGTGTTGTGTTTTGTGTCATTCCTTGTGTCATTGCACCAAATGGTTATGTTTTAATGGTTGTTGAGTCTTTTGTGGACATTCCAAGTGGCATGGAAGTATTGACTTGTGGGATGGAGCCACTAGAGGTGGGTGTATTGTGTCCTTGGTTTTGTTTATTTGGAGTAGGCATTGCTTGTAGTGTGGTGAAGTCAAAACCATGGGGAAGTGTAGCTCCTTCATGTAACAACTTAGCTAGGAACCTTTGGGGGTCAAGTGATACTATCTCATCTACAAGAGAGGCTACATCAAGATCTTGGGTGGCAGCCTCTACTTCCTCTATAGTCACACGACCTTGTTTATCTCTTAGTATGAACTTTTCAAATCGATTGGGAAATGATTTTTGTGATCTTGTTGTACCATGGGAGGAATTACCAAAGGGGTTGAAAAACTCATCTTCTTGGGGAAAGTCCATCTATTTTCGTTTCTTTTGCAACCTTTTTTCGACCATAAAAGGACTTACAAAGGGGGAGATGATATGAATGTGATATGGTATGATGTCAAAGGTATGATAATGAAAGGATGTGACTATGCAAAGGTATGACTAAGGTATGACTATTTTGGATTTTTCATAGTATAAGAGATGTCTAATGATGATACCAAGATGAAGATTCAAAGTGACAAGATGTCAAGATGTCAATAGTGTCACAATGAGGTCAAAATATTTGGTATGTGTATGGCTAAGGTATGCAAGACTAGGTATGCACAAATATTTTTTGGATTTTTCAAGGTATAAATATGGACTAGGGATGATACTTAGATAAATAACCAAGGTGAAAATATTCAAGGTGTCAAATGTCACAATGAAGTTAATATCCAAGAGTATAATGAGGACTAATGTATGCCAAGTGTAATGCAAGTGTAAGAGGATGATGGAGGATGGGAATGGTAATGTATCCTAAGATGATGACTAAGATAACTAAGCACCTTATGATAGGTCTAAGGTAAGGTTAATAATCAAACTAAATATAGCCAAGGAGAAAATATGATTTTATCAAGCCCTTAAGGATCGTAGTGACTGAAATGAGAAGTTGACAAAGGTGGTCTCAAAATAGCCTTGTGAGCTGAGGAGCCAACCTAAATGACAAAGGACTAAGATGATGAAAAAGTAAGGTCAAGGTAAATCTGATTTGGTAACCTATGGACTACTCTAAAATTTGATGAATTTACAAAGGAAAAGACTACAACAAGGTGTATGCAAGCGGGTGATCCCACAATATTGGTTTATAATTTTTGGCCAAACTGGACATTGAACTGATTTTTTTTAACTAAATCTTCACTTTCAGGCACCCATAGCGAGTAAACCATGAGGAATTTGAAGATGATGCAAACTAGTGATTCGTGAAATTTTGTCTATAGATTCTAAATATATTTTTTTCAAAAATTTTGGAATTAGATTGCACTTATTTTTCTATCTTCGAAAACTAGTTTTTAATAGTAAACACCATTTTTAAAGAGTGATGTTACTAGCTAACTCATAATATTTTTTTCTATGAAGGATAAAATTCTATTTTTTTTAATTTAGATTCATAACTACGATATCTAGTGCCTGGAATTGGTTTCATAGAATTTCATTGCATATTTTTATTAAGTTTCAAAATCAAACCAGTCACAATTTAGACATGATTTACTGGCTTAAACATAACATTTTCTGTATGTATCGAAAAAAAAAAAAATTTGTTGGATCAGGGACATCAATATCTAGTGCACTGATATTTTTTGATTTTTTTTTATAATCTGCTATTTTTCCACATGTGCAGACAGAGAGCTTGATTTTTAGTGAAAAACCTACATTCACAAGAAATAAAAATAAATATAATAATCAAATTAAATTTATTTAAAATTATACTTTCTGGGAAGCTTATAATAAAGACTACATACTTTCAAAAAATAAACTTTAAATGAATTCATTTGATCCCCCAAAAGGTGAATCAAAAGTTTTTTTAATCAGCATTTTGATAGGTGTAAAGGAGACTCCATTATAGGTATGGTTTAAAACTAGTAGGGTTCTATCCAAGGGGGTTTAATCTAAGGTGGTTTGATCAAACCCTTCTAAATTGGAATCCTTTAAATGGAAATTTTCAAGGCGTAAATCATTATATTTTCTAAAAATATGTGATTTCAACAAAAATCAAGATCTCCCAAAAAGTGTAAACCATTATTGTGGAATCACCCAAGCTAAAAGATGACTTAATGTTTGACCTATGGAAAATGCAACTAATGCAATGATGTGGTAATGGATGGATTGAGAATGGTAGATTTAGTAATTGCAAGTTTGTGATCAGAGGACAAGTTTATGCTCAGAAATTGATCAGAGAGTGGAGTATCTCAATTTTCCCTACAATTTTCAACAACAGGCAATTGTGTCATTTTGAGTCTCAATTGCAGTGTTCTTTGTAACAGTTACGGTGTTTTGTGTAATAGTTGCGACTTTTTGGATTTCAGTTGTGTTGAATGATAGTCAATTGGGTGTATATTTTGTTTTGACCTATGTCAAATTTTTTGACTCAATTTTGGATCTAATTTTGGTAAAATCTAAATAGAAAACACTGTAGATAGTCTAAAAACACTTGGGCTGGTCTGAAAGTGTCAAAAGGGTGTTCATAATGTGTATGTTTTAGGGTTATTCACCCAAATTTTCCATAGGTATAACACATATCAAAAACAATATCACACATAGAAAACACTTGTATATCCCTGAGGTCAATTCGCCAATGGCGACACTCTTAGACCCACTCTAGGAATATCCTTCGATGCAAGGGAGGGACACCCATACGAGACGCTTGGTTAGGGCATGTATCACCTCTTTCCTATGACAGTGAACATGTAGGGGCCTCCTACTCTGGAAGGATGCCACAATCACCCTCTCCATGGAAAGTCTCAAGCCCAAAAGATAAGTGACTTATATGAACCAAGGATTTATGTATCACTGAAGGGAGCCAAATGTTGGGCGTAAGAATCTTAAGGGTGCGGTGTTACACCCTAGCACTAAAACATCGCCAAAACTCAATCGAAAGGGTAGCTTCTAACTAGTTGGTTCTTAATCTGTTTTTCGGGATATACTGGTGTCTATACATGTAGTGGTTTGCTCATTTAAGAGGCCTCCCAGCCCTTAGCAAGGGTTTTGACACATCTCATGGATATTGAGGGAGACATCTGTCGGTATAGAACATCCGCACTAGGTGATTGATGACTTTCATCACAACCACATTATTTATATGGCAGACCGAAATGAAAGTACCACTTGGGTCATTCCCTCTCACAAACCGGGAGGCAAGCCCTCTAAGGGTAAAAAAAAGCGAGACAAGTATGTTGTTTTTGATCTCCAAGATCGCACGAAGCGCAAGGAGAGAGCATACACAACACCTTTTTCTCACACTCCCATGGTGTTCATTAACCTTAATAAATCAAAATATGTGGGTGATAATACAAGTGTTAAGAGATGTTTTTGATTCTCAAGATCACCAAAATGGTGTGAGAGAAGAGCATGCACGCCTGTACAACAAAATTCAAGACCACAAAAAAAATAAGAATGATTTATTTAACCCTCAAAGCAATATGTGAAAGAAGACACTTGAGGTAAAGTTGTTAATTTTAGGACCAAATGAGTGGATATGTAAGGTTAATTGTAAACTGAATGAGTGAATATGCAAGTTGTAAATTTTAGCCCAAATGAGTTAATATGCAAGTCAATTTTAACCAAATGAGTGTGATAAGTAGGAGGTATTTTCCACAACTTGTAAAATTATGATATTGCTATCAGGATTCAACCGTGTAGTTTTATGAGCCAAACTCATTGACCCATGTTTCATGAGTAGTGGTTCACAAGAACCCATATCTCATGATAGTGAATGGTCCACTTAGCACTCATTGCATCTAGGTGATGCTCACAGAGGTGAAGCACTGGGCCTTCCCGGGAGGTCACCCATCCCAGTACTACTCCAGCTCAAGCGCGCTTAACCATGAAGTTTCCCCCAAGGTTAAACCCACTTAGCTTGCAACCCCATTTGCAAAACCTTCAGCAAGTGTTGTTCCTTATGAACCATTCATTATAGAGACCCTTTATCTCATCAATTGATAAGTAGGAGGTATTTTCCACAATGTGTCAAATTATGATATTGCTATCAGGATTCAACTATGTAGTTTTACGAGTCAAACTCATTGACCCATGTTTCATGAGTAGTGGTTCACAAGAACCCATCTCTCATGATAGTGAATGGTCCAGTTATAACTCATTGCATCTAGGGGATGCTCACAAAGGTGAAGCACTAGGCCTTCTCGAGAGGTCACCCATCCCAGTACTATTCTAGCTCAAGTGCACTTAACCATGGAGTTTCCCCCAAGGTTAAACCCACTTAGCTTGCAACCCCATTTGCAAAACCTTCAACAAGTGTTGTGCCTTATGAACCATTCATTATAGAGCCCCTTTAGCTCATCAATTGATAAGTAGGAGGTATTTTCCACAACATGTCAAATTATGATATTGCTATCAGGATTCAACCATGTAGTTTTAAAAGTCATACTCATTAACTCATGTTTCATGAGTAGTGGTTCACAATAACCCATTTTCCACAGCATGTCAAATTATGATATTGCTATCAGGATTCAACCATGTAGTTTTATGAGTCAAACTCATTGACCCATGTTTCATGAGTAGTGGTTCACAATAACCCATCTCTACTTATCAATTGATGAGCTAAAGGGGCTCTATAATGAATGGTTCATAAGGCACAACACTTACTGAAGGTTTTGCAAATGGGGTTGCAAGCTAAGTGGGTTTAACCTTGGGGGAAACTTTGTGGTTAAGCGCGCTTGAGCTGGAGTAGTACTAGGATGGGTGACCTCCCGGGAAGGCCTAGTGATTCACCTCTGTGAGCATCACCTAGATGAAATGAGTGCTAAGTGGACCATTCACTATCATGAGAGATGGGTTCTTGTGAACCACTACTCATGAAACATGGGTCAATGAGTTTGACTCGCAAAACTACACGGTTGAATCTTGATAGCAATATCATAATTTGAAATGTTGTGGAAAATACCTCCTACTTATCAATTGATGAGCTAAAGGGGCTCTATAATGAATGGTTCATAAGGCACAACACTTGCTGAAGGTTTTGCAAATGGGGTTGCAAGCTAAGTGGGTTTAACCTTGGGGTAAACTTTGTGGTTAAGTGCACTTGAGCTGGAGTAGTACTGGGATGGGTGACCTCCCAGGAAGGCCCAGTGCTTCACCTCTGTGAGCATCACCTAGATGCAATGAGTACTAAGTGGACCATTCACTATCATGAGAGATGGGTTCTTATGAACCACTACTCATGAAACATGAGTCAATGAGTTTGACTCATAAAACTACATGGTTGAATCTTGATAGCAATATCATACAAATGAGTGTGATTAAACAAAAATTACAAAATGAGACGAGAGAAAAAGTTAGAAAAATCAAATGAAAATGCCTCCTTTCCACCTACGCCACACGCTACAAAGTAGATATTAGTACTAGAAAATTCCTAAGCTACTAATGCAAGAAAACCAAATTGAAAAATCATTAAAGATTTTGGAAAATAGGTAGTTACGTCACTGTAATTGGTAATTACGGCTCATAAACTTTGATAGATGTTGTTTAGAACTTGTTGACTGTGTCTTTCTAGATGATTACTACGTCATAGAGGTATGGTGAAGTTTTAATCAATTGCATCATTCCCCCAAAACGTTGTGGTGAACAAGCCTGTAGCTACAAAACACAATAGAAATGACCAATTTTGACCAAACCAAAGACCTAACCGATATGATAATGATGTTAACAGATAAATCTTGAAACCAAAAACCAGAAACAACAAGAAAATCTAAAAATAGATGCAAACTAATGATGATATGGTGTCTTGAGCAATTATGGTGATGCCCTAAGCAGATGCATGACAAAAACTTATAGCTGCAAAACATAACAAAAACGACCAATTTCGACCAAACCAGGGACTAATATGATACAATCCTAATGTTAGATGATGAAAATAAAAACCGATAACCAAGATTAAATCAGAAATCTGAAATGAAAGCAACCCAAGTGATATTCCTAATTTTGAAGTAGTTACGAATTTCTAGGTGTCAATTGTGTCACACTGTCTTTAGACAATTGCGTCGTTTTAGCTGGTAGTTGCGTCGCGAACCTGCAAAACTAAAAAAAATGATTTTTTTTCAAAATCTTGTAATGTTCATGTCAGGTTCGCCAATGTAATCCAGGGTAAAAATCTAGGTTAATGTAAAATAGCATAAAAAGTAACCCTAAACCAACAATAGAGCACAAATAAGCATAAATACATGAAATATAAAGCAATATCACCATAAATTCTTCATGCCATCATTGTTTCACCTCTATTGCCCTTATCTATCTTGCTTGAAATTTACTTGATGCCCTTAGATTTGAGTACACTAATAGCATATTACAATGACTAGCAAAATATTGAAGATAGTTGTCTCACACTAGCAACATGTACTTGCATATGAACTAGACGTAGATGAAGAAATGAAAATGATAGAGGTATTTTATAGATAAGATAAATTTGAATGAAGGGTTGAGATTTAATGTCAATAAGATATGTCAATCAATGGTCAAGAATAAAAATTATAATATGGAATAGGGTTAGGGAAAAATTAGGGCAATGATAAGGATGAATGGCTAAGATTCAATGCAAAAATTGAATTATAAAATAATTCAATCAATGGTGGAAAATGAATGAGACATGAAGAGATAAGATTGGCATGGATAATGAGAATGACACAGAAAAAGAGGTTGGAGAAAATTAAATAAATTTAAAATTATTTAAATAAAGAGGGAAAATGACTAATTAAAAATAAAAGCATTATTTAATTCTAGAGGACATGTGACAGCTTGACTTTTGAATTAAATAATAATTTAATTCAAAAGTGGGAAGAAAATGACAAATTAGTAGATAATTAAATAAATAAAATTTATTTAATTTAATGATAGAAAAGGCTAATGAATAATTAAATAATTAAAATAACTATTTAGTTATAGTTAAAAGTGGTAAATAATTAAATAAATAAAAATTATTTAATTATAGTAGAAAAGGACATTAGTGATGCAATTAAATAAATAACATTTATTTAATTAATCAAAAGAGGAAATAAAAAAATAGAAATAAATTAATTAAATAATTAAAATTATTTAATTAATAAAAGACTTATGATATTGGACAAGGGAATTGACAAGGAAAAAATGGTATTAGGAGGTCTAGGACATTTTTCAATGTCTAGATTTTGCCCCTCTTTGATACAATGTAGTTTATTGCATTACGTCAAAGAAATATGCCCCAGTGTAAAGAGGATGAGAAAGAATGAGCAGAAGGGTTGTGGCAAAATTAGGGCAATGATAAGGATGAATGGCTAAGATTGAATTATAAAATAATTCAATCAAGAGTGGAAAATGAATGAGACATGAAGAGATAAGATTGGCACAGATAATGAGAATGACACAGAAAAAGAGGTTGTTGGAAAAAAAAAAAAAAATTATAAAATTATTTAAATAGAGAGGGAAAATGACTAATTAAATAATAAAAGTATTATTTAATTATAGAGGACATGTGACGGGTTGATTTTTGAATTAAATAATAATTTAATTCAAAAGTTGGAAGAAAATGACAAATTAGTAGACAATTAAATAAATAAAATTTATTTAATTTAATGATAGAAAAGGACATTAGTGACACAATTAAATAAATAACATTTATTTAATTAATCAAAAGAGGAAATAAAAAAATATAAATGGATTAATTAAATAATTAAAATTATTTAATTAATAGAAGACTTATGACATTAGACAAGGGAAATGACAAGGAAAAAATGGTATTAGCAGGTCTAAGACATCTTTCAGTGTCTATAGATAGCTCACTTAGTTAACATAAAAAAGAACTCTTAAGTTTAGCTTAAGTGCATGAAAATAAATTAGACTAATAATTAATTAATCTTTACCTAGTGCATGATTACTCTAACATGATTAATATCATCTCTTAATTTTAGTTTGATTGCTTATAAATTATTTATTATTAATTAGATACTAAATTAATGTACTGTTAATTTTATTTCACTTTTGTGAAAAGTTGACTTCTCAAACCCACCTAGTGCCCCACCCTAAGGTTTTATCTTCTAGTTGCTATTTTTAAAAAAATTGCATATTGTATTCAAATTTAAAATTTTATCTATTTAACATGGATCCTTTTGTGTATTCACTCATGACATATGCACAAAAGTCACTTAATGATGACACCCTTTCTTTATGCATGACCCACCATGATGACACCCTTTCTTTATGCTCATATTGTTAAAGACCTAGTGATTAATAGATTTATAAGTAGAGATATAAATACATATTTTATCTTAAAACATTATTATTTTATTATTATGAGCGCATATCTGATGTTTTTTTTCTAATGAATGTGTTTCAAGAAACTTTAATTGATAATTTTTATAATATTTTGATGTCTCATACTTCTTACAATTTATTTATTAATTTTGCATGTGCATTCATTAAATGATTTTCTTCTTTCCCTAAAGAATACTTACATAATGATTATAATCTCTCAAACTCTAGTAGCCATTCGTTAACAAGTGTTATCGATCAATCTAACCTTTCCAATGCTAAATTATTTTATATGGCCATAATGATCCTATTATATAATATTATGCATATGAACTAGCAATACATCATATTTTGAGGACCATAATGTACATTCTTATTATGTCATCCCATATACATCTCATTCTACAATATAAGAAAAAATAAATAATATGAAAATTTTAATGAAGAATTTTTGTAATATATTTAAATCTCTATTTGGATCATTTGATGATAGTATCCAAGGCATTGATTTGATCAATGTTTTTCATCTTCTCAACATTAATTACTCATATAGGCATGTGCACAAATATGGGGGGCCAAAAGTGGAAAAAAACACTTTTTAGTCCATTATGTATATAACGCAAGCACACTATAACACACTTACATTATAATGTGTTCATGTTATGGATCACTCACTACCAATGTGAGAATGTTACAACATGGACACATTATAGCATTCTTTTGTTATAAATTTCCTTGGAAACTAACAATACTTTGGGTTAGATTTGTCTTGGCACCCTGAAAGGAAAGTAGAGTGTGGAAACAACCTTCCTAATGCAAATCAAATAGGAGAGGGTTGCAAAAACATTAGATTCAAATCTTCAACACTTACAGTTCAATTTAAGATTGCACATACATTTAGTTAATTTTAGATTTAAGAAATAAACCATAAGATGTAGAGATTACGTGGGAAAACCCTTTCGATAAAAACCCACACAACAAAGCACAAATTAATTGTATTACAATAAAAAACAATTACAATACAACTTCTAGAGTCTATGCTCTTTCAAGTGTTACTACACTATGATACAAATTGTAGAGTGAATTCGGCAGCATAACAATGTCTCATAAAATTACAACACAATCTCATACAATGCACTAAGACATTAAGATATGTATTACACTCATACATGGGTGCCCAAGATTTCCATGTGCCATTCTCATAGTCTTTGCATGCATGGAAACTGAAACTAACAACATGCACAAGTCTCAAGTGAGTTGAAAAGAAACCAACTCAACATGCAATAATATGCAGCCACATGCAAGATGTGCAACTTTGAAAAAAAATTGACTTCACATGCAAGGCATCCCCATAGAGAAAATATAGCACCACTGCCAAAATAGAACTTATATTTGACTCCTAATCACTCCTAGTGACAACTCTCTCTCTCTATTTAACAACATTATTTTGTGATCATGAGTTAACTCCTCAAACCAATGTCACATGGCATTATGGTGGACTTTCTTGAAGAAAACACAATGCACAATGCTACATTGAGCACCTAGGTGACAATTGACACTCTGTTGCTTCTCTTTCTCCAAAGAAGGAATGTGCTCACAAGCAGGCCTTGCCAAGTGTTATTTCTAAAATAGAAAGCCACATGTCACCATGGTGCACATTTAAGAGGTATAAACATTTTCCTCTTCCCAAAGGAGCACCCATGTGACAAGTGTCACATTCTCACATTTTTTACATTGTATATAAGAAGCCAACTAACCGTTGTGTTCCACAAAGTACCTTAGCAACTTAGAAACTTATATTTTTTCATTTAATAAATTAAATAAGAAACATAGGAGCAAATGAATTAATTATTTCATCATGGGACTCTCTAAGGTTGAGACACCTCAATCCCAAAATTCTCCCACTTGTCAAAGACCTTACAGGAGTCTCTGCATCACTACTTAGGCCACAAGACCCATTGAATTGGCACACCATCTGAGCTTCTCTGTGCTCACTTGCTTCATTATTGCATCTACAAATTCACCAAAGTGTCCACCTTTTTCATAACAACCAAATTTTCCATCTTCTTGATTTTCAACAAAACCAGTTAGAGTTCAAACCATTTTTGGGAACCTAGGGAGGTTCTTGAACCATATCAAATACCAAAAAATCAAAGTGCCTCTAAATTCTTTTCAAAAGTTTCAAAAATCTCGTAAAGCTCTTCCAAAGTTATAAAAATCTTGTTAAGAGCCAACATAGGTTTTGAAACCCATACAAATGATCGATGCTCTCTTGAAACATGTTCTCTTTCATACATAAGGTTAGAAAAACCTTGTTGGGAGCCAACATGGGTTTCATAACTTTCTCATTATGCCAAAAAAAATCTCTTCTTTACAAATGAGCCAAAAAAATGGTTTTAAACTATGGACAAAATATCGATGCACAAATGCATTCACCCAATAGAACAACATACTTGTCAAATCCAAATGCAGGAAGTAAAGAAAAAATTAACTCGTTGTAGAGTAGAAAAAGGCAAAGAGACATAATAAATTGAGGTTCCAATAATATCAAATCCAAGAATTGAATTCTCGTCCTATTTTGAGGTGAATCCTACACATAGAGCTACCAAAGGTGTCTCATGGAGCTAAATAGACATCAACATTACATATGGAAGATCCAAATTAGCTAATATTTACAAAAAATTGGTCCCCTATATTTTTTGTACCATAATATATCGTACATAATTTGTATGGATTAATATGGAACCATACATGTATGATTTTTTTAAAAGGAAATTTTTTATAGAGGGGGCTCTCAACCTTGTCGTCGTATACCAAAAAAATATCTTATTTTGATATGTTTATTTTTTGCAAGCCAAGATTATTTTTATGATAAATCTTATTAAAGCTTTCTTGATATAGTTTTTGTTGTTGTAACCTTACACCAAGCTTACACAACATCCCCAGCCTCTCAACTCTTCATAATAGCCTCATAGTATTTTTCATTCTCTTAGACATGATCTCCTTCAATGTACTCTTGAGCTCCTTATTAACTATTCTTTTTTCTTGCAAGGTTATGGTGGCTTCATCTTCTTGGTCAACAAAGGTTTGAAGTCGTTGTGACTTTGTTTTCTCTACTATTCTTCAATGTGGTTTCAATAGACCTAAATGTGAGTCAAGGTAGTTTTACTTTGTATTGGTCAAGCATTCCAATCTAATTGTAGATCCTCTCTACATCCTTTTTCCCCCCTCTACTTGGCTAGTGCTTCTCTACAAGTAGTGTAGACATTGAAAAATGTCCTAGGTCTGCAAGCATCATTTTTCTTGGTCTTTGTCTCTGCATAATTAAATAATTATAATTATTTAATTATTCCTGGCCACATTCCTCTATTAATTAAATATTTTTTAATTATTTAATTAATTTATTTCTTAACCTTTATTCTATCCTGATCAATTAAATAAGTTAATTGTGTCGCTACTGTTGGAATCAAGGAACATTGAGAAGGGGGGTGAATCAGTGTTCTGCAAAATTTGACTTTATTAACTTGATCTTTAATCCACTTATAGCTTTGAACCAAAAGAAATATGGAAGAACATAAGACAAGCAACCACAACACCATAACACAAGGATTTTTACGTGGAAACCCTATTAGGAGAAAAACCATGGTGGAGGTCAATCCACAATTTGATTATACTCAATATAAGTGTTCACAAAAGGAATGCACATGCATTCAGGCACATTTCCTAGAGCTCATTGCTCAAATACCAAAGGGCTTATTTCCCAAAAGAAGACTCACTGTCTTAAAGTCATATCCAAAAAGCAACTGGAGTAGATGAACTATGAAATAACATCTGCTAATGCCTTATTATAGTTTCAGTTAAGCACATTTTTGCATTCTTCACACTTTGTCTGTTTCTTCTCTTAAAACTATGTCTGCTTTAATTCGGATCACAAATCTTTATTCTACTCATATGAAACCATTCACAATCGATCTATATTCCTTCTAACTCTTGTATCATATCACAACATATTTGAAAATGATATGAATGGTCGATTGTATATATCCACCACTAGAGATTAGAATAACTACATGTCGGCTTAAACAAAATATAAAACATGCACAAACTGTCAGCTCCATCCATGGATAATTATCAATGTGAATCAACCAATGTCGGCCAAAACAACATGAAGACCCAAAACAACATGTCTCGAACATAAAACACCTTAAACAATTTTTTCTTGAAGATCTACAACATGCTACACACATTTAGTCAGCCTTTTTGTACTGTTAGACTGAAAATCAATACACCAGATCTTCTGACTTACACACCAATCAATGTGAACCCTGATGATTCAAGGATAAGATAGTTCATACATTAGAATACCTTCCCTAAATCCACAACATAAAATGATAACATAAAATTACATATGAGTCGATATACACAACTCTGTCGGATACCCTGATTTAGCTTTGACAGATAATACATTTCTTCAAACTAACTTTTGGTATAAGTAATTACAAAGATGTGGATGGGATTATTGACTAGGGTTGCCATCAATGACAACACAAGATGACTTGTGCAGTGTCTCTTTCCAACAATCTCCCCCTTTGGCATTGATGGCAACACTTAGTGAAAAATGACTAAGTGTCGGAACCAGTACCAACATGAATACACTGCAATCCACAAAACCTCACAAAAAATAAATTATCCACAACTCCCCCTAAGATGAATAAGACATTTTTCACTGTCCCACACTCCCCCTTTGACATCAATGGCAAATATAGGAATCCACATACCAAAAACATACAAAACTGTATATGTACAAACATGCTTTACTAACTTACATGAACTTAAATATGTCTACAAAATTGTTCTTCAACAAGCTTAAACTAGTGTCCCAACCCTTTTTGAGACTTTCCAAAATAGTCATGTGACCACAGAACAAGTAGTATTGCATCTCTGTTGACTCGAGATTTTTCGGATCACTGACAGCCATAACAACTTGTGCTTCCTTCAGTGCACTAAGCATTGTCTCCATATTAGGACCAATTAGTCCTATGAGTTCACATACCCTTTCAACAATTTTTTCTCTTTCATGCTTCAAACTTTTAATTTTTTCAAGAAGGGATATGACTTGACCTTCTTGCTTACTCATAGAAACAGTTAGAGGATCAAAGGTTTGAGAGATATCTATTAACTATTTCTCATATTCCTTAATTTTCTTCTCAGTGACCTCAGTGAATTTTCACAAAGATAAACATGACTTGTAAATATGTCCACCTTCAGATAATGCATCTTGAATGTTATTTTCATAAGTAGCTAATAATTATTTATCATTAGCAATCATACTCTTCAATCTACTAAACTTGTTTGCATCAAATTATTTTTGAACCTTATCCTCAGCTGACTTTTCAAGAGACTCAAAGTGAGTACTTACAGAGTTGATAAGTTTCTTCAGTTGACCTGAGGGAGAATCGGATGAATCCTTAATGTGTGTGGGCATGATCTTCTCCAAAATACTAGATGCAAGACTTAGCAGCTCACTATCCTCAATGTGAGATTTCAATATATCTCTTCCCTTGCTTTGGTCTGAGAAAATGATGCCACCTTCAGATTCTGAATAGGAGATAGAGTGGCCAAGTTGATAGGACCTTCAACCAATTCAGGGTCAAACTCCTACTGTTGTGATTCTAAAAACTTATTTACTGCTTAGCATTATCTTTTGCTTCCATAGCAATTTCCTTTGCCTCAGCCTTCTTTTCTTCAATCTTAGATTCTTGCTTGACTTTGGGAATCTCTACTTCTTCAACTGTGATATCTTTAGGAGGTTCAGTCTCCATGAGAACTCCATTATTTTCCATATCTAGAGGATTTTGAGTGTCCTTAATTGCGACTTATTTCACTATTTCCATATTAACCCGAACATCCTAAACTTTTGGACTAGATGGAACATCTTCAACATGAGTTTCTTCAGACACAACGTTATATCTGTTGTTCAATATAATTGCCTTAAGAATTTTCTTAGTGTCTTTTTCCACTTACTCAGTTTGTCTGATCATAAGCTTATTCACCCTTGATTTTCTCTTAAAATCCTTTTTAGCTTCATTGAGGATTTTCTTCATTTCTTCTATTGACATTACTGGACATAGATAGACAAGTGTGAGTTCTCTCATTTATTCTTCTTTAGCTCTTGCATTTACTCTCCTCATTTCTAAGACTTCATATAACCCTTTAGGTAACCCTGACATTATTTCTATTAGATTCTTATTGAAAATATTCAAATATTTTATTGTAGCTTCTTCAAGAGTTCTCTGACCGACACTATCAAAAGTGCCATACTATTCAAAAAGTGGTTTAAGATTACCATCCTTAATTAAAGATTTTTCCACTTCCTCTACAATCATACCTGATTTATCAGTTTTCACCTTTTTCTTGCCTTTTTCTTTCCTTTTTTTTATCAGAGGGCTTGTCCTTAGAGACTTTTGATGCCTTTGAGCCCTTATGCTTGATTTATCCGACTTCTTCATTTGATTTAGTTTCTTCATCATCTTCAATAGCAACATAGACTCTTGTTCTTTTATCCTTCTTCCTCTTTCCTTCTCTTTCGGATGTCTTGATTTGAACTTTTACAGGACTTGATTTCTTTGTAGGACCGGATGAGGGTGCAGAGCTCCTTGTAGATCTAGATCTGGTAGAGGATGTTGCCAGACTAGCTGACTCAATTCTAGCAGACTCTCCTTTTTAAGCTTCTTCTCTTTTCTTCCTAGCTTCCCTCACTGCTTCAACTAATATGCCAAGGCTTTCTACAAAATCTTCAACTTCCCTTCTCGCTCTCTGGACAATCACAGGTTTCCTCAGTTGGTTATGCACTTGTATATCCTTTTCTGCAAAGGTACCAAACCTTTCTTTTGTCGGATCCCGAGGCTTACTCAACAAGTGTTTGGCATACAACTCCAAAATGTGTTCTTCAACCTCATATACCATAGGCATTATCCACATTATTCTAGGTTTTGTTGCTTCCATCAAACACTGATCAATGTCAACCATGAAGCAAATAGTGTCTTTATAATTTTCCATAATAGAATTAGGAATCCTTTCCCTAGCTTGCATTATGCTCTGAAATTTTTTGAAGTAGCCCCAGATAGCAGTTTTCCTTGGTTTGATATCTCCAATTCTATATAATATATCCCTAATTTGAACAGCTATAGGTCTGTCACTTTCCCATTGCACTTTACCAACTCCCAAAACTTCATTCATAAGGTAGAAGAATAGACACAAAATAAAATTTCCATACTTTAAAATGTTCTTCTTGTCCTTAATTTTGCCAAGATTTTCAATTAGCTAGCTTCAGAGTAACTCACATAGGTCATATTCTGCATTTTCCTTGACCATTTGATAAGCTACATAGATTGCAATACCAGATACAGAGTTATCCTGGATGGACTGGTAGATTTTATATCTAATAACCATTGAAGAAAATTTTACATCCAATTCAATAATGTCATTAACTATCATGGCTCTTTTGTCAAATTTGGAACCAATTGCCTCAGTCACTGTTTGGTTCTTCATAGCTTTCAATGTGGGCAACCCACTGGTTGAATTTAGACCAGTAACAATTGTTATAGGTTCTCTTGTGATCTTGAAGGGCTGATTTAACCACATGAACTCGGCATGCACTCGACTTAGTATGTACCAAACCCATTCATTTTCATCAAACACAGGAAACTTCATAATTTGTGTTAATTTCTTCTCCTCCAAAGTCTTAAATTCAGGCTTTACACAGAAATCTTCTCCCACAATGTGATTTGTGTACAAATTTAACAACTAGGAGCTTCCTAACTCATCAGTATTCGCATGAATGTATGCCCTAATATCTTCAATGTGAAAAACACCATACGAAACTGAAGAAAATGCACCTAATGGTTCTATCTCAATGGATTTGAATGGGTGCCATTTGAATTTTGGGTGAGGCATATCCTTAATATCAACGACTAATGGAGTAGCCATTTCCAGATATTTCAAATTCACAAGTTTCACAAATAAATACCTTTTCATCGAATTAGGGTTTGTTCACCGAATCGCCTTCAAACTTGTATCACGCCAAAATTCGCTTGCAAAGCTCTCCAAACTTCTCCTTCTCAAAATGTAAAGTGGAAAATGAGGAATAGAAGTGACCTTTTATCATTCGCACACCTAAATTTTTGTCGCAATAAATGCTTTTTCCCTAGGTCTTCCGTATACCCTATTTTCATAGCATGTGAAAGAAAATTCTCCTGTGAACCTTCAATTTTGCATAAATTTTCTCCATGAGTGTTCCAAAAGATCTGTATATCACTAACACAATCATTGCAATTTACCACGTTTCAGTACCAACTATCGATAGGGGGTAAAAGATTTTCTTGAGAGCTCCCCCTAAGCCAGAGGCCTTAGACTAATTCCAGGAGGAACTTTCAGTACCAAATTTTGGTGCTGATCCATTTCCTGCATTAGAAACACTCTTCTTCACCCATTCATTCTTCATTTGATTCTTGATCTCATCCACAGTAACTTTTCATTTTCCCTTATCATCCTTTTGCATATTTTTCCCTTTGTTCACCGGACCCTTCTTGCTTCTGCAGAATCTTGCAATGTGACTGGATTTGTTATAGTTATAGCACATGACATTTCTTTGTCCAGACCAATTATTCCATTGATTTTCTCTTGATCTACACTGGTTAGCAATATGGCCAAATCTATTGCAAGCATAACATCTGACATTTCTATTGAAAAAGTTGTTTGACATATTTTTGCATTCAATTGACTTATGACTATACTTATTGGAATTGAAACACTGACCAGAAAATGGTGGACTACTTGTATTAGTTCTACTTCTACATTAAGCAGCCATATGACCAAATTTATTGCAAACAAAACAGTATCCATTAAAATTTTGAGCATTGGGTTGTCTTACCAGATACCTTCTAGCTTTGTTCATCTAATTTCCTGACCTAAATTTCCTAAGACCAGATCCAGAGCTTTCGCCTTTATCATATCCAAGACCTTTCTTGTCACTTGCAATATTTTAACTTTGAATCAGTTCATCAAGCTTAGTTGAGCTAATCTTGAACTTCTCCTTGTATGAATTTGCAGTAGCAAGTTCATCCCCGAGAATAACAATATGTCTTTCAAGCTCTTCTTCATTTTTTTTGGATTGTTGCAACTCGAGCTCCAGCTGATTGAATTTGTTGCACTCATCAGATCTCTCTTTCAAGGACTGAGTAAGATTCTCTTCATTCTTCTTTATATCTTCAATCTCCTTGGTCATCCTAATCACAATAGATTCCATCTCATGCTTTAGGACAACATTATCTTTGGTGAGATTTTCACATTCTTCTATCTTTTTCTTCAAGGCTTGATTGAGGCGTTCATCTTCCATGCTTGTGCTCTCTTTATGCTTGATCTAATCACAAAGTTCCTTTCTCTTTTCCCTGGGCTTATTGATTTGATCTTTCAATGATTGAATGAATTTATGAACATTCATGAGGCTTGCTTGCAATTCCTTGACTTCAGATTTGGATTGATCAAGATCATCTAGTGCCCCCAAAATTTGTTGATGAAGACTGCCAGAATCCATTAAATCTCCTTCCTAGATCTTCCCCAAGCTATTCAACTTATTTCGAGGAACTAGGCTCTGATACTAATTGTTGGAGTCAAGGAACACTAAGAGGGGGAGTGAATTAGTGTTCTGCAAAATTTTACTTTATTAACTTGATATTTAATCCACGTATAACATTGAACCAAAATAAATATGGAAGAACATAAGACAAGCAACCACAACACCATAACACAAGTGTTTTTAGGTGGAAACCCTGTTAGGGGAAAAACCACAGTGGAGGTCAATCCACAATTTGAGTATACTTAATATAAGTGTTTACAAAAGGAATGCACATGCATTCAGGCACACTTCCTAGAGCTCACTGCTTAAATACAAAAGGGCTTGTTGCCCAAAAGAAGACTCACTGTCTTACAATCATATCCAAAAAGCAACTAGAGTAGATGAACTATGAAATAGCATCTGCTAATGCCTAAGTATAGTTTTGGTTAAGCACATTATTCACATTCTTCACACTTTGTATGCTTCTGCTCTTAAAACTGTGTCTACTTTAATTCGGATCACAAATCTTTATTCTGCTCAAATGAAACTACACAAAATCGATCTATATTCCTTCTAACTCTCGCATCATATTGCAACATATATGAAAATGATATGAATGATTGGTTATATATCCGCCACTAGAGATTAGAACAACTGCATATCGGCTTAAACAAAATATAAAACATGTGCAAACTGTCAACTCAATCTGTGGACAATTATCAATCTGAATCAACCAATATTGGACAAAACATAGTGAAGACCCAAAACAACATGTCTCAAACACAAAACACCTTAAACAATTTTGTCTCAAAGATCCACAACACGCTACACACATTTAGTCGACCTTTTTGTACTGTTAGACTGAAAAATCAATACACCGAATCTTCTAACTTGCAAACCAATCAATATGAACCCCGATGATTCAAGGATAAGATAGTTCATACATCATAATACCTTCCCTGAGATCCACAACACAAAATGATAACAAAAAATTACATATGAGTCGATATACACAACTCTGTTGGATACCCTAATTTAACTTTGACAGATAATACATTTCTTCAATCTGACTTCTAGTATAAGCAATTACAGAGATGTGGATAGGATTACTGACTAGAGTTACCATCAATGACAACACCAAATGACTTGTGCAGTGTCACTTGCCAACAACTATACCCCCTTTTTTCAATAATTAAATAAATTACTATTTGTTTAATTGTCCTCCATGTGTCTCTTGTATTAAATAATTAATTAATCCTGACCACATTCCTCTCTTAATTAAATATTTTTTAATTTTTTTTTTAGACTGCAGGAATCAGTCGGGTATCTATGCCCCTATAAACTACAGTGTGCCTAGTAAACTTTTTCACGTGACCAGTGTCACTGGCATGACATTCCCTTTGGTACCACGGGGACAGTGGGGAGACTAGACCTCGTGACCTCTTTCCTGCAACAGGATGCTTTAGTCAATCAAGCTAGGCCCACAGCCCCATAATTTTTAATTATTTAATTAATTCATTTCTTAACCTTTATCCTATCCTGGTCAATTAAATAAATTAATTGTATTGCTAATGAAGGGAAAAACATGCATGGATCTACAGACCCAACAATGCAGAATACATTCCCTTAACACTAATACAACAGAGGAGAAGAGCAAAACAAGTTTCAATAGCTTCTAAAACTTCTTAAGATGAATACATACAAGTAAGATAAATATTACACAAAGATGAGCATCCACAGTTGACACAAGATATACGTGGGAAAAACTTTTCAGGTAAAAAACCCACCACACAAAGTCAGACTAATTGTATTACAGTAACAAAATGGTTACATACAAAGATACAGTCTTCTCTGATTAGCTCACAGCAGCAACACAAAATTCTCACTTTTTTTTTTCTATCTAGTTCTTACTGTTACAATGTTCTTATATCAAAAACATACAGTTCAAACTCTCACAGTCAACCACCGATCTCAGGTACAAAATCATGTCAAATTCAATTCGCACCACAAATCTGCCCATACCGATTTCATTGCATCGACCACCCAAACGTTAAAGCCATTACCCAAAATGGGTCTTGTTCACCACCCTAAATTGACCTACAATAACTGCTGCTAAGACTTTTGGCCTCTAGCCAATAATCGACTGACACTGAGCCACTTGTCCTCATCTTATTCGTTGTTGCTCTCTGAGTCTGAGTCCAACTCGGTCACCGAGCTCTTCACAGCCTTTACTGTGCTACCGCGGCCTTCATGAGCACACCCTGTAGTATGGTGGTAATTGCCCTTGCTAGCCGCTACGATTTTACCGTGACCATCACAGCCAGCCCTTTGGCTGGCCGCGGTATGGTGGTAACCGCCAGCCAGGTCGCTGGCGGCTTTACCGCGGCCACCACGGTCAGCCCTTTGGCTGGCCGCGGTATGGCGTTAACCGCCATCCAGGCCGCTAGTCGCTTTACGGCGATAAGGCGGCAACTGCCAGCCAGGCCGCTAGTGGCTTTATCGCGGTCATCCCTTTGGCTGGCTGCGGTATGGTGGTAACCGCCAGCCAGGCCACTAGCGACCACCGCGGTCAACCCTTTGGCTGGCCGCGGTATGGCAGTAACTGCCAGCTAGGCTGTTGGCAGCTTTACCACGGTCAACCCTTTAGCTGGCCACGGTATGGCAGTAATCGCCAGGCCTATCACCGCCAGAGCAAGCCAAAGCCGCCACGGTAAAGCGATAAAGCCCAAAAAGATAACAAAGCAAGCATCGAGGGAGAAGGAAGGAGCAACATGACTAGAAATTGAGACATAGATTCTCAACAAGCTCCCACTTGGTGAACATTTCCAGCAACCCCATTGCACCAACAATCACTGTATGTCATAGGCCCCAAGGCCCATAGATTTTGTGCACCATCTGAACTTGTCTGTACTCACAAGCTTTGTCAAAGCATCTACAACATTCTTCAAGGTGTCCACCTTTTCCAGACTGACCCTGCCATCTTCAACCATGTCCCACATAAAGTGATACTGCACATCAATGTGCTTGGTCCTGGCATGAAAAGTCTGATTCTTTTCCAAACAAATGGCACTCTGACTGTCACAGTAGATTGTAATCTGTCCACCATCAAATCCAATGTCTGAACACAAACGCCTCAACCAAACAGCTTCCTTACAGGCATGAGTTGCAGCCATGTACTCTGCCTCTGTCATGGATAAAGCAACTACAACCTGTCACTTGCTCATCCAACTGATAGCTCCACCATTAAGCATGAAAGTGTATCCACTGGTGGATCGCCTGCTATCAATGTCCCCTGCCCAATTTGAATCAACATAACCTTGGATGCTAAGAGATTTATGTGATGCAACCATACTACCATGGTAACACAAGGCATAATCTGAAGTCCCCTTCAAATACTTGAAAACTCTCTTCACAGCATCCCAATGTGATCTCCCTGGATTTTCCATAAATTAGCTTAGAACTCCCACTTCTTGGGAAATGTCTGGTCTTGTGCAGACCATAGCATACATCAAACTGCCAACAGCACTTGCATAAGGCACACTGGTCATGTCCTCCATCTCTGTAACAGACTTTGGATAGTCTTCAACAGACAACTTAGTTCCATGCATGATTGGAACAACAAGTTGTTTGCAGTCATCCATGCTAAACCTCTCCAAAATTGTCTTCACATACTTACTCTGACTGGCCCAAAGCTTTTTGCTTGTTTTGTCCCTGGTAATCTCCATTCCAAGAATGTACCTAGCTGCACCAAGATCTTTCATCTCGAACTTTGCAGAAAACTAAGATTTAAGATCAGAAATCATAGTCTTGCTATTTCCAATAAATAACATATCATCCACATACAGGGTGATAACAAGCACACGATCATTTTCAGATTTATAGTAGATACAATGATCAGATTTTGATCTCACAAAACTAATTGACAACACAAACATGTCAAATTTCTGGTACCACATTCTAGGAGATTGCTTTAAACCATAAAGAGATTTGTTTAACTTACAGACTAGATTTTGTTTACCTCTTTCAACATAATGCTCAGGTTGGGACATGTAGATTTCTTCTTTCAGCTCACCATGGAGAAATGTTGTCTTCACATCCATCTGCTCAATTTCAAAATCATACACAACTACCAATGACAATAAAAATCTGATGGATGTCAGTTTTGCTACAGGGGAAAAAATCTCTCCATAATCTATTCCCTCAATTTGAGAAAAACCTTTTGCAACCAGTCTAGCCTTGTACTTCTCAACACTGCCATCAAGACCTATCTTCTTTTTGAATATCCACTTACAGCCAACAGGCTTTTTCCCTTTAGGCAGTGGTACCAAATTCTAGGTATCATTCTTTTTCAAAGAATCCATTTCTTCATTCATGGCTCCTAGCCAAGACTTTGAATCAGCCATGCTGATTGCTTCTTTAACAATCCTAGGTTCATCAGTGTTGGTAATTAAGGCATAAGCACAATTTGAATCTAACATAGAGAAACCATACCTATCATGTTGCCTTTTTTCTCGAGTAGATCTTCTTACAAGCTGAGGTTGATCTTCATCATCAGAACTTCCAAAGCTGTTTGAGCTCTCCTCAGTCTCAGGAACACCATGCAGCTCTTCCCTTTCTGGAGTTTGGGGAATCTCAACTGCATCCTTATTCTTCTTGTCACTCTGATTTGTCCTAAGCTGCTGATCACTAACTAAAGGTATTAGCTCACGAAAAATCATGCTTATGCTATACAAAACCTTCTCAGTAACAGGGTTTCAAAGCTTGTATCCTTTCACACCAACTCCATAGCCGATGAGAATACACTTGACAACCTTGTTATCCAATTTAGATCTCTTTTCATTTGGCACATAAACATATGCCTCACAGCCAAACACATGGATATGTCTCAGAGAAGGCTTCTTACCAGACCATGCTTCCAAAGGTGTCTTGTCAGTAAGACTGAACAAGGAGATCTATTTATCAAATAACATGTTGTAGCCATAGCCTCAGCCTAGAACTTTTGCTCCAGACCAGCCCCACTCAGCATACTCCTTGCCTTTTTCATCAATCTCATGTTCAACCTTTCAGCAACTCCATTTTGCTGTGGAGTATAAGGCGTTGTCTTGTGCCTTTTAATTCCATGATCAGTACAATACCTTTCAAAATCTGCAGAACAAAATTCACCACCATTGTCTGTCCTCAAACACTTAATTTTTCTTTCAGTCTGATTTTCAACCAAAGATTTAAACTCTTTAAACCGACTGAACACTTCTAATTTACTTTTAATAAAGTATACAAATGCCCTTCTCGAACAGTCATCAATAAAAGAAACATAATACCTAGACTTTGATAACGAAGGAACATTAACTGGACCAAACACATCAGAATGAACATAATCCAGTATATCAGAAAATTTGTGAGGACTAGAATAAAAAGAAACACGATGTTGTTTTCCATAGATGCAATGTTCATAGAAATCAAACTCAAGGTTACAATCATCAAGCCCTTCTACAAGATTTTTATTCTTCAAGGTTTTTAAACCTTTCTCACCAATGTGACCAAGTCTATGATGCCATAGCATAGTCTTCTCAGCTGGGAGTTTTACCTCCATAGCATTTGCAGCTAGAGAAGAGTCATCATCTTTCTCTACAGGTGCAGAATTACAAGACTTTATAAAGGCACTGTTACAAAGAACAGGACGTGCATCCAGCTTGTACAGAGTGCCAGTGCGAACACCCTTAACCAACACCATTGCACCTCTAGCCATTTTACACCCCTTACTAGAGAAAGAAACTTCTACACCAGCATCATTTAACTTACTGACAGAGAGAAGATTTTGAGCCAGACCTGGTATGTGAAGTATGCCACCAATACCTTTGACTCTCCCATCAAGAAACTAAATTCTGACTCTTCCTCTGCCAACTATCTCCAGTGCTGAATCACTTGCCAAGTACACCTTTCTATCATCATACTTCTCATATGTAGAGAACCATTCTCTATTGGACGTCATGTGAAATGATTCACCTGAGTCAACCAACCAGACATCATTTGATGCTTGAGTTTTCAAGGCTGCTGCAATGAAGGCTTCTGCATCACTTTGAGAAGATTCATTGTCCGAAGCATTCTTCTTCTTCTTCTCCTTGCAGTCCTTCCTGATATGACCAGGTTGCCCATAGTTCTAGCATCTCACCTTGAACTTTTTACCAAGAGACTTTGATCTCCTTGTAGATTTGGATTTTGACTTCGTGTCTTTCTTCTTGCCTTTCTCCTTTGGTCTACCACGAACAACAAGAGCCTCTTTGGCCATCTCTGAAGACTTCCTCCGCATCTCTTCAGATAGAAATAAGGCAACAATGTCTTCCATCTTGAAAGCAGAAGTAGTGCTTCTAATGGCCATCACAAGATGATCCCAACTGTCAGGTAACAAGCACAACAGGAGCATGCAATGATCCTCCTCCTCAATCTTTACACCTACAGATGCCAACTGAGTGACACTCATATTAAACGAGTTCAAATGGTCTGCAATAGATGCACCTTCATCCATCTTCAAGGAGTACAAATTCTTCCTCGAGAATAACTTACTTACCAGGGACTTTCCCTGATAAATATCACCAAGCTTCTTCCACAATGAAGCTGCAGACTGCTCCTCATGAATGTTCAAGAGAACAAAATCAGCCACACTCAGTCTTATCAAACCTCTTGCTTTTCTATCAGCAAGATCCCAAGCTTTTTGCATAGTGCTTTGTGGCTTAGTTCCAAACACTGCAATCTAGAGGTCTCTATCCACAAGCAAGTCTTGTATCTTGAGTTTCCATAACTCAGAGTTACTGCCATTGAATTTCTCAATGTCTACTCTACCAGATGTACTCGCCACCTCAAACAGAAACAAGTATCAACAATGCAAAACTCCTACTGAAATAGTATTAGCACAAAAAATTAATCTTTCCTACAAGGATAACACAACTGTCCAAGCTCTGATACCACTTGAAGGGAAAAACATGCATGGATTTACAGACCCAACAGTGCGGAATACATTCCCTTAACACTAATACAACAGAGGAGAAGAGAAAAATAGGTTTCAATAGCTTCTTAAACTTCTTAAGATGAATACATGCAAGTAAAATAAATATTACACAAAAATGAGCATCCATAGTTGACACAAGATATACGTGGGAAAACCTTTTTAGGTAAAAAACCCACCACACAAAGTCAGACTAATTGTATTACAGTAACAAAACGGTTACATACAAAGATACAGTCTTCTCTGATCAGCTCATAGCAGCAACGCAGAATTCTCACTCTTTTTTTTCTATCTAGTTCTTACTGTTACAATGTTCTTATATCAAAAACATACAGTTCGAATTCTCACAGTCAACGCCGATCTCAGGTACAAAATCATTTTAGATTCAATTCGCACCACAAATCTACCCATACTGATTTCATTGCATCAAGCCACCCAGGCATTAAAGCCATTACCCAAAACAGGTCTTGTTTGCCACCCTGAATCGACCTGCAATAACTGCTGCTAAGACTTTTGGCCTCTAGCCAATAATCGACTGACATTGAGCCACATGTCCTCATCTTATTCGTTGTCGCTCTCTGAGTCCGAGTCCAACTCGGTCAAACACGGTCGCCGAGCTCACCGAGCTCTTCACAACCTTTACCGCGCTACCGCGGCCTTCACGAGCACACCCTGCAGTATGGCGGTAACCTCCCTTGCTAACCACTGCGGTTTTACCATGGCCACTGCGGTCAACCCTTTAGCTGGCCGTGATATGGTGGTAACCGCCAACCAAGCTGCTAGCAGCTTTACCATAGTCAGCCCTTTGGTTGGCTGCGGTATGGCGGTAACCGCTAGCCAGGCCACTAGTAGCTTTACCACGGCCACCGCGATAAGGTGATAATCGTCAGCCAGGCCACTGGTGGCTTTACCGTGGCCACCACGATCAGCCCTTTGACTAGCTGCGATATGGCGATAACCGCCAGCTAGGCCACTGGCGACTTTACCTTGGTCAGTCCTTTGGCTGGCCGCGGTATGGCAGTAATCGCCAGCCAAGCCACTGGCGGCTTTACCGTGGCCACCGCGGTCAGCCCTTTAGTTGGCCGCGGTATGGAGGTAACCGCCAGCCAGGCCACTGGCGGCTTTACCATGGCCACCGCGGTCATCCCTTTAGCTGGCCACGGTATGAAAGTAATAGCCAGCCAGGCCATCGGCGGCTTTACCACGACCACCGTGGTCAGCGCTTTGGCTGGGCGCGGTAAAGTGGTAACCGCTAGCCAGGCCGCTAGCGGCTTTACCACGGCCACTACGGTCAGCCCTTTGGCTGGCCGCGATATAGCGATAACCGCCAACCAGGCCGTTGGTAGCTTTACCGTGGCCACCACGGTCAGCCCTTTGGCTGGCCGTGGTATGGCGGTAATCGCCAGGCCTGTCACCGCCAGAGCAAGCCAAAGTCGCTGCGGTAAAGCAGTAAAGCCCGAAAAGATAACAAAGCAAGCACCGAGGGAGAAGGAAGGGGCAACATGACTGGAAATTGAGACATAGATTCTCAACAGCTAATACCCCCTTTCTTCAATAATTAAATAAATTACTATTTATTTAAATGTCCTCCATGTGTCTCTTGTATTAAATAATTAACTCAATTTAATTATTTAATCCCTTTTTTCATATTTCCTCTCATTTAATTAAAATAATTATGCAAATTGTTTTAATTAAATGCCCATTTCTTTTTTTCTCAAATGAATTATTTATCCTCCACTTGGCCAAATATTCCTTTCTCATGAATTAATTTATTTTCAATTTTTAATTTATCCATTATCCCTTCACTTTCTCATTAATCTCAACCATCTTTATCATAGTCATCTTTGTCATAGCCGTCAGCATCATAGCCGTCCCTAGCCCACCTCTTTTGGTGTATCAATCATCCACCGTTGATCTTGGAATCTTTCTAGAATATTGATCTTGTTCATCCGTTCAAATGGTTGTCTATAAAATAAACTTTTCTCTTCCATTTTTTCCTTAACAACCATTTTGTCTCCAACTTTCTACTTACTATTTGCAGATTATTGCACAAGTTCTACTTCAAATCCGAGGGAAAATTTTGCAAAAGGATAAATAGGAGAGACAAGAGAAGTGAAGCAACTTCAATATGGGGAGTGTTTTGTTTGAATTCTTTAAGTTTATTCCTCATTTCTTGATTGTATTCTCTTGTTTGGATTGGGATTTTAGCTTAGATTTGTGTTGCGGCTGTCACTTAGTCTTTGCTAACCCGATTTTACCCAGTCCTACATTAGTGAACATGACGTGAATAGAAGTTTTTGTAGATTTCATACAGATTTTTGCTTATTTTGCAAATTTTGAGTATGGAATGACGCAACTATGAGAGACAGCGACGCATCTGCCGAGAAACGACACATTTGATAGGAAAAACAATGCATCCATTTGGAGGGAAAATAGATTTAAAAGTACGATGCATCTATTGAAAGAAATGACAAAATCATGAGTGGTAAAATTTGAATTCAAATTATGACGCAATTGAACTGGTGTAACACGACGCAGCGACGCATTTTGTAGACCAAAACGACGCAACTGCTTGTTTGGTATAAATTTTCAATTTTATGTTTTCTTTTGTTTTTCTTTTTGGGTTTTTTCAAATAAAGTAGGTTTTTAGTTGCTAATTTTATGTTTTTAGCGTGTGGCTTTAGCGTTAAGGAGTCCCAAAAAATTGTTTCTTTAGAAACAAACAAAAATTGATCTTTACATTAGTTTAGTTTTTAAGAACCTTTCTTTTTCGTTTGTTTTACACAACTACAACTTGCATCAGGATCATAAGGTTAAAATAAACTTGCATATTTCACTCATAAGGATTTAAAAAGAACAACAATTTGCATATTTCAGTCATGGGCATTAAAATGAACATACATAAAACATCATTGGTTTAAAATTTACAAGTGTCTTCAAATCATAAGCAAAGGGTAAAATCAACAAGTATCTTTTGTGTTTGGTGATTTGCAATTTTCATAGAGTATGTATGCTCTCCTCTCGCACCATTTGGTGATATTGAGTAATCAAAATTACTCTTTGGCATTTGTACAATCACACCACACATTTGAATTTTGGGCTTAAAATGAACACCATGCAAGTGTGAGGCAAAGGCACTAAGTATGCTCTCTCCTTGCACTTCGAGCGATCTAGTATGATCATAAATAAGTGTACTTCCTCGCTATTTTTTACCTTTTATTAGAGGGCCTGCCACCCCACTTCAAAAGGTGGGAATGACCCAAGTGGTAGAAAAGCTAAGGCCAAGCTCTTCCAAGCCACTATAAAAAAATGTGCTTCTTGACGAAAGTCATTTAGCAACGGGTGCGGATGTGTCATATCGACAAGTGTTTCCCTCAGTAGCCCCATGAGCTACGTGAAAATCCTTCCATAGAGAAAGGACTGGGAGGCGTCTTGACTTGCCATATTCTTGAGCTAATCTTGTTGCATGTATGGCCACTTTGAATGGATGCCCTTACTAAAATCCAATTTGCATTAGTTGCCAAAAACCCTTTTATATGCTCGTTGATTGCAGGAGGTCGGACCTCTGAAGGTGCCCCCTGTCTTCAATGAGCTTGTGTAGAGATAGGAATTCCTCCTTGGGGGAATGAGACTTGGTGAGCCTAAGAAGTGAGTGTCGTGGAGGGGAGCCAATGCCACCAAGTCTCTAGTTGTTTGCCTTATTCAAATGGCTGGAGAAATCCAAGTGGGGATATCAACCAATGGTTTCCTTGCGCCCGACCATAGGGCTTGTGCATTGTTGTCTATATGTATTTTATTTTGAAATCAAACATCCAAAACCAGACCAAAAACAAGTGCTTGATACTGTATTTTGTGTTTTCCAATCAGATTTCATCAAAAACTAGTCAAAATTCATTCAAAACTAGGTCAAAACCATCAAACTATCAAAAACAACATTTTGTGAACCGCAATTGTCAAGAACAAAGCTACAACTGATACTTTGCACCACAACTGATAACTAGAAAACCATAATTTACATCTTGAACCGCACTTGCTTAAAATAGAGCCACAACTGTCATTTTGAGCCGTAATTGTACTCTAGAAACCCGCAACCTGAAACAACGCATTTGTAGAAAATAGAGTTCCAATTGCCTGATAACCAGAAACTACCAAAATCCTTGTCCAAATTCAATCCAATCATTTTACAGTGACTAACTATTAAAACCTGATACTTGCAAGCTTTTACCAATCCATTCCAGCATTACCATTTAGGATTCCATTGCATTTTAGGTTGCATCCTTACCTTTGCATAATTAGTTTTTAAACCTTAGGTTGAATATGCCTTTAAAATTTTAGACTTAGGGAGAACATTAAGCTTTTGGATAATCCTTGGTTGCTTATCCATTTTTTCATTGACCTTAATCCTTCATTTTATCATTATCACCTTTTTCAAAATTTGAGTCTTAAGCTTGTGTCCTAGCCTTGAATCGACCTTGTCAAAATTATTCTCTTGATTATCACAAAGTTCAATGACATTTGGATTTGTTATCTTGGACCTGCCTTAGCTTGATTGTCATCCTTTGTCTCAAATTTTAGAATTCATATCCTTAGTATCATCATAGTCTCATTTAGATTCATATCATAGCCCCTTTAACCATAGCCTTAATCATCATCCTTTCAATCTATAGTCTTGCACTTACATTGTATTTTGTACCTTTATCCCAAAAATACCAAAAACATAGTTTAATTTTTATTGTAATCTTTAGTTGCAACCTTGCCTTTGATCATTAAACTTAGCACCATTTTTAGTCTCCTCATCATTATCCTTGGTCATTATTTAATCAAACCTTTAGCATCCCTTTTCGTCCATAGTTACATTTATCCTCATCCTTTGGTCATCATTATCCTTTCATTATCACCTTGCATCCTTATTTATCCAAAAAAATCCAAAAAACATAGTTTAGCCTCATTTTCACCTTGCATTAACATCTCAACTTGCAAGTCTCGCATGGTTGAAACAAGGTCACGAACCAAAAGAAAGTACATGGATTTCTCAAGTGATCTCTTTCATGACACCACCCTTGGGAAAAATTCAAATCATTCTACACCTCAAAGAGAGACACCACAAGGAGACCAAACCAACACATGGGAAGACCTAAGCCTAGAAGAATTCAACAAGAAATTGACTCCTCAAGAAATTCAAAGAGCTTACCAAGATCCATGAGTTTTGAGCATGGTTGACCAACTCATTGGTGCCGACCTTAACAAATTATTCTATGCACTAGCTAAAAAGGGTGCCAAACTCCCCCAAGGCTTTGATGTCTCAACCATTGTAGAAGAAGATACTCAAAACCCATTTGCATTTTGCATGCCGTCATCACAAAAAATGTCAACCATACCACATGGGACAACAACACACATGGAAACTAATACGACACATATCCCTAGCATCTCTACACTTGGAAACAAAGTGACCCATACAACTACATAAGGGAAAACTTTCACAATTGGAAGCTCATCAAATTCCATGAGTAAGACCTTTACAAATCCACTTTTTCAAAACACCAATCAAGGTCATACATCACAAGGTCCCACTCCTCTTTTTCAAAATACAAATCAAGGTCTTCAAAACAAAAATCAATGTCCTATACCTACACTCCAAAACACAAATCAAGGTCCTTCATTCCAATTTCAAAGCACACCCTCATCTAATCAAAACCAACCAAACAAATCTAGAATGATTCACATTGTCCCACAAAGAATCCCAAATCAAAACAACAATAAAGGGCCTACCCCATCATTTCAAAATACTAATCAAGTACCTACACCATCCTTCCAAAATGCCAATCAAGGACCTACACCATCCTTCCAAAATGCAAATCAAGGATCAAATTTTCAAATTCAAGGAACAAATCAAGGACCTACACCTCACATCCAAAGCACCATACCAAACACAAATATGACCTTTGGGACAAATCCTAATGTCAATTTCACTCCAAACAACACACATCAATATGGTAACCAAGGTCCTACGCCTCAAAATATCAATACCAATCCAAATATGGCATGTGACCCCAATACCAACACCATGACACCAAATCAAACTAATGCAACACCATCTCTTGCAAACACTTTGATGCAACAAATACAGGCCCTTCAACAACAAATAAAAAATAGAAAATTGGGGACCAACAAGAAGACCTATTTCATGGAGTAATTGTGCTCCTTTCCATTCAATCAAAATCTATACATGCCACCCTTTTCCCCTCATTTCACAACACCACCTTTGCCTAAGTTTAAGGGGATAGGGGATATAATAGAACACATCCAAGAATTTAACATGTCATGTATGGAAGTCTCATATGATCCTACCTATTTGATGAGACTATTCCCATGAATCCTCACAGTGCCAGCCCTATATTGGTTTGCACATCATCCTCCAGGGATTATAACATGGGGTGAATTGGCTAACAAATTCACTAATTGCTTTGCATTCAACATTCAAAATGATGTCACCCTTGCAAAATTAAACACAACCAAACAAGAATAAGGGGAATCACTTACCTCATTTTACCAGAGATGGTGAGGTTTGGTCAACAAATTCCCTTGTCACATTCCTAAGAAATAATTGGTCACCATGTTTATTGAGAACCTTGACAAAGAAATGATGAGTATCCTACAAATCCAATGTTACATAACTTTTGATGAAATCCTTGAAAAAAGGTGTCCTTACTTGATGCAGAAAGGGATGGAGACCTCCTCCAAATGAAAAATAAATGATCCTCAGATCAACCTCAAAATAGATTCCAAAGATCTCATCAAAATTCACTCTTTGAGCATGCTTTCCCTAGCAACATTCCAAACCCAGTTCAAGGGCCTTTTCACTAAGACTTTTTGAAACACTTGAAAAATAAATTTTGGAATAAGATACCCTTTTGCAAGTTATATAACATATGTAAACCTCAACATCAACTCTTTTGGACCAACATGGAGATCCAATACACCTACCCCAGGAAAGGCTACTCAATTAGCCCAATTTGCAAAGGAAGTAACTTTTAAAGGTGGGATTTCCACTCAAACACCAAAAAAATTCAATTACCATGATGCCAAACCACCAATTTCTTGATTAGTTTGACCACACAAGGCCATTACCCTGCTGCCCCAAGAAACCCTGCTAAACACAAGCAAGAATAAGGGTTTTAAAAGATTTCACAACTCCAAACCTCTCTCAGTCCTTTCAAGGGTCCAAACACATTTTATTTCCCCTTCCCAAAAATATTAAACACTCCCAATGCCAAAACTTTCAGTAATTCACCAAAACACCATCATGGTTGCACATTTTCACAAGGAAATACCCTTGTTCCAACCTAGGACAGCATGCCATCATCGGATTTATTTACTCTCTCAACTCCCAAAGTATTAAGACACCCAACCTATCATAATACAGGCCAATACACTAATCCATAAGGTCAGAACAGTAGGTGGATTGGTTGATAAATTAATTTGCTTCCCTCAAACCCCCAACTCAGCAAAATAGGACAGCCATTGTAATTTGAAGGTTTCTCAAACCACATGATGAATTAGACCTTAATATAAAATGGAAAGTGAAGAAACACATATATTAATATGCACCAATAACATCAAGCCATGACAGACCTATACAGGTCTGTACCAGAAAAGGAAACTCAAAAAAACAAAGAAAATCATAGTTTTGGCATTGAAAACAGAGCATGTATTCCTCAAATTGCATTCATTAACCCCTCATTCAGTTTTTGAAGATTTTCTTATACAATTTAAAACTAAAACCAACTCCTCCAATGTGCATAATTGCTCCTAAACACTAATGACTCATTATAATGCAAAAATTGCAAATTTGACAACTTTTCAATGTCAATATTTGCATTTTTGAACAACTTTAACATTATCAACTAAGTGACCCTCAAGTACAAATCCAATGGTCTCATTAGACCTTATTATGATAAAAAAAACATTAAAATCAAACACCATATCACCTATTCACCTACTAATGACCTCCAAGACTTGATTTTGCATCAACTAGGTGTAGGTGCCCCTACACCATACACCCCCCATAGAAAAACTCTTGTCACAAGAGTTGAAACGTGTTCTTTGCCTCCTCAATGCTACTCCATGCATATTTCAAATAGGTAACCCCTTTCATGTGGTTGAGATACTGTGATCTCATGAGCTTCCATGTTGCTTGGACTATGTTTTCACTTGATCTTGCCTTCATTGCTTTGTTCAAACTTGTTATCTGCTTCTTCCCTATACCTGGATCAATTTGTGAGGTCTTCCTTGTTCGCACACCTACAAAAAAACAAGAGTTATCAATACCCTACTCTAACTTATTCTTTGTTTCATCTCCATACTTTTGTCCATCCATCTTTGCTTGTATACTCTGCCCTCTCATCCCTATCATCAAACTTGTGTTCCTTTGTTCCTTTTGTTCTTTTCTCACTATGATTAGACCTTGCACACTGTCATTGCCATGTGCCACTACCTTATCAGAATCGTCAGTACCTATACCTACAAATCTCACATGCTTGGAAACATTGCTCATTTTGATAGGACACACAATGGTCCCCATAATGAATTCATCTTGTCTCATGTACTTATCCACAAACTTCTCACCCTATCCTTCATGCTACCCTACAGACTTTTCACCACTTACCTTGACTGTACTAGACTTACATGAAATTCTATCTTCCACTCTTGGCATTATCAGACCCCTTGATATCCCTGCATCATTCCTTTTCTTCTTAACTATTTCCCCATCACCATTAACCTGCTACAAACCTGCAATTACATCAAACTTACTACCCTCAGGCCTTAAAGGCTCCTTCTTACCAAACATCACTACCTTGGACTTACCATTATCTCTTCCACTTGTTTGCAAGTGATTCAACTTAAAACTTTTGTCATCTTTATTGATGTTATAGGTGTTCTCCCATCCATCATACATGAACCTTCTATCAAATTTCTATGGTCTCCCCAAGAGAAAATGGCAACAATCCATTGGCAATATATCACCCAAGAACCTATCTTTGTACTCTCCAATCTGGAAATCAACATATGCTTTCTCATTCACCACTAAATTTTGACTATCATTCACCCAAGAAACTCTATAGGGTGCTACATGGGGTATCTTTTTCAAACTTAACTTATCTACCATCTCTCTAGACACCATATTATCTTGAGAACCAGAATCAATGACAACTTGACACACTTTACCTTTGCATTTGCATGAAGTTCTGAATAGGCTCCTTCTTTGGCTCACATCTTCCTCCTTAGGTGCTTGTAGCAAGGTTCTTCTTACCATAAGTGCTTCTCCCTCTTTTGGATCAACAAGTTTGCTTACAATTTCACATTCTTCTTCTTGGACCAGTTGTGTTATTCTCTCACTCCTCCTATCACCACTTGATACTCAACCTTGGCGTTGAGGACACTTGAAAAATGGGTGTCCAAATTTTGGACAATTGTAGCATCTCCCTGAAAAGATGTTTGCATTTCTTCCCCCACCAAATCTGCCTCTTGAACCTCTCCATCCACCTCTGAAATTAGATTGCTCTTGCTCCTTCTTGACATATCCTTGACTCTAATTGTTTGGTTTTGAATTAGGATTAAATCCTCTACCTCTAGAAGTGTTGCCTCTTCCTCTTGTTGCCTTCTCTTGTCTCCTCTTTAGTTTTTCTTCTACCATCATTGTCATTTGAAAGCATTGTTCAACTGATTTTGTTACCATCAAGTTGATTTCATCTTGAATGTTGTATCTCAGACCATTCAAGTACCTAGCAACCATTTCTTCCTCATCTTATTCATGTTTAGTTCTTATGCTTAGCCTATAAATTTCTTCACTATATGCTTGCACATCTAATTCCTTTTGTCTAAGATTTTGTAACTTCTTAAGCAATTGAACATTATAATCAAAAGGAAGGAATTTACCTTTGATTTTTGTCTTCATTTTCTCCCAAGAAGTGATCTTGCTTTTTCCTTGCTTTTGCCTTTCCTCTTGCACAAAATTCCACCACACCAAAGAATGTCCTTTCAATTTTATTTTTTCCCTCTTCACCTTATGCCCTTCATCAACCTCTTCACTCTAAAAATAGTTCTCCATGGATCTAATCCAATCCAGGAGCTCTTCACTATCAATTTTTCCTCCATACATAGGCACATCCATTTTTCCATGTCCATCCTTCTTCACAGCCTTCAAAAGCTTCATTGTTCTCACATCTTCTGGATCCATATCCTCCTCTTCAGACTCACTTTCTTCCAAAAGTACCTTACCTTTAGCTTTTATCCCTGCAATCTCCTGCTTCAAGGCTTCTATTTATTTGTTATGATTTTCAATCTTCCTCGCAACAACATTCCCCTTAGGAGGCATCTCGATTCCTCCAACTAACTTCTTCTTCCTACACACAAAATTGCAACCCTCTTTCACAACAGACCTACTCCCTTGCTCTGATACCACTTGATGCAGAGAGGGATGGAGACCTCCTTCAAATGACAAATAAATGATCCTCAAATCAACCTCAAAACAAATTCCAAAGATCTCATCAAAATTCACTCTTTGAGCATGCTTTCCCTAGTAGCATTCCAAACCCGATTCAAGGGCCTTTTCACCAAGACTTTCCAAAACACTTGACAAAAAAATTATGGATTGAGATACCCTTTTTCAAGTTATATAACATATATGAACCTCAGCATCAACTCTTTTGGACCAACATGGAGATCCGATTCACCTACCCCAGGAAAGGCTACTCAATTAGCCCAATTTGCAAAGGAAGTACCTTTTAAAGGTGGTATTTCCACTCAAACACCAAAAACAGTCAATTAGCATGATTCCAAACCATCAATTTCCTGATTAGTTTTCCCACACAAGGCCATTACCCTGTTGCCCCAAGAAACCCTCCTGAACACAAACAAGAATAAGGGTTTTAAAATATTTCACAACTTTAAATCTCTTTGAGTCCTTCCAAGGGTCCAAACATATTAAACACTCCCAATGCCAAAACTTTCAGTAATTCACCAAAACACCATCATGGTTGCACATTTTCACAAGGAAATACCCTTGTTCCAACCTAGGACAGCATGTCATCATCAGATTTCTTTACTCTCTCAACTCTTAAAGATTGAAGACACACAACCTATCATAATACAGGGCAATCCACTGAGCCACTGGGTCAGAATAGTAGGTGGATTGGTCAATACATTAATTTTCTTCCCTCAAACCCCCAACTCAGCAAAATATGACAGTCACTATAATTTGAAGGTTTCTCACACCACAAAATGAATTAGACCTTCAGACCAAATGGAAAGTGAAGAACAAACATAAATTAATATGCACCAATAACCTCAAGCCATGACAGACCTGTACGGGTCCGTACCAGACAAGGAAATTTAGAAAAACAAAGAAAATCATAGTTTTGACATTGAAAATAGAGCATGTATTCCTCAAATTGCATTCATTAACCCCTCATTCAGGTTTTAAAGATGTTCTTATACAATTTCAAACTCCAACCAACTCCTCCAATGTTCATAATTGCTCCTAAACACTAATGACTCATTATAATGCAAAAATTGCAAATTTGACAACTTTTCAATGTCAATATTTGCATTTTTGAACAACTTTAACATTATCAACTAAGTGACCCTCAAGTACATTTCCAATGGTCTCATTAGACCTTATTATGATAAAAAAAACATTAAAAACAAACACCATATCACCTATTCACCTACTAATGACCTCCAAGACTTGATTTTGCATCAACTAGGTGTAGCACCCCTACACCATTACTGAAAACGATCTTGTTGTAAAACGACTAGTCAAAATAAACAAGGAAAATCCAAAACCCACTAATGACAAAAGAAAATATTGGTCCTAAAACAAGAATGTCATGAATAATGGAATTGTTGATTCCAAAATGATAACAAAAGGTTCTACCATTCACCTCCAAGGTCCTTCCTCATCAAATACACCAAACGCATCAAATTCTCAAACACACAAACAAAATCAAACATTGAACGCAGTCCAAAATAATCAACAACCTAGAGGTCCTCCCCACACCAAGAGAACATACACTCAATTGGGTGAACCCATAGAATCAATCCTTAAACAATTCTTGCAATCCAATGTCATCCAATTACCAAACATCAAAACTTATGAACCATCATTAATCAAACCTGATTGGTGGAAATAAGATGAATAATGTGAATATCACCATGAAAAAGGACATAAAATAGCTAGATGTTGGACACTCAAGAATATCATTCAAGACCTTATTGAAAATGGAACCATTTCAGTCGATAATTCATAAGGAAAAACAAATGTTGATCACACCATATTTAAAACTCCCTTGCATGACCATGACAAAGGAAAAGCCTCCAATTCAGGGAATAATAACAATGCCAATTATGTCGTCGTGAAACATGATTACAACACTATCCTTCACAATATATGAATCATAGATGAACATGTTTCCACTATCACTATAAACAAGCCAAACTCAGATTGTGTTGTTGCCACTTACAGGACCAAGATAACTATTCCAGGACCTTCCTCCAATCCCCAATCGAAAGGCCAATATAATCTCCTAGAGCAACTAGGGAGAACTCCAGCACATATTTCTATCCTAGAACTCCTCCATACATCCCCACAACACATAGCTATTTGTGACAAAGCTTTGCAAGAATCATCTGTACCCGCCAACCTAGATTTCAATGAATTTAAGGCCATGGTTGGATACCTTTCTATGCCACGTCATGTCACCTTCTCTAAACAAGACTTTTCCACGCCTAAGTTTGATCATAATGATCCCTTACACCTAGAAGTCTATGTAGATAAATGTAAAATCAGACGAGTCTTGGTAGAAGGTGGAGCAGGTCTAAACATTTGTTCCCTAAAATTGGTAAAATCCTTGGGATACTCTGAGAATTGCATAGAACGAACCAAGAAAATTACTATCAAAGCTTATGATGATGTTAAATGCTCATTCAAAGGCATAATTTTACTTCTTTTAATAGTTGGTCCAACAATACAAAGCACAATGTTTCATGTCTTGGATCTAGATTTACACTACAACCTCCTCCTTGGTTGCCCATGGATTCACGCTATGAAGGCTATACCATCCACCTACCACCAATGCCTCAAGTTTCCACACAGTGGTACCGAAATCATTATTCCTGGTGACCCTGATCCTTTTCAATATTGCACAAACCTAAAAGGAATTGTTGAATGTCAAGTGCCCATCAATCGAGAGGCATCATCTGCCACTCCATATCACTACATTGATCCATCTACCCTTTTCAAATCATCTACTCCATTCACCACACCTTCCACACCCAAAATCCAAATTCAAGACAAAGGATGCAGGCAATACAATATGAAGAGTGTCTTTTTCATTGGAAAGTTACCTAAATCACCGAAGTCTTATGGAAAACTGCACCCCATGCAGCCTAAAGTCATCATTTGTAATCCCCTGACCACCTTCACTAAATGGGGGGAGCTAGCCAAAGAATCTTTGGATGAAAACATTCTCACATGATTGTACAAAGAAGAAGAGGATATTGAGCCTAAGAAATTGCCAGTTGAGCAGTATCTAAAAGGGTTCCTAATAATAAAACAACAAGGATATGATAGACATAGCGGCCTTGGCCGAAACAAACAAGGAATGTTGGAACCCTTGCAACCTCCTAAACTACTAAAACACCAAGGGTTGGGGTTTGTACCAATAACAATGACTATCCAAGGTATTGGGTTACCTTTGAGTGAGGATGTTAATGCTTCAGATGAGATCGAGACATATGAGGAATCTTGGGACTTTGATGTTGATTCCAATGAATATGAAGGGGACTCCCTATCCTCCACTACCGACATGGACCTTGATAAACTATTTGGAAAACTTTATGAGCCTTCCCTTGAAAAAACATTCCATCAAATTCTTACAATTGGTTCCCTGCAAAATTCATTGTCCCTGTCCAAAAGTCCCTTTGAATAGAGAACAATGGATCAAACACTTTTGGGAAACCATTGATGTTGCCTCCTGGGAACCTAATGACTCTACTTGTGTCTTTACCCTATTTGCCTACACCATGACCCTTGACAATACTGATGATGGTTTACCCCTTGTCTACCCTCAACTCATAGATTGGGACCAACAAGAACCACCAAGTTTAGATACATTCGAGAATGACGAAGCAATTGTTGAGTTCATGGGACTTCATGAAGGAATACCAAGTGGGTATCATAAGGTTGGATTTTCCATAGAACTCGATTATGCAACATACTTTGGTGAGGCTTTCCTATCCTCTAGTCAGAAAATTGAAAATGAAAAAGGTAAAAATAAAAATAATAGGTCTTTAGGTGAAAATTGAAAGGCGTCTGCTAACCATGAAAAAGTAAAAATAAAGGACGTATCCGAAGGTGAAAACCTCTCTAAGGCACCTAAGGATGGAGCACTGGATAGTCTCCCTATAGAATAAGAGAGATCACCATTGCTTATAGAAGAAACATGAGAATTGAATATTGAAACACAAGACAATTCTAGAATCATACAATTGGCAGCATCTTTGACCACCAAGGAAAAGCCTGAGTTCACAATATTCTTTGCAAAAAGACAAGTTAATTTTGCTTGGTCATATGTTGATATGCCTGGATTGGATCCTAAATTGGCTCTATATTGCTTACCATTGTTACCAAATGTCAAACCATACAAACATAAGCTAAGTAAAATGCACCCCCAGATTGCACTCTTGGTCAAGGTGGAATTGAAGAAACTCCTAGATGTTGGATTCATTCACTATATTGACTATGCAGCTTGGATATCAAACCTTGTTCTTGTCACCAAACCAAATGTTCAAATCAGAGTATGCACAGATTTCAAAGATCTCAACAAATCTCTTCCTAAAGATTATTTTCATTTACCAAACATTGGCATCATAGTAGACCTCACAACTAGATATGAAATGCTATCACTTATGGATGGATTATCGGGTTATAATCAGATAAGAATTGTTCCTGAAGATCAACCGAAGACAACCTTCACATGCACTTGGGGAACTTTCTGTTGGAATTGTGAACCCTAGTTTTGTACTTGCACAAATACAATAAACAAACATAATATTAGATCATATGCAAGGTAAAATAAGGATTCCCCATGAAATCCATTTACAAAAGCTTAAACTAGGAAAATGAAGAACAAGATACGAAAATGAAAGTAAAATCCTAGTTAAGCCAAGAAAACTCATGATCCCATGGGGGAGTTGGTACCAATTGATGTGTCGAAATCAGCCCTTTCCCAACTCCTTTGTAAGCTTTGATGATTTGATCCACTTGATGGTTGAATTTTTGCATAACCTAGCTAAGAATTTGATAAAAAGAGATGAGAATGGCTATGCTTGAATATGGATTTGAGTATAATAAGTTTACTCAAATTGTGGATGATATAGATTTCCAAATTGGAAGAGATATTGAAATTGAGCAATGTGGGATAAAAGATAATCCAATGGCATTGTGCCACTTGTCCACATGTGATTGGAGGAGGAATGAGCACATTTTGGTCAATGTGCATGATAAATGCTTTCAAATTTGAATGTGACATGTTGGAGGGAGAAAGAAATGGAGTTAATGTCACTTGGCTCAATGCACAAGGACATGTAAGAGGAGTGAATGCTTTGTTGGAAGTACCCATCCACTTGGACTTGAATTCAAATTTGAGAGAATATTCCCCCTTTATTCCATGTTGAGAAAAAATAGGCAATTAAATAAATCAAAGTAATTGATTTATTGTGCAAGTTGCATTCTCTAGAGGATTTTAGTGATTGAGATTAAATTAATCAAGATTTGATCAATTTAATGAGAGATTAGGTGATTTGACCATTTTGACTTAGATTTATGAGTTGATTTAAATCAAAATGAGAGGAAAATGATTAAAGACTTAATTAAATAAAGATTAATTAGATAAATGTTTTTGATTTATTTAACTAAAAGGGGAAATGTTAGATTAAATTAAATAAGGTTTAATTTATTTAATTTAATAAGAAGACTTTAGAGACTTTAATCAAATAAAATGATTTATTTAATTAAACAGAGACATAGGGTTAATTAAATTAAATTGATTAATTTAATCAACAGAGGAGAAAGACTTAATCAAATAAATAATGATTTATTTAATTAAGAGACAGAAGGTGATGATAATCTGAGAGTGTGATTCAAGAAGAAATGTCTTGAGTAGAATCAGGATCAGGTGCATGTATATTTTACATGTCTACAGGAATGTCATTCCATTTGGACTTAAGAATGCTAGAGCTACATACTAGAGAGCCATGACTACTATTTTTCATGATTATATGCACATACTTATGGAGGATTACGTTGATGACCTTCTCTCAAAATCTCTAGAATGAAGTGGTCACCTAGCAGTCCTGGACAAGATTTTCACACACCTTGAAAAATATCAACTCGGGTTAAATCCAAAGAAATGTGTTTTTAGGGTCCAATCAGGCAAACTTTTAGGATACAATTGTCTCTCGCAGAGGAATAGAAGTTGATCCCACCAAATTAAAAGCTATCTTGGACATGCCACCACCAACCAACATCAACCAGTTAAGGATATTATAAGGAAGATTGCAGTCAATCCATAGGTTCATTGATCAGCTAGCAAACAAGATTCATCCATTTCAACATTTGTTGTGCAAAGGAATCCCCTTCAATTGGACAGAGAAGTGCCAAGAAACATTTGATCAGATCAAGAATTATCTATTAACTCCACCAGTTCTTATGCCTCCAATTGATGGAAAACATTTGATATTGTATTTCATAGCAACTACATCAACATAGGGGGCATTGTTAGTAAAGAATGACAATGATGGCAAAGAATGAGCAATCTACTACATCAGTCACACCCTAGTCAGATATGAGTTAAACTATAGCCCTATTGAGTGAGCATGTCTAGCAGTTATATTTTTTGTATAGAAATTGAGACATTACATGTTGAATCATAAGACAAAATTGATTGCCAAGATTGATCCTTTGAAATATCTTCTCAACAAAGCAGCTCTGACAGGAAGACTAGCTAAGTGGGTTATGATCTTAAGTGAATATGACATTGAGTATGTTTTTTGAAAAGAAATAAAAGGACAAGTGATAGCTGATCAACTCGCAGATGCACCAATAAAGGCAGATCATCCTTTGATATTTGATTTTCCAAATGAATCAATCTTTGTCATAGACACACCAACAACATCAAAATTTTACTTCGATGAATCTTACACAATTTATGGTTCAAGAGCCAAAATTTTATTCATCACACCTCAAGGAGATTCCATTCCCAAGTCATTTCGGATAGCATTTCTATGCACTAATAACATAGCAGAGTACGGAGCATTATTGACAGGACTCTAGATAGCAATAAAATGGAAAATCAAGGATCTTTAAATTTATGGTGATTCTCAGTTAGTGATTAAGCAAGTTAATGATGATTATGACACCAAGGATGAGAAATTGATTCCCTACAAGCACATGGTGGATAGCTTTTGACTCTACTTTGATGTTATTTCCTTTGAACAAATATCGAGAATCCAAAATAAATCAATTGATGCAATGGCTACAATTGGATCTCTCTTGGAAATTCCTAACAATGCATCCCAATATGAGTTCTTAGTAGAACAACTTTGGTCCCTGCATTCAATTTCCCCGAAACTAAACTTGTGTGTGAACTTGTTAGTCTTGATTCTCCCTAGTATAAATACATCTATGCCTATTTACATGACCAAATTATCCATCTCGACTTGTCCCTCAACTAACGCAAAACCTTTATCCGAAAAGCATCTAAATATGCCATCATCAGAGATACCCTTTATTGTCGTAGCCTAGATAGTACCCTCCTTCGATGTCTCAACTCAAATGAAGCACAAACAGCCTTACAAGAGGTACACCATGGTATATGTGGAGCTCACTCTACTGGTTCGACCTTAGCCAAAAATATAAAGAGGATGGGATATTATTGGCCTACAATGGAGCGTGATGCCTATCACTTTGTGAATAAATGTCACCAATGTTAGATTCATGGAGATCTTATACATGTACCAGCTCAAGAACTATAGTTACTTACTTCGCCATGGCCATTTTCTCAATGGAGACCTGACATCATAGGAAAGATCCATCCCACCTCTATTAATGGACATAAACTAATCCTTGTCACTACTGAGTACTTTACAAAATGGATCAAAGTTGTCCCACTAACTTACATCACCGAAAAGTAGATAGCCAAATTCATCATGAATTACATCATTTGTCGCTATGGTATCTCGCAATCCATCATTATAGATAATGGTCACCCTTTTAAGAACCAGAATTTCCATGATCTTTGTGAAATATTTCATATCCAACATCATTTTCTACCCCATATTACCCCCAAGGTAATGGTCAAGATGAGGCGTCTAATAATACTATCCTAAAAATCTTAAAGAAGACTGTCGATGATGTTGGTCGTGACTGGCACTTGCAACTCAATCCTAATTTATGGGCTTATCGCACCTGTTTTCATACTCCTACATGAGCCGCTCCCTACTCCTTAGTCTTTGGATTTGAATCCATACTTCCTATTGAGGTCAAGTTACCATCCTTGAGAGTATCTATGCAAGGATTAATTCATCAAGAAGAATTCCATGTATCCTACCTACATGAGCTAGAGTTACTGGATGAAAAGAGATAGAATGCATTGACAAATTTGCAAGCATATCAGAATCGCCTTCAATGTAGTTACAATAAGAAGGTTCATCCTAGAAGTTTTGACATTGGTGATTTAGTCCTGAAGGAAAATCCGAAGAATCAAGCAGAACGAGAAAAACCTAGAAAGTTTAAACCTAACTAGTCGGGCTCGTATATCATTACAACAGCATATAGCTCTGGTGCTTATCATATTTCTACCCCCAAGGGAGAATCGTTGCCTGAACCTATCAACAACATGCACCTTCACAAGTAATACACTTGACTCTCAAAGTATCCCCTTTAAAAAGTCCAAAAATATCAAAAAAATAGTCACCATGATGAAAACCTGGCAAACAGGCATCTTGGTGACAGCAAAAAAATCATAAAATAAAATAAATAGTAAAGAGAAATAATTCATCCAAAAGTGAAAACCACTTTGGTGGCGCTTTGGATAAGTACCATGGTGAAAACCTGGCAAATAGGCGCCATGTGTAGTCAGTCTACGCTCCTTCGTCTACTATCACTCTACCTAGTCTTCCATCCACTCCTCATCCATTCACTCATATCATCCATAATAAAGCATTTACATCCTTCTCATGGCTTGAGAACCACCGACATTGAATCTCCTTCACTTTCATAATCATCCTTTGCATTCATCTACTTCCCCTCGCCCATAATAAATTAGTCTTGTACCTAACTAGGGGCAATTCCTTGGATTAGGTCTTAATGGGATCCGACGCATGGTATCAACCTTTTAAAACCTCAAAATCCAAAAAATCCAAAATAATTGGAAAACATCAAAATCCAAAAAAATCTCATAAAACATCAAAATCCAAAAAAAATCATAAAACATCAAAATCCAAAAAATCATAAAACCATCAAAATCCAAAAACATCAAAAAATTTCAAAACTTCCAAAAATAGAGTCAGAGCAAGAGTCTGAGTCAGTTTGTGTTAGTAGGGTCGAACTACGTTGTCTCTACACATTTTCTACATATGCAAGACTCATCTTCAATGAGCCCTCGAGACATTAGGTCAGTCCTTTAGGCTTGTCCAAATAAAATCATGACTTTGTCTTTTTTCAAATAAAACATAATCAAGTCATGTTGAACTACGAGGTTTTTGCATGTATAACATAGGCAAGGCCCATCAATCAATGAGCCCCTGAGGCCCTAGGTCAATCCTGTAGGGTTTGTCGAGTATGGTTTTGTTCTTTGTCCGCAAGCAATCACCATTCAAACCAAATCATGAATCAACAGACAAACAAAACCAATAAATATTTAATTATTCACTCAATCTTCAATCAATCAGAGTACCTTAATCATCATTCAGTCAATCAGGTCATTGGTCTTATATCGGAATTGGGCATTAGGTCATTTGTCTCATTCAGTCTTATCACTTGTCTTTTATCAAGATGCATCCTTCCTGAGATCAGACTTCATCTTTGTTCAATCTTGTCATTCACCTTAAGCATGATGTGTCCTTGCAGCTAGGTGCTTTATTAGCAAATGGTCCCTCAGACAACTTTATCAGATGTGTTACTTGCCTCCAACAGGATATGTCTTTCCTGAGAATTAGGCATCATCACATCGATCAGTCTATCAATCACACTTTATCAAAATCAATCAATCTTGTCATCTTGGTCAATTAATATTGCCTTAATCAGGACGTGTCCTTCCTGAAACCAGGCGCAATCAATCACATCAATTGGTCAACCTTTTTCAGCTTATATATCAATCCTTGTCAACTTATCAATCAAATTCGGTCATCTTACCATATCAAACAATCTTATCAATGTCAATGGTAAACATTATCTCTTTGGAAAATACTTTGTTGGTCTGAGTTTGTCTTATCTTTTTTATTGGTTTTTGGTCATGTTACTAGTTACCTCGAGGATGTCTTATTAAAGGATTTAGAGGAACGATGATGCATCATGGCCTCTTTTCTTTGCTTATTGTCTGTGGTTTTTCTTGGCAAAAATATTGGGATAATTGGGTCCTTAGTATGAGTCGGGGCATTCCTTGTCTTTTGACTGCTTGTCTCTCACAAGTGGTCACCTTGTACGCCTTGGTCTATGTCATGCCATGGTGTTTGTGCTCCATTGGCGACAATTTTGACACCTGATGATGATAAATATAAAAGCATGAAAGTTGGTCCCTTGCCATTTTCCATCTAACAATCCATCTCCTTTGTCCCTTTTCACACTAACATCCATCTTCTTCGCACTAACATCCTCCATCTGCAATCATCTTGATGGCCCACAAGTTGAATTCCTCTCTTGTCAGTGCATCAAAGTGGCTTTTCGGAATAATTTCTTAAGTTTTTTGAAAATTTGAAAAAAAATCTGAGGGGGCATAGGCCTATCCCACCTTCACATGACACGTTGGGGCACGATCTAAACCTGGTTTTCTTCTTTATTCTTTGACACAACACTCAAATCACATTATGTCAAAGAGGGGCAAAATGTAAACACTAAAAAATGCCCTAAGTCTGCAAGCATCATTTTTCTTGGTCTTCATCTCTATGTAATTAAATAATTTTAATTATTTAATTATTCCTGACCACATTCCTCTATTAATTAAATAATTTTTAATTATTTAATTAATTCATTTCTTAACCTTTATTTTATCTTGATCAATTAAATAAATTAATTATGTCGCTAATACCCCTTTCTTCAATAATTAAATAAATTACTATTTATTTAATTGTCTTCCATGTGTCTCTTGTATTAAATAATTAATTATTCCTGACCACATTCCTCTTTTAATTAAATATTTTTTAATTATTTAATTAATTCATTTCTTAACCTTTATTCTATCCTCGTCAATTAAATAAATTAATTGTGTCACTAATACTCCTTTCTTCAATAATTAAATAAATTATTATTTATTTAATTGTCCTCAATGTGTCTCTTGTATTAAATATTTCACTCAATTTAATTATTTAATCCCCTTTTTCATATTTCCTCTCATTTAATTAAAATAATTATGCAAATTATTTTAATTAAATGCCCATTTCCTTTTTTCTTAAATAAACAACTCAAATGAATTATTTATTCTCCACTTGGCCAAATATTCCTTTCTTATTAATTAATTTATTTTTAATTTTTAATTCATCCATTATCCCTCCACTTGCTCATTAATCTCAGCCATCTTTGTCATAGACGTCAACGTCATAGTCGTCGACATCATAGCCGTCCCTAGCCCACCTCTTTTTGGTGCATCAATCCTCCACCGTTGATCTTGGAATCTTTCTAGAATATTGATTGTGTTTGTCTGTTTGAATGGTTGTCTATAAAAGAAGTCTTTCTCTACCATTTTTGCCTTTACAACCATTTTGTCTCCAACTTTCTACTTACTATTTGCAAGTTATTGCACAAGTTCTACTTCAAATCTTAGGGAAAATTTTGCAAAAGGAGAAATAGGAGAGACAAGAGAAGTGAAGCAACTTCAATATGGAGAGTGTTTGTTTGAATGCTTTTAGTTTATTCCTCATTTCTTGATTGTATTCTCTCTTGTTTGGATTGGGATTTTAGCTTAGATTTGTGTTGTGGTTGTCACTTAGTCTTTGCTAACCCGATTTTACCCAGTCCTACAAGTAGTACTTTGCATTCAACACAAAAGGATTCAAGGATTTATTATGGTTAAGCCTAGATCATGGTGCATTCTTTTGTAGGTGTTCAACAACTCTACCTATAAATCCTTTATTTTGGTAGAATTTTTTTTTGTGCTTGCATAGGTGAATTGTATAAAAACCATTATCATTTCCTATGCCACTAGGTATGTTATGGAGTACTACCAAGACTTCAAAACACTACCTCATATTTCATGTTATACTTAATCTAACATCTATCATTCTCCATTAAAATTCTAGTAGATTAGGTGATAGTTGAATGTAACATTTTTTGTTTACAGAATTGTCACATTCCATTATACCTAGATTTTTATGTTAACTACTAGCAGTTATACTTACCACTAGTGGTTTTCTAATCACTAAAATTTATTGTTATCATTTTCTATCACTAATATTTTTTTAGCTCACGTGTTCAATTAACCACTAGTATTTGGGTGATCCCACAATATTGGTTTACAATTTTTGGCCAAACTGGACACTGAAATAATTTTTTCTAACTAAATCTTCACTTTCGGGCACCTATAGCGGCTAAACCGTGAGGGATTTGAAGATGATGCAAACTAGTGATTTGTGAAATTTTTTCTTTAGATTCTAAATATATTTTTTCAATTTTTTTGGAATCAGATTGCACTTCTTTTTCCATCTCCTTTGAAAACTAGTTTTTTTCAATAAACAACATTTTTAAGGAGTGATGCTCACTGTATAACGCATAATTTTTTTTCCATGAAGGATAAAATTCTATTTTTTTTCGAATTTAGATTTGTAACTATGATATCTAGTGCTTCCAATTGGTTTCATAGTGTTTTATTGAATATTTTTTCCTTAATCAAGTTTCAAAGTCAAACCAATTACAATTCAGACATAGGAGGACTCTATAACGTGTAAATTTTTTTGTATGTATCAAAATTCAAAAAAAAATTGTTGGATCAAGGACTTAATATCTGGTGCACTCATATTTTTCATTTTTTTTTATAATCTGCTATTTTTCCACATGTGTAGAATAGAGAGCTTGATTTTTGGTGAAAAACCTATGTTTAATAAAACTAAAAAACAAATACATAATAAAACCAAAACATATTAAAATTATATTTTTTGGATAGATCATTCTGAGGACTACCATCATCCAATTGGGTTTGTGAAGTCTCCTCCATTTTCATCCTCAACCCAATCTTTGAAGCACAAAATTCTGGACTTTTTTTGTGCCTGAGGGGGAGAAGGGGGAAAAGGGGGTTCGAGTGAACCCCCTTTCCTTTACCATTTTCTTTTCTTTTTTAAATGGGAAATGAGGGGCCAACATTTAATGGGTTTTCTTGAACCAAAATTTTGTTCGAACCCCGAAAAATATTTTTTTTTTGCATGGGTTTGATTTTTGCAACTTTTCCTTCCTCACTCAAATTATTAACAACTTTTGTGGGTTTACCCATTTTTATGAAACCACTCTATAAACACCATATTTTTCTAGAAAATTTATCCAGTTGATCAAACCATTTCCTACATAACCCCATGAGATAAAATCATGCATACAATCTTATAAAATTGATGTCATAGAAGTGTGCACCCTTTGTTGAGCTGATTAAATCACTCAACCACCTCATGAAACATGGGATGATCTCCCTAAGTGTGCACTCAGATAGTGGAGATCAACCTCTAGAGAGGGTTGGTCCCCTTGGGATTTCACCTAATAGAGTTTATGCTACTACTACTTGCTAAGAAAATAAAGAAGGAAAACATAAATATGAAACCTAAACTCTAATTAGGTGATGCAACAAAATAGTTTTTCAAACCTACACTATTGTTTAGACTCTCAATATGATCAAAAGAATCAAGTTGCTTCATGCACAACTCAGGTGTTCACACATTAATGCATCATTGTTTCATAGGAAGGTTTAAGTTTCACAGTTTAAGAGGAAAATAAATGTTTCACTTAATGGTTGTTTAAACCAACAACACAACCTATAACCTACACTAAATATGAGTTTTTCTATTTGAAAGTGTTGAGATATGAGACATACAATAGAGGATTTACATATAAATCACAAGATAATATATCAATAAATTGTTTTTTCATAATAAAACAAAATATTGAGAAGGCAAAAACTTAATTTTATTGATAGAAAATGTGCTTACACAGATGTACATAAGTCTGAAAAAATGAGCTACATCTACTGCTTTGGCATGAAAGAACTCAAGAAAGTTACAATACAATTCTCTAAGAGAAAAGAGAATTAACTACAATATGCCCTTAGGCTTTCCTTTTATGTTACTCAGTAGTTGCTAAATGATAGGAACATATGTTTGTTGGTTCAAACTCCTTTGGGCGTCCAAAACTATCCTCCCTACTTTGTAGCCCCTAAAAATGCTCCAAAAAGGTATTTGACTGAAAAAAAACTCATGCTTTGACCTTGTCTACCATGAAGGCTCCACAAACATCTCCTAGATGTTGGTAAATGCTCCAAAACTGGGTCAAAACTACCCACTATATCTTCTTAATTAGTTGCATAGCTCACCAAATTGCTCATAACTTCTCAACAACTATTAGAAACATAGTTGCATGCTTTTAGGCACATGTGAAAAGAGGTTTGAAGGTGAATAAATGACCTAAGGGCATGGGAGATCTTCAAGGGAAATTTTTTGACACTTGACACCATCATAAAGCCCTCTTTATCCCTGTATTCTCATTCTACCCTCATATACTTGATGAAAATTTGTCATATTTTCACTAATCTTGTCATAATTGCTTATATATTACCTTTTTCCAAGTCAACATACTCTACCCTTTTAAAATGGACAAACCACAGTCATAAGACTCATTGACCACACACCATAGTCACAAGACTTCATTGAAGACAAACCATAGGGTATTGCAACGCGTAGTCACAATCATTAAGACTTCATTTCAAGTTCACTGTGTAGTTATGAATCACTGTCCTCCATTGTCAACATGATGATTGTCTTTTAGATCTCTTGGTTTTACAATCATAACTATTTTGAGCTTGATATAGCCACAAATGTTTGGAGAGAACTATCATACACCGTACATTATTGCCCTCTCCATATTTCCTTGTTTAATGGAAACACTTGCTTTTACAACTTTGTCCTAATTTAATACAGATTTTGAGTCATTCTATGAAACTAATAACCTAGTCGGCAATATTATGATCAAGAAACAATCACAAAAGCTTACTCAACATTGTCAGACCTATTTTCTATAGATTTAGCAAAAATTGAAATAATCAAACCACCTTCACTTGACTTGGTATAATCACCATGTTTAACAGTGGACCCAACAACATGCTCTAGGATGATCTATGTTTTTCCCATATTATCACTCTGCTAGCCTTTTTTATTAACAACCCTATTATGGAATTTCCAATCACCTATACCCAAAAAGTAATTTGTGGCTATGAAAATAAGAACCCCTTCATCTTTCTTATGATCAAATCCTTCAATCGTCACTTCTAGTTTTGAAGGGGTAAATCTCATCCCTTCAGATGGACCTTCAACCTTGTCTTGTGCAAATAAGATACACAAAATTCATAATAGTTTGAAACCCCTTTGAAGATGAGCCTATTCCTGAGGCATGTAACTAACTGGAAGGTCATCATCTTTTGTAGTTGTAATTTGTTGATCAGTCATTACCCTTTTCTTATGCGACTGCCCTTGAATGTGATTGTTGTCTTTTGTTGTGAAGACTATCATCATATTTTATCTTTTTTTCTAAATATGATTCATTCTCATTGTCCCTAGTGGATTGTTTGCCTTGTCACTCTATGTTCATGTTGTTGTCATCAAACCTCATTGTTCACTCCCCTTTTTACTGTCCTTTGTATTTTCATACTATATTGTTCTTTGTTTTCCTACACTAAACTTTTTCCACTCTTAACATTCAAGTTATCTTCTCCATTTTCACTAGGGCTACTTGGACTTGATTCACTTGATGCATACATTTCGTACACTTCTTGCCTTTTAACTCCATCTAAGCTTTCAAGGAACTAAGTTGCCTTTGTCTCTTGAGAAATCTCCACATGTGCTTGTCAACTTCAGAGCTTTAGCAACTTGAAAGTAGTAGGATAGTTGATATGTTTGTATTTAGCATTATTGTGCAAGGGTGCCTTGTCATCCCAAAAATAACTCCAACAATTCCCCAATCATGTACATCAAATGAAAACAATGAACTAGTAACTAAATCATGCCAAGAGGATTTGACCCTACATGATCAAGTTCCTAATGCCTCTTTGTATCAATCAACATATCCATTGAAATAATAATTGATAAATCAATAAACTAACCAACATATGGAGGACAAACATGGACCAACCTAACAAAAATAAGGAATAATGATTTTTTCCAGCCTGCAATCTGTGAAGTTTCAATTTGTCAAGAATAGAAAAAATAATGGTAAAGGTGATCATACGGGTTATCCATGCCAACAAAGAAACCAATAATTTGGTGAATGAAGTGTTATTCAAATTACTTAAATCTAACCAACTGCTCTCAAAGTGATTGCCCTTTCTAACTCGACTTCCCTTTCTTGTCTTGAAACTCACAAAATGTGTTGTCAACCTTTCTTTTTGGCATTATATCATTGCCATTCTTTAGTGATACTATCCTTGTTTACCTTTACTAAACATTTCTATATGTAAGGTATTGTCACCTATGTATGAGAAATAGGACTAACAATCACCAAATGAATCATCAAATCTATGACAGTCTTCATGCACTACAATTTTTTTAAAGGATGATTAGGGAGAAACATGGCCTGTCATATCATCTACATGTTGTAAGATCCTCATGGTCTGTGTCCTCAATACAAAAATCTACCCCTATTTTGATGATTTATTTTTCATTGACTGCTATGTTTAAACAAAACTCATGTTGCTTCGACTATACCTTGTTCTTTTCTCCACTTGACCTTCAAAGTTGCTCATGTTGCAAGGTGTGACCCTTGGTATCCTCTTCCTATGGTAGGCATAGTCCAACGTAACGCTTGGGATTCGTGACATCATTTAACCACCTCTTGTGGATCTTGATCTTGTATAAATCCAACAATTGTATTGGGCATTAACAGGTCAATCTTTTGGTGCAACAGAAGCCGCATGTGCAACAATTGGTATTAGATCCGAGGTCACAGGTTTGAACCCCGCACTTGCATTAGGGGAGGGGGGGATTGTTGCAAGGTGTGACCCTTGGTCTCCTCTTCCTGTGGTAGGCGTAGTCCAACATGACACTTGGGCTTCATGACATGGTTTAACCACCTCTTGTGGATCTTGATCTTGTATTAATTCAGCGGTTGTATCAAGCATTAATAGGTTGATCTTTTGGTGCAACTGAAACCACCTATGCAACAACTCCCTTACTCATGCCTTTATAGTTTCAATACTATCACCAGGTTTTCCCTTTACATATTTTGCATCTTATTATCCTTGAAAATCACTCTTGACTTAAGATACCAACCACAACTCATCAATACTTCTAGATATAAGGTGTTCATCATGACTATCCATTAAAAGCCCTCTATAAAAAACCTTTGATGCCATTGTTTATTCTTAGAATTTAGTAATGCATGTAATCCCAACCTTATCATTATCCAGGCTTCCCTTAACTTTAGTAATTGACAAAAAAATGATTAAGAAGCATTGTGAATTCATTTGGCATCACAATTTTTAGAAAGTTGATATGTCTCTATTATGAGAGACTCGTTAATGCAAGCCCTTTATGAGAGAAATAATATTCATTTCCCATAGGGTTGCTAGGTTTATAAATCATCTCTAAGGGAACTCTAAAAATAGATGAAGAGTGTTGCAATAAGATTTACTCTTGGTGGAATTTCATCTTTGTTATTGTTGAGCTCTATAAGTCATGTAGATTTCCCTCAATATATTTTGTTTATTTTCTTGAACTTTATCATAACTACCATGCAAAATACCTTCTTATTTTCCCTATGAACATGGTAAAATTGCTACTAATAACATTGTAGACAGTTATTTTTGTGCCTCTTCATGGTAGACTACCTATGTTCCCATAAATGACATATGGATATTTCTTTGGACTACCCCTTCAAATATTCTTAAACCCTGCTTTGTATATGAACAAAAATTGAAACACTTGATTCCTCCATCAATGTTGCTCGCTTTTCTTCTATCTCCAACACCTTACTTATCATGTCTTCCTGGAATTTCTTGGGCCCACTTGTTGGAGTGTTTCATCAAAATTTCTAGTGCTTGCTCGACACAATAATGAATAAGCTCTTCGAAGCAACAAATAAACATATTTCCCAAACATTTGATTACCATGTCATTGTCATCACAAGTATCATTTTCTATCATGTGGTTGTAAAATTCATCGACCTCCATAGCCCTTGTTTGAACTGTGCATTTCTTAGCTATCCTTGTCATATAGCTTTTATTCTTATGAACAACCATGTCGTATTTTATTCAAGCAGAAAACAATGTAGAGTGAATAACAATATCTATAATCAGACCTCCATATTGCATATTTTTAAACAACTTAAAAGCATATGAAGAGGTCTCACACTTATTAACCTATCAATTATAGTGTAGGGTTATTAAACCCCTCTCACTTGCAACTTCTTATTCTTTTACATATACAGGGAAAAAGCACCAGTTATAGTGACTTGACCATTTATATTCTTTCTCTCATCTTGGATGTATTTCTCATGTTCAACTTATCTTGCAATAATTTCATCAATATTCTTGAGATAAGCACAATGGTGAAGACAAATAGACCTAGAATTTTCATGTTTTCCATGTGCACAATGTTGCATGGGAAAGAGATCAATACCTTCAGGATTCCTTCAACCATCCTCCCAAGTCTATAGCTCTCCATGTTGCTTCATCTCTGCTCTATCCACCATAATAGCCTATAAAAACTCTTAGAGTGAACTGAACTAACACAACCAAAACCCTAAACAAGTGGACTTGTTTAGATGTGACTCAGTCTCTTCCCAAAATGAATTCCCTCCAAACAATGAATGCATGTGGAAAAGACAAGGTCAAAGTATTTTGACACTATTAAGTATTTTAGCAAACTAATACCTTTCTTAAATAAAATACACTTTATTTAAGCATTTTCCCTTCTAAATTTTTTAACATCCCACAGATCTCAAATAGCTACCTAGTATAACTATTTAGACCATTGGTCAAAATAATTTAACAAGAATAACCATAATTCAAAAATAAAATATATACTACAAGATTACACAATATATATCCTAGGAAAACCCTCAAGATGGAAAACCTAAGCCTTTAAAAGTATCCACACTCAATGTATCATTCAACAATAGAAACATTACAATACACTTATAGAGTCTCCATGAATAATTTTAAAATATCAATCTCATACAATGCATCCTTCATGTGTCCAAGCATAATGGTAACCATGAAACCACACATCCCATGCCATGCTTCATATATGCACTCAAAATAAGAGCTCAATACAAATAAAAGCTAAGCCCAATGACCAACTTCAACCACTAAACATATGATTGCTTTTATAGAATAAAGCTCACACAAAACAACTAAGTGGTAAGGTAAAACCATGTGAGTGCACAAAATCATTGAACCCAATATTGAATTTTCGGTATTAATTTCCCCATATTAAATATTTTTCCCATGTGCAACCCACACATAAAATGTCTAACCAATGTTGCATATAACTTTATAAGTGGACCCAAATAAATATTTAATATAACTAAACACGTCTCCTTAAGATGTACCACAAATAAATGTTTATTTTATATAATTGAAAAATCTATTTTTGTGAAAGATATACAACACCCTTTTCCTAAAATTCTATCGCTTGTTGTATACATTACATTAGGTTCAATCAATGAAATACATCATCATATGCATACATGAAACCACATGAATCTCTAGCATGTTCTCATGTTCCATCAAGATGCCTACAATAGCATCCAAGATTTCTACCATCTCAAGAAATATCTCCTCTCATCCTCCAACATGAAATCTATGGAAGAAAAGTAATAATTCAAGGTGAAGATGCACCAATCCAAAGAATAAAAGAATCAAATCCAAGTGATAACAAATCTTCCAAGCTGCTACCAATTGAATAAAAAACCCACATGACTAGAACTATAAACCACAATAAATGTTATCCATGCAATCATCCATACCTTTAAGGTATCTAAACTTCAATATAACTCATTCCAACAACATATCCAACCTGTAAACCACAATCACAAGCTCCATATACAAAACTTTTCTATGAAGAACATACACATCCAAGAACTCCCACTTCATGGGTAATGCCAAATATGAAAATATATCAAGGCATACCAAGTCTACCAATCAACACTCCTACCAAGGTGTGGATAATAATCAAACTATGTAATAACAAATACAATCATAATGTTTAACACATACAATAAAAGTTGCCTCATAATCTCTCACACTAAGTCGACATAAATCTCTCAAGCCCACCACACCAAACAATGTGAATATGAACCTCCAATAAGTAGCAATATAACAAAGAGATAAAACCTACAAATCATATTATATAACATGTTCCTCTACCAACACCTCAAAGTTCTAAGTCATTCCAAGTAAGATCTTCTTCACAAACCCAACTAAAAAGCCTTAAAAACACCCACCCATTCAATCTCATGGATCAAATAAAACATATGTATCTCATATAACCAACATATATGTAAGCATCCCTAACCAAGGAAGATCAAGCTCAAATCCATTCCCAAAACTAAGAACAATCCCAATAACATCTCATAAACTCCTCATAAAGGACATCATAAATAAATTCATATGCACAAGTAGATTATCATGCCAAACAGTCCTCAAATGAACCCTCCAAAACCAACCAAGCATAGCTCAAGATCCATATCCATGAGAAGAAAAATAATAATTAAATATTGCATCTGAAAACAATATGATCAATACCTCTCATATGATTATTCACCAAGTAGACCAAGAGTGGATAATGATATTTATCCTCTAGGATACACCAAGCCACAATGACTCTCTTCAATAAAAATATCCTCTATAGGTCCATCATAAAGTCACTTCCTATTGAAACCTCTGAATAGTGGCCATCTCAATAAATGTTTCTAGAATCAAGAGAAATCCAACCTCACCCAAGTCTCCAAGTATCCATGAGAACCTAAAACCAATCAATCCTTTTTAAGCTCCAAATATAACACCACATTCTCATAAAGCTCACAAGCACATGAATAATATACTTAATATCAAGAGAAATATCTAGAGCACTATCAAATCTCCAAATCTATAATCAAGAACACATCATGATATTGCGGTCTAATATCTCCTCAAAAGAAGACCATACACTCCAATAAACATATCATACCATCCTCTCAACCAAGGATTACCAATCAAAATCAACAAGTAATAAAATTGACACCTCAACCAAAAATGCCAAGACTCCTCCATGGCTAACCAATATTTCAACATCTTCAATCACATGGAGATAACCATATATTTTCAATAAAATTTAAAATTCCAAAGAACTCTCACTATAACAAACATGATTCAAGAGCTCCTCCATGACACCAAAAAAACCATTATACAAGATCATCAATCATTAAGTGATGAATGCACATCATTACTAAAGCTCCTACTAAAACATGATACCAATCCCTCCATGGCATCATGATAACCATCCCCTACATGAAGATCACCCATTATCCATACACACTCAAATATAATACCAACACGTCTAAAGAATAAACTAGAACCAACATCTCCAATCCAAGAAAATAAACCACCTCCAAAACATCATTATCAAAATATACCACTGAAATTTGTAACCAATCTATCCATGAAATCATGATTAAAAATATGCTATAATTCCAAATGAATGACTATCCAAGCACTCTTCTCATCAATCCTCTCATTGTAATGCAAAATACCAATGTACAAATGACCACATACAAGGCAAATCAATTGAATCTATAGTAACACTAAAAATACTTATGAATATAGATTTCACAATGATTTATCCCACTACAAAAAATGGGTGGCCAACCCACACAACTACATAACTCATAGAACCTCAATTAATGCAAGATGAAAACTCGCCATCAGATGAGTAACCTAAAAACTAAGATAAACTATAGATATTAAGACTCAAACATTATAGCACCTGCAAATCTGATTTTCCAAAAAAATCTACAATCAAGCACCATAATCAAGGAACCAAAAATATATATGAGATAATAAAAACCTCCTAAAATTGAAGCACACCACCACATATCAATCACATACATGATTATGTTGTGATAATGCTCAAGTGCACATGAACATACATGACACCATAATCATCACCATAAATGTACCTACGATCATTTTTTATTGAATAAAGAATGCATGTCTCACACACATATCAACCATGTCCTCAAAATAAAAGATAAATTTCATACCTATTTCCATCAAAGTCCAAAAATCTAAAAACACTTGTAAACCTATATTAAGAAGCACCAAATATGATAATTAATTGTGCTATTATACATGTATCATAAAAACATATACCCCCACAATTGTTTACCCTCCAATTCATCTAAATGTTCACATAATTGCACCATGAATATCAAGGTACTATAAGTTCTCAAATAAATGCAATCCTCTCTCTACTCCTCTAAGTGAAAAAACACCTAATCCACTATGTATTATGTTGCAAATTCTCTACATTGTCTATTTGAAATTAGTGCTTATGTATGGAAAAGTTATAACCTATTAATTATTCCATATAAATGACAACTTTGTGGCACCAAATTCTAACAAAAATATAAAAATATACAAATAAAACATATACCACTACATAGTTATTGGAGAGAGTTTTTGTATTACTATAAGAAGTCAAAAATTGACACCATGGGTGAAATTTATGCCACTTTAAAGAAAAATTCCCTATTAGGCTTAGAAGATGGTCTAAGGTACCATGTTTGTATGATTTGTACATGTTGAAGTTAGCATGACATAAATGTTGCATAGGTTGGTGGCATGCTAGAGGCGAAAGCATTCAATGAAAATGTGTGGACTATTTGTTGATCACATAATTCAAATTTTAATTAAAACTATATTTTTTTAATTTTAAATTTATTTTAAGCTCGTGGGGGTTGAAACTTGGCATCACTCTACTAGGGGATAAGCCCCACTATCTTGATGGTGCTAGTAGAAGCCAACACTTACCAATAATATCATGTTGGTACCCACTATTAGTGGTACCATATTAGAAATTTGAAATAGATGCATAACCAGAAACATTTTAAGAGATAAATAATCATTTTTTTAAAGAACACAATTATAGACTAGAGAATTTGAGAGATGTGTCAATGTCAAGATGAAATAATTGCATTGGAAACTCATAGAGAGAATATGCATAAAAGAGTAAAAATACAAGCTAGGTAGTGATGTTTTATAGACTTAGGGAGGGTGGAGATGGAAAGCCCAACCAATATAGAGTAGCCAACAAATTTTCTAAAAATAGAAAATGTAAGTCCCCTTATAGGATGATGATACCTCAAAAATCCATCTACTAATTAAACTCACTTTATTAACCTAAGCAAGATTAATAAAAGTGTAGGAAAAACCTAAGACTTAGGAAAAAATAAATAACTTGTTAGGAAAATAAAAACCTACAGTAACATACCATAAGGTACATTATCATTATGTACCAAGTATATGTTAGAGTAATCATGCATTAACTAATAATTAATTGATCTTTAATTGATTAAGCTAAATTTAGGAGTGCTTTTTTATATTAACTGGAGTGAGATTGTATTATATCATTATGTCTCATCACATAGGATGTTGGCACTTGTCATGATCTAATCCCTTTATCATTTAGGGTTGCTCCTATAAAGCATTCACCCTCATTATATTATCTCTTGATCTCCTTGAATATTCTTGAGATTAATTCTGTAAGTTTTTATTGTTGAGGATATAGAAAATCATTTGCAACTTTCTTTATGTGGAAGGTGTTTTTCTTCATTGTTTGATCTTGCGCCTCGTGTTTATTCACAATTCTAACATGGTATCAGAGCATGGAGTAAATGATCCCCTTCCTATTTTTTGAGTTTTTTTCTCAACTAGGGTTATAGGAGAAAATCTAAAATCTCCATTGTTCTTTTAAAAAAAAAAATCAGCTACCCTAGGGTCATATGGGTGACTAGCGCCCAACCCTTGAGGGGCTAAAAACATTAATTTTTTTTGCAATCTTAACAAGATTGGGAAAATTTCAATAAATTTTCACTTGGTTATCAAAATTGGGCAAACAAGATATCTTCGAAAAGATGGTTCTGAGAACTATCCAATTATGTTGGTTTTCTTCTTAGATTTTTTTGCTGGTATATTTTATCACTTATCAAAGTCAAATATGTTGTTTTGACTCTCAAGCTCACAACTTTTGACCCATTTCTCCATTTTTCATGAGCCCAATCGTGTTGGGATGGTCTTTTTAGAACTCTTACAGAAATCCATGTATTTTTTTCTATTTTTTCTCTAGGTACATTTTATTTAGGTTTTCTTTCACATTTTGGTAAATTACTTGGATGTTTTAGCTCTTGGAAAAAATTTGTTTCCATAGGATGAATTTTTTTAGGCTGTTTTATATGTATTTCAAGCTTTTTGCCACATTTAGACATTTTGAGCATCTTTTGTATGTAATTTCTCTTTTGTAGATGCACTGAGATTATAAAGTGTCATTCTGGTGTATCTATTTTTAGGAATTTTGTATATCTTGTTGTTCCTATTATACTTGCATTATGTTATAAAGTGTCATGGGTGGGTTGTGAGTGCCTTTATTTTATCATCACACCTTTTTCAAGCGAGTGTTCCTTCCACGAAAACATTGAATCCCAATTATTCTTGCTTCACATGTGTGTGCCTTGTTTGCACACCCTTTAAAAAGGGTGTTGGTACCCATGCCACTATGGTGGCCATTATTTTTGTTGGGTGGCCACTAGGAATTTTAATATGGAGCTAGGTAAGGTTGTAGAAGTCATATCCCTTGTTTTGTAGCCCGGTTAGGTGATTGAGTCATTGGCCAAGATTGATTTTGCATATTACTCCAAGGTTGATTGTTCCAATTAGAGAAGTTTGCATTAGCCCCAAGAAAGGACATATTATATGATAAGGGATATTGAGGCATACCTTGTCTTTCTTGCCATGTATTTTTCTAAGAAATATAAAATAATTGACCTTCCTCATCCTCTAGGGTTTTAATTTTTGCTCTCCCTTACTTCTCTATAATGTTGGTAATCTTCTTGAATTTGTATTTTACCTTCTTCTGGCAGCGATGTGGACAATATTTAGTAAGACCTGCCTTTGCTTCCTCTTATTTATTTTTGATGTGCAAGGTATCCAATTGGGTAGCTAGGTGGTTGATTATGTCCCCCTTCATGTTGGACATGAGGTTATTGAGTTCCACCCTAAAGAATCCAATGGATGTTTTATTAGAAGAGATTATTTTATCAACCTTGGTCTTCTTCATGGATGACCTTGAAGATTTTCTACATACCTAGAAAATTTCCTTAAAAGGCAATCAAGAAATATCCCTTGCCCTTATGAGGTTTAAAGCATCCATATAGTCCTCATGTACTCCTCACAAAAATACCAAATTTAATGACTCAAGAGAGAGCCTATTTTGGTTTGATTTCCTCAAATAGAATTGAAACCTTTCTGCATAATCCTCAAGTGGTTCATCTTCCATTTGTGACATCCTAAAGATGTCATCTCTCTTCTTATCTGTCTCTTTGCAATAATCTTGGTAGTTCTACAAGCATTTCACTTTTATTGTCTCCCAGTTAGGTACTTTATTTCTTCCTCACCCCAGAAACCATCACAAGGAAGCATCTTTCAATGTGGCTGGAAATAGTTTTAGTCTGTGGTCATTTGTCATATAATTGTAGCTTCTACATAGAACATCAAATTCAAACAAGAATGTGTTTGGGTCTTCAATAACCAATCTATAGAAAATTGGCAAGGTCAAGGGGGGTATATTCTTGAGAATAGCGTCCCTTTCTTGGTTTGTTATTAGAAACTCAAATGTCACACATTATGTTGTATTTTCTATTGCTTCCTCCACCAAAGTGTTAATATTCCTTATGAAAGTCTCCCCTAGGTTTGGAGTAGCTATCGATGTGAGGGGTGATTCTATTTTGTTGATTCCCTTAATAGGTTCTTCTTTTGTGCCAATATCTTTAAATTCTTCATTGATTGAGGGGAGAAATATTCCCAAAGCGCCTCTCTACCTCCACATAAAATAATTATTTGATCTTTAAATGGTTGTCCCTGCACACTCTTAGTGAATAGTTCTTGGTTGATTTGTGAGTTTCTATTGGTCCTATTGTTGAAAACAAAAAATTACTAATATATGAAAGAATTGAAGGTAAATTTAAAACATAAATAGGAATTCTAAACTTAGCACCGTCCCTAACAACGACACCAAAAATGTAGAGCTTCCCCTAATGTATAATTAACTAATGTAGATGATCATATATGCGACTTAATGGACCTACAAATCCCCTTGAATTAAGCAGATCATTATTCAAAAAAGGGATTCATTCAATTTTTTATCTGGGAGTTGTAGACTTAAGATGATGTTGGCACTATACACACATTCAAGAATCCTATACTTCCTATATCAACTTAGTATAGTTGATTAAACATGAATAAACTCATCAAATGATTTTAACTAAAATTAACTCATATCTAAAGAAAATAGGGCAAACAATTGCTAGTTACTATTAACTACTATGGGTACCTATCATTCATAACTATAATTGATGATTGTTTATGTTGCAATGTATCCTAATTCAACTAATCATTCAAGAGTAGTAAACATAATTTATAGATTAGAGACTTATGATTTAATATTACAATACAACATTCATTGTAATATAAACTGGAAATTATAAATTAGAACTTACAATACATAATCTAATTAATCATGTAAACTAATGTGGCTTTGTAGTACCTCAAGTGGCCCTTGCTTGAGCTATTACATCCACAATATCTTCTTCAATTAATTAACTCAATAAAAACATCTAACTAAAATATCTTCTCTATTATATTCCAATCATACGTAGAATTCTAAATAGAATGTAAAAAAATCTCCAATTCAATCTAATACATGAAAAAATCTAGTTTTATTGGTTTCTCAAAAAAGTACCCTCCTATATAGGGTCTGTGAGAGTCCATTTATTCAAAAACTATAAATGAACTTAAAAGCAAATGTTGACTTTTCCATGGAAATAGGAAGAGGACTAGGTCTTTAGCATAACAAAAAATAACTACCAATGAGAGCAAGAGTTTAGAAGTCTAAGAAGGACTCTACATCATTTAAGATAACCATTATAACTTGGGAACATGCCCAACATGACAACCCTTATTATAATTGTTATTCCTTGTTACAATAGACTTTTTCTTGCTCCATAATTTATTGAAAAGATGAAGTGACACATGGCCATCCATGTTCACATCGTCAAATAATCACCTCCATCTCATTCTAGAAATATGTACATGCTATAGCAGATTAATTCCTCTGGTTGTGTTGAACTAGCATCCTTCTGTTGTGGGTTGATAGGTTCATCATTCCAAGGGTTAGTCTTATTTCTCAAGGCATTTGTTTATTTTTTGTAACTACGATCAATTATGAGATTCTATAAACTTGTAGACATTAAAGTTCATACACACATTCATTAACATAATAAATATTATATTCAAATGCTTTAAAATAATTAAATTATATGAAAAATATTTGGTAATGTATTTTGAATTTTAGCAAAAATGAGATAAAAACATGGAACTACAAAGAAACTAGACATTCTTATGGCTCGTGAATGATCAAGAAAAATAGACGAAGGAGGATTAGGAACAAAATGAGAAAAAAAAAAAACTTAAGACTTGTGGTTTTCTCTCCCCGTCCAAATATAGAAAAACTTTGTATCTCATTGATAACCACTAAATTAAGAGTGAATTTAACCTACTTTCCAAAAACTATGTGAGAGATTTGATAAACTAGTAGGAGAATTGGGTACATAAAGAACATCCTAAAATTTATCATCTCCCACATCAATATACCCTCTACCAAACACCTCAATAGGAGCATTTAATCCATCAAAATGGTTGGTGTAGAATAAGGCTCCATTGATGTCAACTCATCTTGTTAAACCATGTGATAGGAATTAGCACCCAAATCAAGAACCCAAGTGGGTGGTAGATAAGCAAATGCTACAATGGTCATGCCCTTTTACTTCCCCTTCTTATCTTTTTCCTCATTAGATCCCTCATGTGAACTCTATTTTACTAACTTACAAACACTAATGTTATTCTTCTCTAGAATATGTTCCAAGTGATCTATCTATTTATTCAAACACTTATATTAATCATGATCAAGTTTTTTGCAATAAGCATACTTGGCCTTTTATTTCTTAGGATTTTCACCTTTTATAAAGAGGTCATTGGAGTTACTTTTGAGTCAACATGTTTATAATCCTATTTCTCTTTGTTATGGTTATTTTTGTATTTCCTATCCTTATTTCATAATCCTTTTTATATTATTTCATGTCTTTCTTAATATACAAGGTATGTGACTTAAAGGATTTAAGAGTGCTTTCTAGATGAGCTTATCACATTCCTTGGTGAGAGATACAATAAATTCATCTAGAGATGGCATATTGAATTATGTTCCTAGAGTAATCTTGGTGGAATGGAAGGTTGAAACAAAGACAAAATAGTTAGAACCAAGTTTAGAGAGAATAATAAGAACCAATCATTCATCTTTCTTTTCAATTCCATATTATTTTAGATACAAACTTAGATATATAATTTTAGTGAATAAATATTGGATATTATCAAAACTACTTAAGCTTAAGCTAATGATCTCATTCTCCAACCAATGGCCTCTTATATAATCTTGTCCCAAATAGAGTGTCCAATTTGGACCAAACATCATTTGGAATATTCAAGAATTCAATATAAAAGAGAAAATCAAGAGATATAGACAAATACAATGTACCATATGCTTCATCACATTTACTAAACCACTTAGGTTTATTTATAATTATAGTAGGTTTAACCTTTGTATCTATTGTTATTTTATTTCTTGAGAATATAAGTATTATGCCCTTAATCCTATATACGCATAGGATTATGGGTAGTTGGCTTATGACTACCTTAACTCTTAATTAAGTTATATAATCATTAATATAATCTTGTATAGGTAGTTAAGTTAATCCAAGTGGAATACAAGTTATATGTATGGTATATATTGGAGTTAGAGATTGGTTACTATCATAATATTGAGTATTATATTATTATTAAAGAATATTGGAGGTATCCCCCTTGAAGTGGTTTAGGTGGTATCTCCTTTGAAATGGTTTAGGAGGTTTCCCCCTTTAAGTGGAATATTATTATCAAGTTCTTGTAGCATATTCCCTATTATATTATTTTATTGTGCATGTTATTTTATTACAATTGGTACCGTAACATTTATTGGCACCATGAAGGTGAGAAACAAGGAATTTATTTATTTATTTTGAAGGTCATATTGATGAGTACATATCTTTCATTTTAGCATACATTTTCCTAATTTTTGGAAGGTTGATAAAGGGAATATTGAAGCTACTTAAATCTTGATGTTGAGTTCAATTGGATTAGAATAAAAAAATTATTATAAAACTAGAGTTTTCACAAATTTTTCTCCCAAGGTTGCAAATCTAGAAAAAAATCCTAATTTCTAGAGAGTTTATCAATACCAAATTGAACATACTATAGTCTATATTTGAGGTTATTTAGACAACAATTTAATGAGTTATTTTTTCATAAAAGAGGGGTAATAATGTATTCATAACAAAAGTCAAGCAATACAATCAAATAACCAACACCAAATCAAAAGGGGCCCACTAAGCCCACCCATCAACCAATAATCAAAGAGAACCAAGAACCAACAAAAATGGTCCCAACTAACCCACTTGATGACCTTCAATGTCCTCTTGAATCAACACTTTCAGCTTCTCAACACAGTCCTTGAGAAGATGCTCCCAATCTTCTACCTTCCAATTGCCCTTGTACTTAGAAGTTCATTTTGAAAAGGAATCTGCAACATTGTTCCACTCCCTCAAAATATGAAAAAATAACACCAAGTCAAGAGAAGTACTTAGATGATGTATTTGTTGGACAATCAAAGACAACTACCAATTCACCCCAGCTAAATTACACTTAAATTCAACCAATTAACCAATAGTAAAGAATCAGATTCACAAGTAACATTTCACTCCCAAGGGCACAAGCCTTATCCAAGGCAATAAAAATAACTAGAGCCTCCATAAAATTATTATTCTAATGACCCTAATAAATGGAGAAAAAGAAGATGAAATCCCCATCACTATCTCTCCCCACTCCCCCAACCACAGTTGGTCCAGGGCTTCCCCTAGAGGACCCATCAGTGTTAATCTTTAGGATCCCATTAGGAGGTGGATTCCATCTTCCTTCTCTTCATATTTTCCTGTTGGGAATTTGTCTCCCCTGCAAACTAGCCCCCCTTGAGCTAACTCTAGCTAGACCTAAACTTTGTACAAATAGCTCCTCCCCAACATCTAATAGGGTACCCACTTCACACTTAGTAGGGATAGTCTCCTGAAGCATACCAAGAATCCTTTTCCAAACTTGGAGGGCAACCAACCTCTTGTCCTAAAAAATCCTATGATTCCTTTCCATCTAGATCTGCCAAAGGATACATGAAGGCCCAATGGTCCAAGCCACCTAGAGAAAAAAGGTCTTAGCAGGTGGCCTCCCCATATTCCTCCAAAATTCCATCAAAGACAAAGCATGTACATAGGTCTACCTCCAAATCACCCACCAAAGGTGTCAAATATCCTTAGAGAAGGCACATTGGAAGAATAAATGTGAAGAGGATTCCTCACTATTGCCACATAGAACACAAATATAAGGCCCTTGAAAGCCTCTCTGCCAAATATTATCCCAAGTGAGGCATCTATTATGAGTAACTAACCACAAGAAAAAATGAATTTAGGCCACACAAATTAGATCCACACATACTTCCACCAAGGGACTTCATCTCCCCCATATTTCCTCCTATCCAACTCTTGATAGCTAGCTACTACCGAAACACCCCCTTAGGATCAAGACTCCAAGCTAGGATGCCATTTCTCTGCAAAGAACTGTAGGATTTACCTGCTAATATTTTTGACAACTCTTTGTGATCCTCCTCAAATCCCCCTATAGGCCATAATAGACACTCTTTCCAGTCCACCACCTCAACCTGACCCATCCTCTTAAATATTAAAGTCACACATCTTAGACCAACCAACCTCCTGGAAGCAAAGATATAGATGTTAAATATGAGGATGACTAATCACAATTTGGGGGCGTCCATCCCAAGAATCCAACCAAAAGAGGGAATCAAAGCCCTTATTATAAATCTAGAATAATCCTTGTTTGATTAAGTCAACCCCTCTCTTAAGAGTATCCCAAATCATAGACCCCTTACCTATTAGAGGGAAGTGGGGAACATCCTCTCCTGCCACCCCCTCAAATATTTAGAAGATAAAATCCTCGCCCAAGCTTGGTCTTGATTAGTACACCATCTCCAGTAGAGCTTGGAAGTCAGATATTTCCCAGTAATACCAGCCTATCACAGCCCTAGGCCACCCATTTGAATTTGTCTATAGATTGAATCCCACTTTACTAGACTCCACTTTTGAGAATTCAAATTTCTAGCCTATAAGAACTACCTAGAAAGAGAATCTAGTTCCTTAGTGAAACTAGCAAGGGTAGCCTGCACCATACACCTATAAATAGGGAGCACCTGAACCATAGACTTCAATAACCTTATCCTCCCAGCAAAGGATAACCACTTGCATGTCCAATGGTTGACATAACCATAAAAATTGTCCAACACACTCTGCTAGGTACCTCTTAGGATTGAGCCAACAAAAAGAGGAACACCTAAATATATAAAAGGAAGAACCCCAATTTGAAATCTAAGAATGCATGTAATACGATACTGAATAAGAGGAGTATTGATGAATAAAATAGAGGACTTCCCTTCATTGATTCTTTGGCCTGAAGCAGCAAGATAAATATCCAATGCTTGTCTGAAGTTACTTGCTTCTCTATTCATGGAAACTCCCAAGAGTGCAGTATCATCCACAAACTAAAGATGAGATTGAGGATGCAATCTTCTACCCCAACTCCACCCTTGAATAAGACCTTGTGAAAAATGGGATTTCAAGATTCTACCCAAGCCTTCCACCATAATGATAAATAAGTATGAAGATAAGGGGCCACCTTCCTAAAGACCCCACGAAGCGCCAAAAATAGTGGTTGATAATCCATTAATCAGAATTGAATAATAATTCGACATGATGTGGATCATCACCCAACTGATTCAACCCTCTTCAAACCCAAAATCACTAAGAAATTTATGAAGAAAAGACTATTTCACATGGTCATAAGATTTATCCATATCCAATTTGATAAACATGGCCTTCACCTTGGATACTTCCATGGAATGAATTGCCTCAATAGAAATAACCAATCCATCTTGAATGTGTCTACCTATCACAAAACCCCCTGCTCTTTTGAGATAACTTTGATTAGCCAAGGTTTTAGTCCATTTGTGATTAACTTAGAGATGATCTTATGACCACATTACAAAGAGAAATCGACCTAAAATGGTCCAAATAATTAGCCCCTTCCCTCTTGGAAATTAGATCCAAGAAGGTAGCATTCAAATCTTTTAGCATTTGTTTACTATTCTATGACTCTTGCACTACCTCTAGCAAATCAAATTTAATAATATCCCAGAATTCCTAAAAAAAATCTATTGGGAACCCATCAGGACCAGGGGCCTTACCTTTCTTCATCATGAACACTACTTCTTCAAGCTCCGCTAGAGAAATCAGCCTATTGAGACCCTCATTTTCCTCATTATGGACAATAGCAAGAATACACTCCAAAACACTATTCTCAACCACCAAATCCTCAACAAAAACCTCTGAGAATAAAGAAGAATAGTACTGAACAACCTCCTACGAGATATCTTGAAAAGATGATAACTATAATCTTAAGAAGAAATAATTGATGATATCAAATTACCATGACCTCTAGATTTGATAGAGTTATAAAAAAAATCTATATTCTTATCCTCCCTCTTGAAGCCATTCAATCCTAGATTTCTATTTCCAAAAAATGTCCTCATGTAGCTCCCATTCTGACAACTCCTTCATAGCTTCCACTTCCTTTCTAAAGGAGTCTTGAGTAAGCCCATAGTCTTTATTTCATCTCGTGATGACATCCAAATGAACCTATGTAGCTAATTTATCCTTAAAAATATTCCCTAAACATAGCCTATTCCACTTTTTTAGCTAAAGTTTCACAAATTGAAGCCTCTTGACAAAGGTGTACATAGTTATACCATGCGCAGACAAACCTTTACCCCACCAATCTTTCATAAGGTCTTGTAAAGATGGCTCTTGCAACCACATAAGCTAGAATTTAAATGAGAGATTCTTAGCAGCATCCCTCCCATGAGTAGAAAATTTTACAGGTCAATGATTTGAGCCCCTCCAATCAAGAATCTCTGAATTAGTGACCTAGTTGTTGCCAATGGACAATAACTAGAAACTAAGAACCTATCCAATCTCTCAAAGATAGAGCCCTTCCCACATCTCCTATTACTCAAGGTAAACAGGCCATTGTGTGGTTTTATATCAATCAAATTCAACAAAACAATATTATCTCTAAAACCCAGAGAGGAAGGCTCAACTCTAGTCACTCATCCCCTCTTCTCCTCCAAAACGAGGATAGCATTAAAATCACCTACGACAATCCAATGAAAAATTAAAGTATTTGAGGGTATATATCTAATGTGATCCCAAAGATGATACTTACCAGCCAAATCATTCGAAGTATAGATATTGGAAAAAAGGAATACTTCCCCAAAATCAAAACTTGAGACAGCCATAGATAGGGAATGTCTACCTAAAACCCACCAAAGAGGAGAGATCTTCCACATATCCCAAAGATAAACAATACCTCCCACATTGAATTGAGCTCCAACAAACTGATACTGACCCCAGCACCAGAGGTTGAAATCCACTTTAAACATTCCTTTCACAGATAACTTGGATTCTTGAATAAACATAACATCGAGAGAACGAATCTTGATCAATTCATGAACAACCTTTTGTCTAGGGATTTTGTTCAAACCCCTTACATTCTGAGAAAGTGCAATCATTTCTAGGGATGACATAAATGTGAGTCAAGGGTTTTGATTGAGCCTGAATCCACCAAGTTATCTCCCATTAATTTAATCTTATCTTGATTTATTTTCCTCCTCGATTTGGAGATCTTCTCTATGCCCCCCTTTTTGAAATTATTTTGATGAAGTCCCAACATAGGTATAACCTTGTTTCCTTTTCTATATTTTTGAATCCCCACCTTCGGTTGTAGATCCAACAGAGCCAGAGTAGATCCTTGACCCACCTCATTACACACAGGATGGATCACCACATCAGGAGACACCTAAACTTGATCAGTATCCATCTATGATTGGGGTCTCCCCTCCAATAAATTTCTTATATTGCCACCCTCTTTTGGAGTAAATTTCTCCAACTCCAAAGGAACTATTTCAGACAAGGCCCCATCCAAATTTACCTCTTGTTGTATAACCTCCTCTAGAGCTTCAAACCAATTAAAGGATAAATCACCTTGCCTATCCTTCAAGGTTCTTTTCTAACCTCTTCCCTTATTGCAAGATTTCACCGAGACAAAACCCTCCTTATCCATTTCCCCATCTAACATAGGGTTTTTTCCTTTATCCTTTGATGGAGTTGAGTGCAGAGGCACCTTAGCTGAAACTCCATTGGTAGACAATCCTGAAGAGTTAAGTTGAGGGAATTTCCTCTGTAGGTGACCATATTCATGATAAATAAGACATCAAAAAGAGAGAGCCTCATAATCAAGTTGTTGGATCTATGAAGTGGACCCAACTTGAATTTCCATCAAACCCAATAATGGATTCTTTAAGTCAATCTCAACACAAATACGAACAAGGGATATTACCTTCTTATTTAGAGTCTGTTGTGATGGTCCAACCGGTTTACCCAGTAGAAGATCAATCATGTGAAAAATATCATTTCTCCATAACTCAAGTGGGAGCCAAGGAAGCCTTACCCAAAGTGGAACTCTCAACAAAATCTCATTAGTCGGATTAAACCCAATATGGCAAGGTTTAATGAACAACCCCACTTGATTATAAAATTATGGACCTCCTTCAAAAATTGTGTTTCTATGTACCAGGAAAGAAAGCACCACCAAAAATAACTATTGGTTGCTTGCATCACTTGTTGGAAGATTGAAATCACTGAGAGGGGGGGTGAATCAGTGATTTATAAAAGTCACAAACTTTTTCACAACAAAGAATTTTTGTTTTCTTTTGAACCAAAAGGACAAATGACAGTTTGCAAAGCAAACTTAACTTGTGCATTAATCATGAAATAGGCATATGAATAAAGCATTGACATGATTTGAGACATAGACTAAATCAAATGAATACTTTTATACTTTCTCTTGTATTAGAGTTCACAACAATAACAAAAAACTTGTGCATGACATTTTAATATAAACATTTGCATAAATGAAGAAACAATCATTCAACTATGTTCAAACTGATAAGGACAATCACTCAAAAAATCATCACATAACACAACATTTTGTCCTGAGTGGAAAACCCTCTTGGGGAATAAAAACCATTCGAAAAATGATGCCTCGCTAGCTTAAACTCAAAAACTCACTGTTTACAATGCCTCATTGGAAAAATTCAGAGCACCCACTCTAGGAGCACCAACCCCTTACAACCTTTGAGAGCACCAACCCCTGTACAAAAAATCTGAACAATAATATATCAAAGGGTTACTTTGTTTCCCTTCAAAACATTACAACACTTTTACATTAACATAGTATATGTCCCAAAGATTCATAAGATGGAACCTTTAAAACATATAGTATACTAGGTATTTTTTATTGTTTTGTGCATCATCATTTCAAAAATATCTCTACATTTTACTCATCTTTATAACATAACAATTACAAAGGATAAAAATCACATATATAGACTATGTGATTTCTGCTTTATGTTCAACACACCGAACCTCCAATCCAGAGAATATTTTATATCCCTTATGGTTGTTCATCTTTGAACTTATAACTAAAAATGCCTTTAACCGGTGATAATTGTCACAGTAAAACTTATCACCAAAAAAAATTTCAAGATAACATGCATACCAATGTTGGTTAGACAAAAAAAAACTCAATAATATCAGTATCCAAAGACAAGTATGCCAGATCCTAATCTTCATTTCGTTGTAAAACAATAACCTATGAAAAACCTAATTACTTATTTTATTTGCATAACAAAACAATAATCCTTTTCACCACATAACCGTTCATGCAAACCAAAATGAGCATTAATTAAAAAAGAGGGATATCACCTAAAAATGACACCAACAATTGTTTAAAGTCATTACTTATTTCTTCCTTGCCGCCATACACTTCTACTAAGCTTCACCATTGTCTTTCAAAGTTGAGTAATTGTAAACCCCAACAAAAGGTGTACACCCGTGCCCTAGTATTGTGAATCTGATGCCTTTCTATTTCCAAATCAAAAACTTTATAGAATGCGTAGGATTCAAAAAGCCTTTTCAATATTTTATCCCTTTAGATACTGATGGAAATAAAGTCCCATTTTATTTCAAAGACTTATCAAAATATAATGTCATGGAGTGCTCAAGACACCTGATACCTGCTTGACAATTTCACAACTTAAGTGGCCTTTTACATTGATGACTAATGTCATTAAAATCTTAAAAAAACATATTCCTGAGATGGGATATAATTCCCATTTTTATTTCAATGTCCTTAATAAAGTCTCATGTCCACGAATATAACAATGTCATTAGGCTATATTCCCATTGTAAAGTGCCATAACATATGCTCATTGTACCAAATAGCACAAGTACTATACTGAACATATATCATGATGCCATAGTACCAACTGCCAAGCAAGACAATTCGAATAAGACCGATATCACATGTTTCATGTGATAAAACTTAGCAACCAAGATAATGTTGCCCGAAACCACAATATTAAAATGAGTCCAAACAAAACCAAATCACCATGTCATAATGATTTTTAATAACAAAAACTTTCTTGAATAATTTTCAAGTGAATTGTATAATGTCAATTTCTTTGACAATATAGATTCCAATGAATATGTATCAACATGTATCAAGATCTAAACCAATCAAAAACTAAACCCAAACCTGTAACTGCATATGAAATATGTATCATGTATCCAGTTTAAAATGATAAACACCTATCAGCATCAACAAATATAAATCCAAAATCATGTAACTACATATCATATATCAACCAATCTGAGAATGCATCCTGTCAACATCCATCAAGCATATCATCACATATATTCTCATACCAGCGAACCACTTTTGACATCAAGGATAAACCAAAAACAATTGAGAGCCAACATCACCTCCATATCCCCCTTTGGGTTCCAAGTTTGATGAGCCCATGATTCCAAAAATGAGAGAGAGACCTGATTCCCCTAAACTTGTAGATCAAGGCATGATTAGTTAAATAGCTCACATCTTCTTCAATAGATTCTAGTTGGGTAACTAGGACTGGGCAAGATAAACTCCTTACTAAGCATCCACTCACTTTTGAACCTTGGGATCCTCCCATCTACGATGATCATGTCTCATCTAAGGCATTTCTTAAGAAGTTAATAGCTTTATTGTGGCTAGAAGAGGGAGTATCAACCCACGACACCATCACGAAGAAAGACAAATTATTAAACCTACTTCCATCAGCTACCGATGTTATACATCAATAGCACTCAACCAAAAGGAAGAGAAGAAAAACTAAAAATGAGGGGAATCCCATTCCAATCCCCCACAATCCAGCACATAACCCCCACAAAAAGTACTACAAAACTAGTAACACCCACCCCCATAGAAGCATCCGCACCACCAACCAAAATCAAATACAACCCCAGACACCCAACACACCAACACAAAAAAAAACCCACAACCCACACCCCCCACAATAACAAAAATCCCCACATAGCCCGACACACAATAGATCCCCACCCCCACACCTTCAAAGAGTAGCAAAAACGCCTTCACAGGTCATGCCAAGGGAATGCAAGCCCTATCATGGCTCATGTAGGCCCCAAACCAGCACAACACCATTGCAACTCCCCATCGCAACTTACTTCCTCGATTCATCCATAGCAATATTTTTCTAGATTGTTAAGCCTATCATTGTTGTTCCCTTTTTTCATCCAACAATTTAATGAGTTATTATGAAATTATATTTTACTAAATTTGTGTCCAAGGCTACAAATAAAAAAAACCATATATTTTTGAGAAATGAGATATAGACCTTACTAACTCAAACACCGAAAAATGAGGCTCACCAATCAATATGAAATGATAACAAGATGAACCTATTTCTCAATATTTCATTAGGAAATGAGATCCCCACAAATAATTGACCAACGACCCTTATGTGAATCAATTCAATGTGAGAATCTTCATATTTCCTTATGCTTTGAGGATGCGGGTCAAGTTCAAATAGCACTTTTGGGAGAAAAACTAAAAATATAAAATCAACCAAATTATGACAACTTAAACTTGAAACAACAATATAAAGCTCAATATTGACAGAAGCATAAAACTGATTGTAGATATGAGAAGGGCAGAGAGGTGTTTACTAGTCACCAAAAGTCAGTTTCTAAAGGTTGTTTGGGACTAATTCGCCCATGGGTGAATGGGTCTTTTTTCAAGGTTTTTAGAAATCTTTCGAGGGCCTTTGATGCTGATCTATAGCTTCTGATTTGTCCAGGTTTCAATGTTGAAAAGTCATAAATCAAATCTGTAGGCTAGATTATGTGATTTGACAACAACTTTGACAACTTTTCCAATCTTGCACTTCAAGAGGTCTTCAATCCTTCTTCAACCTAAATCTACAACACAAACACAAGAGGGGAATTTTTTTTTGTTTTTGGTGAATGGGGGTTTGCCTTGGTCAAACCCCGTTTGGGTAATTAAACCTTGAATTGAAATAATGAAAGTATGAAAGATGGAATGAACAATGAATAATGTTATGTTACCACTCAACAAACCCTTGGATGAATCCTTGAATATAGATCTTAGAAGGTCTGCAACTTACATGAAATGGATTCAATGGATGTGGATCTTGATACTTGAGAAATGCTTTGAATGCTTGAAACTTACATCACAATGTTAGCTCCAAAAACATGCATGATGTAAGAATACTTTGACATGATGATTGGATCTTGATTGCTGCAATGAATCTCTGATATATATGCTCTTGATCATCAACTTTTCTATAGGAAATGCTTGCATGAAAACTCTAGCTTCTTAGATGTTGAAATGATGAAATAACCTTGTATTTATAGGTATGCATCCTTAATTTCCCAAAATTCAAATATTACAAGCCGACATTGAAATATGGATTTGGGGACCTAAAAATACTGCCAAAAACATATTTTAAATTTAGGTTCAAAGGTTTAGGGAGGACCCATTTTCCCATGGGTGAATGGGTCCCAGGTCCCTATTCTTGGAATACACATTGCTCAAGGTAAAGTGTTATGTGTTGGCATTAATTATTGTCGGGTTTCCCTTTCAAAAAATGTAATTTATTAGGCTTATAAATGAATAAAAGGGCTTGTTAAGGCATAATTAAGTCCAATTTAATTAAGAGGGCCCAAACAAGTGTGAAAATGTAAAGGGATACATTTTTCAACACTAAATTAAGGAATTATTAAGTCCATTTTAATTAAGAGGGCCCAACCAAATGTGAAAATTTAAAGGGATACATTTTTCTACATTGCATTTAGCCCCCACTTTTGTGAAAGGATGACCTTGCGTCAAAATCACACTAAAGTAGACAATAAAGAGAGGTATAATTGTATAATTGTTGGAAGGATAAGACGACTAAGATCAAGAAGGATAATCAAGCCCCCAAGATCTAAGATCTTACAAAAAAACCAACAAAGGCACAAGGAGACACATGCCTATGTTAAACATATATATGTAGCAGAAATGACAAGATACTCAATCATACAATTTCAAAGACTAAAAGAAAAAGGGTGGATCAAGCCTCGATTGTTTGTCCAACTCGATGTGGATCAAGCCTCAACTATTTGTCCAAAAATGTTTACAAGTGGAACTCGTTGTCCATAATGCAAACAACCATGCACGCTCACACGGGTTAGTGAAATCCGCTATCCACTAGGTGAGCCCCCAGAAATGGAAAATGAGAGAATATTATTAGGCTCCCATAACCATACCAAAGTTATATCTCTGATAACTTTAATAAGGCACTACACAATATGAACTTTGAGCTTCATAAGGCTTAGCAAGTTGCATTATGCTAAGCACTTATGAACAAAAACAAGGCTCCACTGGCAAGCAAGGTGTGTTATGCTTGGTGGCCATGAAAAAGGTTGTAACTTCAAGCTTCACAAGGTTAGCAAGTTGTGTTATGCTAAACACTTATGAAAAAAATGCAAATAGGATAAGACATATTCAAAGGGGTTTTGTGTAGTTCATGTAAGATCTCCTCTTAGGGAACATCATGCCTAATGTCTACAAGAGAGGAAAAATCAAGGATAAAAGATTTGCAACTTAGGGAATGCAACCTGTAGCATTACCACTAAGGGGAGTTTTGAATGCCAAGAAAGGTCACACTCTTGGAGGACATCAAACCCAATGAAACCACCAAGAAGAAGACCACACTATGAAACATAAGATATAGTAAAAATAAAATAAAATGAGAATGCCAATGCATGCCCCCACTTTAAATAAATTGCTAAACACCATGCTATGAGCAATTACTTTAAAGTATCAAATCATAAATTATAAACAAGACATGAGAGCTTATTTGGAAAGCCTTATGTCAAACATATGTTTCCAAATGAAGCTACATCATGAAAAGGGGTTACCCCCAAATGAAATCCCAAACACATAAAGGATCCACGGATTTGGGATCAACGTATGTCTTTGCTACAATGTTATTATAGAGCTCGAAAATGTCATCATTCCCCAAATACTCGTAGAACTAGAATAATAACACATAGAGAGTGAAAAAAAAAAAAAAACCTTTTGGTTCAACATGAAAGAGACTTAAATGTCTTGATGCCTTGCATCATCCCCAAAATGAAAACACAAGACAAAAGAAAAGATAAAATTTTACAACATATAGAAGAATATAGGTACAAATAAAGGAATGAACATAAAGACATGCCAAACAGAACGGTACGGGAGATCACATTACACACATGCAATCACATAAAGAACATGAAAAAGAAAAAAATACAAGACTAGTAAGGCACATGCGTGTCAACCTATAGTAGGTCATCCACATCCCAATCTTTTTCATCATATGCAGAAGGCAGAAAACTAGCCAAAGGGACAATGTAAAGTGCCAAACTTGGACAATCACCAAGCTCAACACATGGTGAATAAATCTTTGTAGGAGGATAATCATGGTTGTTATCATTTAAGCTCATGGAAGAGGAAAACAATAAATTTAACTCTTTATGCACTTCCTCATCATTTTTTGCAATTTCATTATCATCATCCAAGTTTATCACAACAGGAGGTCTAAATGGAAGATGCTTGTTCTTGTTGTGTTTGAGGTATAAGACTTTCTTGTTGCGGTGAAGGTGGAGAGTCATCATGTATTGCTTGAGGTAAGTTTGGATTTTGATTTTGTATGTTCTTTTATTTTTCTTATAACAAACGAGCAATAACAAGACGTCTATGCCTACGCTCTCTAGCATTTTGATTTATTTTGATTCGGTTTTCAAGTTGTGATTATGTAGGAGCAGGTTTATCAACCATAGGTTTCTTTTCTCCCCTTAAGGGAGGAGTAGAATGAACCATGAGAGGTTTTTCAACCACTTTCTCTTTAGCTTTATAAACTCATTTTATTTTAGGAGGCACAACGAGACTTGTTTGGTTACCTCGTGGTCTCTTATAGGAAATAGGTGGAGGATTTACTATGTTTTGGTCTTGGTTACTTGGAATGGTTTTTGGTTCAATTATTGTCTCATCAAGGATAGGAGGCTCAATCGTGGGTTGAGGCATATTACTAAGGGATAATTTTGTTATGCACTTTGCCTTAAATTTTTGATAGGATTTGAAAAAGAAGTCCTCACGAGGCCTAATAGGTTTAATAGGTTTGGGCCAAAAGAAATCTAATGAGAAATTCCCATGGGAAGACACAGGATTAAAGCCACTATGATGCACAATAAATGTCTCTTTGCCAAATGGAAACTTTAAACATTTATGCACTATTAACGGGATGACTTTCATGGAGCGAAGCCATGGGTAGCCTAACTTCACACAAAATTGGTCTAGTGATAGGATGATGGAGAATGAGACACTTAATGTTTCTGGTCCAACTTTTAAAGGAAGAGATATCAAACCTATTGTAGGGAAAGAAAAACCATTATGCATTTTGATCCATGCTTTCGATTGTTCGTAAGTATCTTGATAAAGTTCATGCATAAACAAGAATTCTTTAGTGGTCACATTCTCTACACAAATGAGATCAATTAATATCCCATTAGTAGGCTTGTCATTGATTCTTCCAGCTATGTAAAGAGGACCATCAGGTGCATGTTTGATTATGTCATGTTGTGAGAAAGCAATGTCAAGGGGCATTTTGTTTAGGCCCTCACAAGGTTGAACTTCAATGAAGTTGACCGAAGGGTTTATAATATACCTCTCTTTATTTCTTATGTGATTTTGTATGATGTGACTGAGGCTACACACCATTTCTATTCCTTGTTCAGTTTTAATCAACTTTCTTATGTTTTTTATCATAGGAGTTGTATTACCAATGATAGATTGAGAACTTACAAAGTTTTGCAATTTTTCTAATTCTCCATCAATTCTTCTAAGGTTCTCTTGAGGGACATTAGCAACCATTGATTCAACATTAGTCACATTATTTTTTGGTAAGGAGGTCATAGGAAATGAAGTTTCAAGGGTATGGTCCATAGTGGGTTGACTAGTGTCAACACTATGAGTGAAAGAGTTAGAAAACCCAAGATCCATGGCGAGTGATGTATCATGGGATGACATGAGTATTGAAATACATCTCACAACAGTATTGGAAATAGGACACCAATTTGTGAAGCTCATACAAGTTTCAGAAACCCAAGGTGCACCCAAAATGGATAATAGGTGAAATGCAATCCAACACCCTAGAATATAAAGTGCAATGCAAGTATGTAAAAGCAATTTCCAGATTTTAAACAAGATAACTTTTTGATTATGCTATGCAAGAACCTAAAAATGATGCAAATTTGAATTCAAAAAATGCACTGAATTTGACAAATTAACATTAATATGAACAATTTCAGAAAACATAAATTTTGGAAACTGAAATAGTAGACTGAATGCAGGAATACATAATGCAAAAATAGTGTTTTTGATGCTCAAAAATTTAGAAAAAGCCCTGATCAAGGACTCATTCGCCCATGGGAAAATGGGTCTTGCTTCAGGGTTTTTAAAAAATAATTTACACATTTCTAAGGTGATTTTTATACTTTCAGATTCTAGATTCAAACAGTTGGTTATAGTTTCAGATTTCTGGAAAATCATATCTAAATGCAAGTGCAAAATGATGTTAAATGACAAGAAAAAAGACCTAATTTGAGATACAATTTTATTATGTAAATCATTGATCATGCAATGTTATGTAAACACTATGTAAAATGACTGAGATATTTGAATTTTCCAAATTTTAAAGAATGCAAAATGCAAACCCAAAACCTTAATGAGATGCAAACTAATGCAAGTAAAAAACCCTAAATGAGATAAAAATCAATGCAATGCAATGCAAAGTAACACAAATCCTAGATCTAGGGTTGAAATGAACTTGAAAATCAGAAATTTATGATGCTCAAAAGTCAAGTTCACCAAAATGAAATGACAAAAAATGAGGTTCACCAATCAATATGAAATGATAACAAGATGAACCTATTTCTCAATATTTCATTAGGAAATGATATCCCCACAAATAAGTGACTAACAACCCTTAGGTGAATAAACTCAATGTGAGAATATTCAGATTTCCTTATGCTTTGAGGACGGGGGTCAAGTTCAAACAACACTTTTGGGAGAAAAACTAAAAATACCAAATCAACAAAATTATGCCAACTCAAACTTGAAACAACAATATAAAGCTCAATATTGACAGAAGCAAAAAACTGATTGTAGATCTAAGAAAGGTAGAAAGGTGTTTACCAATCACCAAAAGTCAATTTCTAAAGGCTTTCTAGGACTCATTCACCAATGGGTGAATGGGTCTTTTTTCAGGGTTTTCAGAAATCTTTCGAGAGCCTCTGATGTTGATCTATAGATTTTGATTTATCCAAGTTTCAGTGTCAAAAATTTGGAAATCGGATCTATAGGTTAGATTTTGTGATTTGACAACTTTTCCAATCTTGCACTTCAAGAGGTTCTCAATCCTTCTTCAACCTAAATTTGCAACACAAACTCAAGAGGGGGAAAATTGTTTGTTTTTGGTGAATGGGGATTTATCTTGGTCAAACCCTATTTGGGTAATTAAACCTTGAATTGAAATAATGAAAGTATGAAAGAGGGAATGAACAATGAACAATGTTATGTTACCACTTAACAAACCCTTGGATGAATCCTTGAATGTAGATCTTAGAAGGTCTACAACTTTCATGAAATGGCTTCAATGGATGTGGATCTTGATACTTGAGTAATGCTTTGAATGCTTGAACTTGATCTTGAAACCTACATCACAATATTAGCTCCAAAAACATGTATGATGCAAGAGTACTTTGACATGATTGGATCTTGATTGCTGCAATAAATATCTGATATATCTACTCTTGAATGCTCTTGATCATCAACTTTGCTATAGGAAATTATTGCATGAAAACTCTAGCTTCTTAGATGTTGAAATGATGAAATAACCTTGTATTTATAGGTATGCATCCTTAATTTCCTGAAATTCAAGTATTACAAGCCGACATTGAAATATGGATTCAGGGACCTAAAAATACCATTAAAAACATATTTCAAATGTAGATTCAAAGGCCTGGGGAGGACCCATTCGCCCATGGGAAAATGGATCCTAGGTCCCTATTCTTGGAACACACGCTGGTTAAGATAAAGTGTTATGTGTTGGCATTAATCATTGTCGGGTTTCCCCCTCAAAAAATATAATTTATTAGGCTTGTAAATGAATAAAAGAGCTTATTAAGGAATAATTAAGTCCAATTTAATTAAGAGGGCACAAAAAAGCGTGAAAATGTAAAGGGATACATTTTTCAACACTAAATTAAGGCATTATTAAGTCCATTTTAATTAAGAGGGCCCAAACAAGTGTGAAAATGTAAAGGGATACATTTTTCTACAATACACTGACTTATAGTAATTTTTTTAGATTAATTAGATTTTTTGTGTAATTTATTACAAATTTATTTTGTTGCACCATGGTAAGGGCTTCAACAAGAGGAAAGGGAAGGAATCTTATCACACTTAGAAAATATTTATAAAAGGATGATATAATAATTGAGTAAATAGGGTCCATAGATATGGAATCTATAAGGGAAGAAATAACAAAGAAATCTAGGGATGAAACCATCAAGATGAGGAATAAATCATGCCATTGATGAAATTTGAGATAGGAGGTATCCATGGTTGAACACATAATTAATATATAAGTTTCTAGATATTACCAGCACATGGATCCTCACACCAATATTAAGAAGAATAAGGTGGTTCCTACACCAAAAACTCTACAAGCAACTATAGATGTGTACTTAGTAGCTATTTGGGATGTGCCAAAATGATTTAATTCCAATGTAGATCATTGATCATTCCATTGAAATTGTAATATATAACTACCCATCATCCATCACCTCTTCCTTAAGGATACACTCAAAGATAAGATCAATAGAAAATTTGATGCAGGAGCATCCACGATCATCGACAATCTTGCATCAACTAAAAATATTTCCTTTCTTTATTTTGTATTTTCAATAAGGGCTAATGTGTGGGGAATTAATTATTTTAATTTCCAAATATTATAATTTTCCCTTGCATCAATTTGTAATTATCGTTTTGGAGGTGAATTTACTTTGGTAAATGTTTCTAGAGCAACCCAAAGGAATATTCTATCCTAGACATCTTTCAAGGTGAAGACCACTCATCAATGCATTCTTTTGCATGTTGGGGTGCCCAAGTTTGCATGTTGGTGCATGTTCTTTCATGGAGCCGTCAGAGCTATCAAAGAATAATGAAGCACACCAAATTGACCAAATTTGATTAGCCATGGTTTAGGTGCGCATGTGAAGGCCATGCGAGCATTGAGTAATTTTTATTATTTTATGATTTATTCTCTAAATGGGGCATGGGTTTTACAAGGAGGTTTTGGCATGTTTTTTAGAGTACCATAGTGGTATTTTACCACTCAAACCTCTATATATTGTGGCCTTGTCATTTGGAGAAAATAGCTTGGAAGAGTTGAAGTTTGGCATAATATGATGCTTTCGGATTCCATAGAGGAATGTGACTTCAAATATTTTTTAGATTATGTAATCAACAATCCCAGTGATATATTGTAATCTCATTTGATTTCAAATATAGTTGACTATTATGTTTCCTTCTTGTATTTGTTTTGTGCAATTCTTTGTTGTTGTGATGAGTTTTAGATTGTAAGAGGAGTTCACTTTACATCAATGGTATTAGAGCTCTTGGAGAAGGAGACCAAGACTCAACTTTTTTGTATGTTTGAAAGTGTTTGGATAGTAGCAAGCAATTTTGAAGATTGTAGGTTCATTGCTTCAATGGTTCTCAATCAAAGATTGCAAGTTCAAGGAGTTGATGCTACAAGAAGAAGGTGGATTGAAGAGTTATTATTTGTGGCTATTATTTTATATTGTATTAGACCTCCATATCTGATTTGTGAGGTTTTTCAATAGCCTATATGGTTGTATATGATGTATTTTCATTTTGGAAATGATTTCCATGTAATATAGAGAAAAGTTGAATAGTTAATCAATCAAAAAAATTGCAAAATTTTGTAATAATTTCTTGCAATTCCTTTGTTTCATTTGTGTTGTTGGAGTTTGTATTTGAGGGATTGGTTAGCCCTACATCAGTGGTATTAGAGAAGGATTTCTTGAGTGTGCAAGTAGAAGCGTCGATGTGAGGTAGTTTTCACTAGGACTAGTGGGTGGATAGAGTAAGCATAGTGAAGAAGAAGAGCTCATGTGGACTGTTGTAGGTATAAGAGAGAAGTCTTGAACAACAAGAGCTAAATCCATGAAGATTACAAAGGATGAGATGTGAATGATGAAAGATTGCACCAAAAAATATGTGTTTGAAAGGAAAGATGGGATTGGTCATGAGGAGACCATTGATAATTCCTTTTTTGGAAAAATATTGGGAAGAAGTGGGAAATAGGAAAAACCATGAAGAATTTGAAAAGTTCTAGGTTGAAGTAAATATATTGGAAAAGAAGGTTAAGGAGGAAGTGATTATATGGGAAGAGAGATATGGGAAGAATAAAATTCTCTTGGAAGAGGAAAACAAAAAGAAGATCAAAAAGAGTGTTGCATCCCTTTGGTTAGGGTTGAATGCAAGGATGAACATGTGGGGGAAGCCCACACAAGTGAAGAGGATGATGAGGCACAAGATCTAGCAGTATCAAGTGGATGTAGTAAATTAAATCCAATAGATGAAGAAAGTTTTCAATTTGAAATTGTGAACAATAGTGGTCCAAAATTTGATGAAGTGAATGGTGAAGATGAAGATGATTTCTTGTTGAAATAAGAGACGGAAAGAATCAACAAGTGGTTGTAAAGAGAATTTATGGACAAACACAAAGAGGAGTTTACAAAACTTGTCGTTGGAGGTGAGAAGATGGATGTTGCAGTGAATAATGAGGAAAAATGTTGGGATAGACAAACAAGAATGAGGTAAATTTTAATTTTTAATTTAATTGTGATGATTCTATACCTTCTTTGGTGAGAGTAGAAGAGGATGTCGAGCAAGAAGAGAGCATGTAGATGGAAAATTTTAATTTCCATGGAGTAGTAGTTGTAGATTCGAATAAGGATGCAATAGATTTTGATTTTTGTTTGGATAATACATATTCGCATGTAGAATTTGTAGAGGATGTTGTAGGTTGAACCTGGTGGAGGTGGTCAGTCTATGGTGGGTTGGATACCACAAAGAAGGAAAGAAAGGAGAAGAGATGTGGTGAAGGAGGATGGTCTATGGTGGATGTAATTCCATGAGACGAAGAAGGAATAGAGTGCACACTTGGTGGAGGAGGATGGAAATTTTCTTGGCTAAGTGCTAGAAGAGGCAGATGAAAAAATTCTTCCATCTAATTCAATGATGAATTTTTTTGTGGATTGCTTCAAATTCAAAAGGGTGGTACTACCACTCAACTCCATTTTTGAATCCATATTCAAAAAAAAAATCCTACCTTGGGTGTCTAATGTAGGAGCATCCACAGTCATCGGTAGTCTTGCATCAACCAAAAATATTTTCTTGCTTTGTTTTGAATTTTCAATAAGGGATAATGTGTGGGGAATTACTTATTTTAATTTCCAAATATTATAATTTCCCCTATGACAATTTGTAATTATAATTTTGGAGGTGAATTTATTTTGGTAAATGTTTCTATAGCAACCCAAAGGAATATTCCATCCTAGGCATCTATTTCAAGGTGAGGACCACTCATCAATGCATGCTCTTGCATGTTGGAGCGCCCAAGTTTGCATGTTGGTGCATGTTTTTTATGGAGTCGTCAGAGTTGTTGAAGAATAATGAAGCACAAAGAATTGACCAAATTTGATTGGTCATGGTTTAGGTGCCCATGTGAAGGCCATGTGAGCATTAAATAATTTATATTATTTTATGATCTAATATCCTCCAAATGGGGCTTGGGTTTTCCAAGGATATTTTGGCATGTTGTTTTGGGATACCATAGTGGTATTTTCCCCTTAAACCTCTATATATTGTGGCCTTGTCATTTGGAGAAAATGTCTTGGAGGAGTTGAAGTTTGGAATAACAGGATGCTACTAGATTCCATAGAGGAATGTGACTACAAATATTTTCAGATTATGTAATCAGCAAGCCAATTGATATATTATGATCTCATTTGATTTTAGAGATAATTAAATATTATGTTTCCTTATTACATTTTTTTATGCAATTCTTTGTTGTTTTGATGAGTTACTCACTGTAAGGGGGGTTCACTTTGCATCAATGGTATTAGAGCTCTTGGAGAAGGAGACCAAGAGTCCATATTTTTGTAAGTTTGAAAGTTTTTGTATAATAACAAGCAAGTTTGAAGATTGCAGGTTCATTGCTTCAATGGTTCTCAATTGAAGATTGTAGGTTTAAGGAGTTGATGCTATAAAAATAAGGTGGATTGAAGAGTTTTGATTTGTGGCTATTATTTATTGTTGTATCAAACTTCCATATCTGATTTGTGAGATTTTCCAACATCTTATATGGTTGTATATGATGTATTTTCATTTTGGAAATGATTTCCATGTAATACAAAGAAAAGTTGAATAGTTAATCAATCAAACTTCTTGCAAATTTTTGGAACAATTTATTGTAATTCTTTTGTTTCATTTGTGTTGTTGGATTTTGTATTTGAGGGCTTGGGTAGCCCCTACATCAAAAACACATTCAACACTAACAAGAGGTACCCTTTAGTCTTAAGAATAAAAAGGAAAAGGCACATGCCATAATGAAGAGTCAAATGGATCAACATATAATTTTGACATAGGTAGTGCTAACTAAACTACATGTAGAGGGAAAACCCATCCTAAAGCTTGAGTTAATTTTATAGAAATGTATGAAGAAGCTTAGGACTAAGAAAATCATATAATGCTTCATTAAATGGAATCATCTACCTATCAAAGTTACCACATAGGAAGATAGAGATTTTATGTAGAAGCATCCACAATTGATTAGCACTGAAGATAATACTTATGTGAAGAGAAGAGGCATGCTACACCCTTAATCCTATGGGTGCATATGGTTTTGATTAGTTGGATCATGGCTACCTTAACTCTTAATTAAGTTATAAAATCATTATAATAGTATTATACAAGGATTAAAATTAGCCTTAGTGGCATCCAAGATATAATTCTGGCATATATAGGAGGTGGAGGTTATTTATTATCATCAAACTAAGTATTGTGTTCTTATTGAAGACTCTTGGAGGTATCCCCCTTGAAGTGATTTAGGTGTTTTCCTCCTCGAAGTGGTATATTATTATCAAATATTTGTGGCATGTCTTATTATATTATTCCATTGTGCAATTTGTTTCATACAATAAGCATTTTAGATTTCTAACCACTATATTTATATAGAGTAAGAAAAACTTTAACCCATGTCATAAAAAACCAGAGTGCAAAAAGGAAAATGTGTAAAAAAGATTAAGATAAATACACCCCCTATTACTAGTTGTTGAAATGACCACCTAAGAAAAATGATTTGGCGCTTTATAATTAATGTGTACAATTTCTACTAGAAGGGAACACAAAGTGGACTTGATTTAAATGATTTTACAAATTATCAAAATAGGCTCAAATGTTGAAAGTACAAATTTAAAATAAATTTAATAAAACCTAATAGCACCATTATAAAGTACACAAAAAATCATGTACTTAAATATTACACTTGGAAAGGTGCCCATATGTGCTCAAACGAAGTCTCAAAAGGTCCCAAAATAAGAATTATGCAATTTTACCTATGAGAATCTACAAATTTTGGTCAAACCATGCATAAAAAAACTATGCCACTATGAAGAGTGTAGAAAAATAGCCAAAATACAAAAAAATCTCAAAAAAAGGTTGTATGCTCAAGATATCAACCAATGAAGCTAAGGTTCAAAAACCAAAAGCCCAATGGAGAGGGGGTAGAGAGGAGACAAGAATTTACCAATTTTATGCTGACATTAGTAACAATATTCTAATATGCTCCTAAAATATTCCTTATCACTAGAATATTATAAAATCACCCTTTATTTACCAAAAAATTTAATTGTTGCTAGAAACTATCAATGTTAAATTCAAATCCACCAAAAAATGGTGGGAACCACCTTTGGTATGGGAAAGCATTTAATTCCCATGGGGGAAAAGCAGGGGTGGCACCATGTTTGAGAGAAGGTGGTAGTGGTGTGAAAACTACACAAGTAGAATAGAGGAGCTAGAATAACTATTGGATTTATGTCAAACCAAAGGAGGGCTAGTAGAGGTGGTTGAGCCCCTTGTACCCCTTAAGTGGCTTCTTATCCTAATATGGGCTATGAAAGCCTTTAAAAGGATCTTTATGCCCTTATCTATATATTTAAAAACAAATAAAGAATGATTAGTATAGTATGGAATTGGGAGGGATGTACAACCCTTCTAGAAGTCATTTTTGCATTCCAACATAATTATTTTTGTCTAGCTATTCCATTACCCTCGAAACCTTCATGCCTAATCTATTCAATTCAATTTGATATAAAACATCATACACTTCACCATTAAAAAATTTAGATAAATAAAAATTCACCTCATCTTTTTCTAATGTTTTAATTCTTCCTCCTTTACTCTCAACAGTAACATCTAATTTACTCTCTTTCATGCCTTCAAAAAGACCTATTTCAATTGCACACTTTGTAGTTTCTTTTTCCTTATCCTCTTCCTTTGTTGTCCCAACGGCTACAAGCTTTGGCATGATTGCAAAACACATTTTCTCTTCTTCCAATTCCTTCAAATATTGCTTCTTGGAAACAAAACAAACATTAGAGTTTCTCTCCACTTCCTCTTCTTCATCCTTCAATGGATTTAAAACATATTCTTTGTCATTCTTCTTGATTGCATATGTATTTAATTTACCATTATGAACAAATTCTCTACCAAATTGCCATGGTCTTCCCAAAATAATATGACATACATCTATTGGCATCACATCACACATAATTTCATCTTTGTAATTACGAATTTGAAAACTTACCAAATATTTCTCATTCACCAACAAATAATGCTCCTTTTTCAATCATAAAATTTGATATAGGCTGGGATTTTTGATTCTTTTCATCTTCAACTTGTCCATTATCTCTTCAAAGACATGTTATCAATGTTGTCGTTGTCCATAATGACCTTACAACACTTTCCACCCACCTTGCACTATGTTCTAACTAAATTTATTCTTTGGACTAGTTTTGGTTTCTCATTTTTTGGATTCAACAAAATTCTTCAAAACATCAATGATTCTCATTCTTTGAGATCCTCTCCATGGCTTGGTGAAGTCTCATATTCATTTTTAGCCTATGCTACATGAAATCTTACCTCCCTTCCCTTTCCTCCATCATGCTGGATTTGTGGACATTCAAATTCCTGATGTCCCATCTCTCCATATTGAAAACATGTACCGTTGAAACCTCTTCCTCTACCTCTTCCAAATGACCCTCTTCCACGAAAGTAATCTCCTCTTCCTTTTAATAAATCTCCTATTCCTTTATCTTCTTGTGCACTTAAATGAGATGTGCTTGCTTCATATCACTTATTTTGATAACCTTTACCACTGATGTGTTGTTCTCTTTCACATGAAAATTTTCCTCTACCTTAGGAGTTGTTTTATTTCCTTCTCTCTATCGTTTCTTTTGCCTTCAATGTATATTGATATGCCTCCTCAATGTTGGTTATTCTTATCATGCTTATATCATCTTGAATGTAATTATGCAGCCCATTCACATACCTTGACACCTTCTCTACATATCTTCTACATGTCCATCTTGTATGTTCAACTTGTAAAACTCCTCCATCTACTCTTGCGCGTTCTTCTCCCTTTGCTTCAAGTTTTACAACTTTTTGAACAAACTGATTTGGTAATTTGCAAGCAAGAATTTTGCCTTCAACTTCATCATCATCCCCTCCTAAGATTTAATTTTATCCTTACCTCTTTTTTTCCTTTCCATTTTCACATGATCCCACCATAGGGAAGCATGCCCCTTCAATCGATTCATAATAAAATTATTTCTCCATCTCCAAAATCTAATCAATTAAACCTTCCAAATTCAAATTCCCCTTGTAAGTAGGAGGGTGCAATCAGGGTTTACTACTAATATTTTCTATCATTTTCAAAAATCTACTTTCAACCACGTTCTCTCCTTCATCTTCTAGATCAAATTTGGGGCTTCTACTTCTTTTTCATCCTCACTGACATCTACCACAGGTACTCCTCTTCACTATGTCATTTCCATCACATCCATTATTGTTGTGATGCCTCTTAACATCTCCATGATTAATACAATATGATCATTTTGTGATCCTCTCCACCTACATCCTCAGTATGCCATGTTGGTACCCTTTGTAGTTGTAGGTATTTTCTCTTCCAATTACCCACAACACCACCTCCCAGGGTCTTCTCCAATCATGGTCACAAACCTCTCAGATCTTGTCCCACTTTAATACCAAATGGTGTAGATCAAATTTCAAGAATTTTGCTAGACTAGAAAATTTTGTAGTCGATTCAAAATTAATTTGACAAATACATTTTTCTGATTAAAAATATAATAATTTCATTTTCTTGAGTTTTCCAGACTGTTGATAAATTTGTAGCCAACAATTTTATTTAGTTTAAATTTGATACCAAAACTCAAATATAATTCAATGATTTTTATTTACTTCTCATTTCACAATTGACATATAATTATCAATCTATAATTTTTTTTGATGAATAGGCTGCTATCTATATTATTAATAAAGATAAAGTTACATATTCACAAAAAAATGGCAAGTGGTAAGAAGGCACACCCCAAGAGTCACATGGGCAGAGCCCAGAAAACCAAAAAATAGAGTCACTTGGGCCGAGCCCAAAAATCCATAATCATTACAAACATATAAAATAAAAAGGTCATTAAGCGGCTAGAGTAGTGCCAGCATAGCCAAGAGGATCTCTATCATCCATTTTTTTACCCCATACATCAGCGGGGTTTGGAGTGACATCAAGAGGACCCCAACCATCGTCAACTTCTTTTTCTTTATCTTCTTCCTTTTCCTCACATCGAGGTGAGATTTCTAGTGCCAAACGTGGGAAGCATTTACCAGTGTCTGGCCAACCAAAGTCACTACTAGTATCATTATCAGAGGGTCACCCAGAGGCACCACCACCACCCCTCCAAAGGGCCACCCCAGGTCAATCTGCGGAGGAGGAGAACACAACCGCTGAGGAGGGTAGGAGCCATGCCAGGGAGGTGATTAAGAGCAGGGGTGAGTAGAACCACTCCACCGTCGGCTCTAAGAGGGTGACCGACCACGGGAGGAGGTGGGCGAAGAGGGCACCTGAGCCACAGTACATGGGGCATTGCCCCAATGGTCCAGAAGCACCTGAAGGTGAGACACCTCAAGTGCAACTTTATTATCTTGAACTTGTATCTGCAAAAGCACATTAGAGCAAATAATAGCTTTAGAACATAAAGAAACACTTTTATCCATTTGGCAGTGAGTAAATATGCATGAATTTCTATCTTTCCAGATACTGAAGAGGATTTTCACCTTGAAAGTGTGCCAAAGCTGGGTATACTTAGTGGGAAGCCTGGGTGAATTACCCAACATAATCATATGCCAAGAGAAAAGCTCTGGCCAAAAAGGCTAAAAGAAGTCATGAATCCAATTCCAAAACTGTTGGGCTCTAGTACAAAACTAGAAGAGATTCTTAAAAGACTTATCTTTCCCACAAAACAAGCACTGAGGATCTTGGACCCCCAAGTGAACAAGCCGAGACCCCACTGGTAAGCCTTGGAAAATAATACACCAAGCAAAGTGAGCGAACTTAGGATCAACACTTGCAAACCAAGTGGTCGAGAATATTTTTCACCAAACAGACATAGAAGACTGAAGACGCCACCTCTGGTTCAAACTTTCAATCATAGGAAAGTGCGGCGAAAGCCACATATACCCAAGCCTAGGCTTGTAATTTCTGAAAGGGGTGTTTGGGTACCAATTCTAGTCCTTCCACCAGGGCTTGGTACCATGAATTCCCACCTTATGAAGCATATATGTTGGAATAGCATTCACCAGACCATCATAAGTATCACAATCTTGGTTTTGAAGACTGTAAAGAGCACGAAAAATCTTCCCACGACATAATACACATCATGGGTCTGTGAAACACATGTTGCAAGGTCTAGATACCTTTCTTGTGGAATCTTAAAGCCTTAAGCCAAGGTGATTTGGCCAACGACTAATCATTACTAGAAAAAAGAGGCGACCACCACATATTTTTTTGATTTCCCATCATAGAAAATAGAGCCGACCCAACGAAGCCAAGGCTTAACTGCTTCCCAAGATCTCCAAATTCTTTTGGCCACAAAATTTCCCATAATCTAGACTGGTTCCTTCATAACCAAAAGGGTTTGAAAGCCAATCCCCTTCCAGGCTAGTTTGTGAACAGGAAAGCCAGACTGAATGCAATGCCCAAGAAAAAATTTCTAGGCTTCATCACCAATAAGAGCTCTGATTATCCATTTCACACACAAGGCAATACCTTTTCGTTGAGTGGAGAGCAAGCCAAGCCCTCCAAAATCTTTGGGTAGGTAGCAAAAATCCTAGGCTACACTGTGAAACCCTCGATGGGTCTCAGAAGAGGCCCAAAGAAAGTCACACAACAATTTTTCAAGCTTGGCATAAGCGGCTTTTGAAGGAGCCCAACAAGAAGAATAATAGACATGTGTAGCGGCCAAGATCTTAGAGCACACTTGAAATTTCCCAACCAGAGAGAGGGACTTAGTAATCCAGTAAGCCAACTTTCTCTCAATCCTGGAGAGAACAGCTTGCCACAACTCAGCTGAGGAAGCCTAGAAGGCAAAGGGAATGCCTAGAAATCGAAAGATTTCCCCTAGCCCAATCCACTTCCAACCATACTATTGAAACTAGTGGAGAGTGGGCAGAATAGACTGCCTATAGCACAAGATTTTATGCCATTGAATGGTGAAGCCAGAAGCAAGGAAAAAAAATTCAAGGCATTCCAGAGCTGCCTTAATATTGTGTTCATCCTCCAAAAGAGTGAGGAAGGATTCATCAACAAAATGACCATTAACAAGTTGAGCCTGCAAGTTGGGAAGAGAAATGCCTCTAACCTATTGCTGGGAAACCATATTAGCAAGCAAATAACCAAACCCTTTAGAAGCAAGCAAATAACCAAACCCTTTAGAAGCAAGCACATAGAGAGAGGGGGCAAGAGGGAAACCCTACCTAATGGAGCGGAACAAGCTGAAGACAAGGGACTGGTGACCATTAATGGTGATGCAAGTAGATGTGTCTGAGAAAATCATTTGGACAACCAAAATGAAATTAGGCCCAAACCCCAAGGCTTTCAGCATGGCGAGAATAAAAGGCCATTCAATGTGGTCATAGGCTTTAGCAAAGTCTATTTTAAGGAAAATGACTTTTTGGTTAAAGCACCTGGCCCACTCCATACCTTCCCACACAACAATGATTTTATCCAAAATAAATCTAGATTTAATGAAACCAGTTTGCTTTGGGCACACAATCTGAGGTAGAAGATGGAAAATTTTCAAAGGAAGGGCTTTTGCAATAATTTTGTAAGAAACATTGAGAAGCGTGATAGGACGCTAGTTGTAAATATCCTCAGGATTGCCAAGTTTAGGTATAAATTTAATATTCCCTTTATTGATTATGTTACCCATGGATTTAGAATGAAAGACCTCAAGATAGACTTTATGTAAATCGTGCCCAACATAGTCCCAAAGGGCTTTGTAAAATTCACATGGGAAGCCATCAACACCTAGGGCTTTGTCATTTTCCATGGTGTGAGCAGCCTCCTTTAGGTCTTCAACTATGAGCAATGCTCACAAAAGACTTTTTGGGCTAAAGATAGCCTATTTGGCACAACAATAAGACAATCCTGAAGGGCTTGTTGTCGCTCTGACATATACTCCTGAGTAGTGAAAACTTGTTCATAGTGCCTAACAAAGGTTTGAAGAATGTCGAGTAGTTCATAAAGCACTTGGATGCCTTCTTTAATTTTTTTTAATACCAAGAGAAGAGTGTTTGGTACGGAGGGCTAGAAAAAACTCCTTGGAGGCACGATTGCCATTTTTTAAACAGTGTAATCTAGCCTTGATTTGTGCACTTCTGGCAGTATAATTATCCGCAACTTTCTTTTTGTGCCTTAATTCTACCACCCTGACTTGTAATGATGGGGAGAAAGGGCTAGCCGCCAGAGCCTCAGTGGTTGAGCGGAGGTCAGTCATGGTTGCCTCATAAGATCTACGGTGAAAGATGACTAGTTGGCACCCATAAATGCAAAGAAATCTTGTCGTGTGAGTGATGGAATCATTCCACCAAACAATCCAACTTGTATTATGAGGTGGTTTGCACTCTAAATTCCAAGTTGTATGAATGTGGGCCAGTGTGGGCTGATGACGCATCAAAGACATGTTTAGGAAGAACTGGGTCTTGTAGGCATGAGGTTGTCTTAACTCCCATTCAATGTGAAAAGATATGGGGAAATGAGCAGACAACGTCACATCCACTAACGACTTAACCGAAAGTGAAGAGTTGTCAAAGGAGAGAAAAGATTGAGTCGAGAATATGGCACAATCGAGGCACTTAAATATCTTGTCAGAACCGGGTTGGCAATTACACCAAGTGTGCCAGAAAGAATGAGAATGGTGGTGGCCAATATTAGGATCAAAAAGCCCCAATTTATTGTGCATGTAAAACCACGCCTCCCATTTGCCAACTGCCCATCTGAATGGCAGAGTACCATCTTTTTTGTATGCCATCTCAACCATATTGAAATCCTCACAAAAGAGCCAGGTAGCAATTGGCAGTGCATCAACTATCCAACGCTAGAGTAGAGACCTTTCAACATCATCATTTGATTAATAAACATTAATAATCCCAAAAGAGTGATTATAAATATTAAGAAGAATCCAAACGAGCTGATGTGTGGGATCAGACCCATGATCAACCACACAAGCGTGCCACTGTGAGGACAAAAGGGTGACTGCTCTACCACATCCACCCTCATGATCAGTATAAAACATTTTACTGGCTGACCAAATAGATCGGCAAGCCGACGCGAGCAAAAAACTAGTGATTCCCTAAATGAATAGTTTCTAGAGAGGTCTATTAGACCTTGAACATTCCATAAGAGGAAATTCATGAGTGAAACTCCTCCATGTTGTTGGAGTCTAGCTCCTCAACCAAAGTAGAGAAGCGATTTTGCAAACATTCTGGTGGAGCTAAACCAATTTGAATGTTTGGAGAAGAAAATCTCCATTTCTCCTGCACATATTCTCCTTCTAGAGGTGAAGAAGGGCTGCGAGACCACCTTTGAGCTCCTGAAATGGGAGGAGATTCAGTCGGTTATGTTATCATGATGATAGTAGGCTAAGGAATAGCCTTAGGCCTTGGTCCCACCGAAGTATTGACAGACCCAATCTGGGCCTCTTTCCTCTGCACCGAAGGGTTTTAAACTTCTTTAGTTGGCTCAACGACTTTGGAAACCATCCTAGAGCCATTGGAATTATTTTTACGGTTCATAACCGTTGTCCATTTCTCCTCTGATTTGGCAGTTGAAGCATCTACTTGACAGGGCTTTTCAGAATCCCATGGTGGTGAAGGAGTACGAGGAATTGCCAAAGGGAAGTCTTTAATCTTGTGGTATGTGGAGCGACACCTATAACACGTGTTAGACAGATTGAAATAAGTGACTTTATAGGTATGTTGAAGAGCTCCAATTTGAATATCAATGGACTCCTTCAAATCTTGGGAAAGGTCCACTTCAACACATACCCGTTTCTAGGGTCAAGCCTAAAAGAACCTATCTGGTTCAATACAAATGACCCTCCCCAGAGAGGATGCAATATGGTTCAAAAAAGGCACACAAGGCAAAGGCAAACTCGAAAACTCAATCCAAACCAGGACCCACAACTTGGTGTCATCCAAGACAAAAAAGTCTCGGGTCCACGACTAGAAAACAACAAAGATGATCAGACATACTAGGGACCATGATTTAGGATTTCCTAAACATGCTTGAACTCCGCAAAGCGGAAAAGAAAAAACCCTTGGTTAAATTTTGGACCATATCAAGGCAAACCTCGTAAGGGACCCAGGCCTTGTGGACCCATTCTTTAAGCACACTTTCAGGGGGAGTCCTCCCAACAAAATAGCCAACAAGAGCATGTTGCTCAAGCCATTGACATGCATAATCAAAATCTGGCAAGCGTAAAACCACATCAGTTGGGAAGTCAAAAGACTTACCTCTTGAAACACTTTCAGAACAAATTTTCATGGTCGCTTGTTCAGAGAGGGAGCCATTGAGCATAGCCTCGAACTGCCAACACCAGCAAGAAATGATGGGTTAGAACCGGTTGAGGGAATAATAAAACCAACAAGTTTGTAGTAAATGCAGACGTACACACAGTAAATGGGAGAATCCTGCGCCTAAGGCACGGTATGACGCAAGAGGGGCCAAGGATGACTGCAGACACAAGAAACCCTAGTAGAGCTCATTCACCTTCATCTCCCATCTACAAATTTAATTTAAATTTAATATAATAAACTTCTTTATTCGAGAATTTCTTTCTATTCCTCCTAGCTTTGTGGCAATTTATTTTAATCTTTATTTTCAATTCCTTTTTTTTCATTTCATACTCTCCCTCACACCAATATGATTTCTCTTCCTTCTATTTTTATGAATCTATCATATAGTTGGTATTTTTCTTTGTCTCTAACTACAAATTACCTTCAACCCTTATGGTGCAACTTGTAGCTCATCCATTCTTCATAAATTTTAATTGTTATTCATGTCTTCTCTCTAACTGTGGCTTGCTCACTTTATTTCCATTTGCACTTACGTTCAATTAGGATGGAGTGGCTTTTAATTGTTGATTATTTTCTAATTCTATATGGCTTGAACCCCCACTTTTATTTCCTTTCTTATCATTCATTCTATCTTTTTTCCATGATAGTGCTACCTGTTCACTTCTCCTTTCATACATTTTGTTTATTTTTTATTTTTCTAGTTAAAATTTGACTTTGCTAAGGCACGATCAATCTACCTTCTATCTCTCACCCCACATGACTCCTCCACATAGATGTATTATTTTCCTTAAATATGATCTTACTCAGAGTTATCCTCTACATGGTGCAACCTATCCCTTGGCTCTTCCTTATATTCATCAAACCACACGACCCCCATCCATATGTTGACATAAAATATTTTCATTTATTTATTTATTGTTATTGAAAATTAAAACCAAAAATTAGTTGGTTTTAATGTAATCAAATTTCTAATCAAATTGTAGAAAGAGATTACACTAGTAAAATAAAGATTAATTATTCATCTCAGTATAATAATTGATCATCTGAAACCAAATAAATTTCATTGCATCAAAACTGAAGATGTAAATCGAAATATGACTTTTTATCAAATGAAATGACAAATAATGTCACTCATATCTTCCTCAAACGATCACGAAATCAAAATTACATAGTCAACCAAAAATGAAAACTAAAACCTAAACAAAAAAATCAAACTGAAATATTAATTTGGTGATGCAGATTGCCAATTCGCCCAGATGCTCCTACATCACCAAAATACAAAAGGGGATGAGAAAAGAGGGGACCAAAAAATACACACATAAGGACACAAAGGTATGAAAAAGTATGTAAAAAACACAACAATATAGCTAGTAACATGAGGGAATAAACAAAATTGATATTGTATGGTTGTAAACAAAATTTAAAGATAATTATAGATCATATCTTGCAAATAAAATTCATGGAACAAAGCCATCTACCACAAGAAACTTGCCTCTATTTAATATAATTTTGATGAAGGATTTTAGAACCCTCAAATTGATGGTGTACTTACCATTGAGCAAAAATATAAGCCATCTCTCATGTGCATGCATGATCATATTACTAATAGTGCTTGAGGAGACTAGATCAAACCTACCATTAGAAGCATTGGCATAATCAAGCCATAAGTAATAGGAACATGATCTATGGAAACTAATCTCATCGCACACATTTTCAAATTGAACTACACTATGCTAGTCTTCAAACAAATTAAGACTGTAGACACATAAAATTGACCTAGGCTTGCAAACTCGATTTTCTCCATAATTCTTCTAAACATGATTAAAATATTTAATTATGTCATTTTATCCAAATTCATCTATTAATTAAATAATTCTTAATTATTTAATTAATTCACATATTTTATTCCTCCTAACTATTTAAATAGATAAATTACATTTATTTTATTTAAATACACCACTAAGTTCTAATGTCCTATTTAATTAAATAAATTTATTTAATTACTCCATTATTTCCTCTTGGCTATTTAAATAAATAAACCCTATTTATTTATTTAAATATGTCTCTAATTCTAATGTCTTCTCATAATTAAATGAATTCCCCATAATTTATTTAATTATTGGCCATCCTTATCCCTTTTTCCTCCCTAATTAAATAATTAGAATTAGTTATTTAATTGCCTTATTAACATTTCCTCTAAATTTAAATAAAATCATCTATCTAAATCTCCACCTGGCAATTCTCCTCTTTCCAAGTAAATAATTCAATTTATTTATTGTCACATGGCCCCACCACTTCTGAATTAAATTAATTTTTAATTCAAAAGTCAACTCTCCCTCTCATAAATCAAATTTTTAATTCCCTCCAGCCACCTCATAATCCGTGTCCAATCTCCTCTTGTCACATGCAATTTTGTCTCTTGATTTGATTTTCTCAAAATTAAATCTCAACCCTTCATTTTAAACTTTGCCCTAATGTTGCCCTAACCCTAATTGTGGGTTGTCACATGCATTTACAACCATTGATCTTAGGGCATTCCTCATCTTTTAATCTTGGCCACTCATTCAAATTTGGCATTTCTATAAAATGTCAAAATCAACCTCATTTGCACATCTACATCTCATATCTCTTGAATATCTACATCTTGCATCTCTTGTATTTCTTGTCATTTTTCTAACATTGTCATTTTGCAAGTTTTTTCTATTGCATGAAGGTTTTACTCTTCACTTGCATTATCATAGGAATCCTTCAATATTTGCTAGGTCATAGTCATAGTCATAGTTGCTCACAAAAATTTGAGAGCAAACAATATTTGAAACAAATGGAGAAGGGCTATGGAGGTGATTCATGGAGGTTTTGAAGAGCTTGGGTGACTTTGTTCTTTGTATTGCATTATTTCCTCCATTGTTCTTCATAGTTATACTAGGGTTTTATTTCTTATTTTGATTTGAAACTAACCTGGAAATTTACCCATAGTTACAAAGACTTTGTAACTCATCCATTTCATTGAAATCATGGTCTAACATGTTGGTGTACTCCCCTAATTATAAGTCACAAACTTGATTGAAACCATCATTCATAGAATTAGCATATGAATTAACTTGAGATACTTTATAGGAAAGGCTCAATCCTTCAATTTGTCTTCATGTTTCAAGCTCTTTACTACAACCTATTATATAAATTTATTTGCTAAGAAACTAATCTATGATTTGATATTCCTCTTCACCTCATAGATAATCACTTAAACCCTTTTTAAAATAAATAACTCTAGCACTACAATATCCTACCAATTAATTTATAAATTTATCCACACTATAGTCTTCATTAACAAAAGATAACTCCTTCAAGCTATGTTGCAAAAAGAATCTCAAGAGCACTTAAATAAGTTATTTTTGCATTAGAACTTGACCCTTATTAGTATTCAAATAAACATACTCATCATGGATGGAAAATTCACTAGACTACCAATAAACTTCTATATTGACGTCTTTATCAATATTTTTATTTTGATATACATATCTTTCAATTTCATATAAACAACTATTACAATTTTGCCAACATGAATATCATCATCAATATTAATAAAACAAGGAAGCACATCAAATGAATAACAAAGATCTTACATACCAACTTCCTTTTTGTATGTGCATCATCAATACTACCATTTTTATGAATCAATCCACTAATATGTTCACAAGAAATTTAAATTTCATCCCTATCAACATTTTTAAGTGGGATGATTATAAAATTAGAATATTAAACAAAATTGTCCCACCCAAAATCTATGTCTAAATTTATTTATTTATATTTTAGGGGAATAAAATTTGCACCAAAATGGAAGGCCTCACAATACATATCAATGCATACACTTTCATTAAGGCCATATTCACTTGAGAGGTTATGAATAGAAAAAAATTTGATATGAAGGTTTGAAAGTAATTTGTCGTCTTGTCTTTTAAGGTTTTCTAGATCTTTAGCAAGAAAGATGGGGTCAATAACATTTACAACTAACTTATTGAAATCAACATGCTCATCATCAAACATTGTTGACCTAACATGTTGACATAAGAAAATATATTTTGAGTTCAAGACTTCTCAATATCTAGTTCAAGCATCTTTTTTTGGCTTACGAAAATTATAATCTTTTGCTTAGATAGCTCTAACTTGTGACATGATTTTACAACAGGCTTGAACTTTAAGATTTTAGGTGCATAACCACTTAAACATTCAAATGAGGAAGGAATTTAATGATATGAATCATACGCCTTATAATTAAAACTAAGGCTAGAAGCACATTATGAATAATATGAAGGTTTATATCTAGACTAAGAGTAATCTGTAAACCAATGACTTTCTATTACAAAAAATATTTCATGTTAAAATTGAACTACATTCTTTTTATAAAGGTATATTTATTTTCATAAAGAAATTTTGTCTCAAGAGAGGAAGAGATGGAATTTTTTATGTACATTAATATTATACTATATTAGCTTTGGATGTGATTCATAACACCATCAATAGTCTTGTAACAATAGTAAACACCTTAATATCATGACAAAAAAATGCCACCTCATGAAATGAGGAAATCCTCGATGCATACCAAACCATAAAGAAAAAGAAATGATTAAGGTCTCCCCAACAATAGAGTCTTGAACTTCATGTATCCAAAGATAGGACTAACTAGATCTAATCACCAATAGAATCTCCATTTTATGGAATCTAAAAATTTCAAGTTCTCTCCTCTAGCACCATTACTCAAATAGAGGCAAGGGTAGTGAGATATCTTAGGTGTGAATAAGTTCATGTCCATAAGGAGAGATAACTTTGGGTAAGTGCATAAGATTAGAGAAAAACCTCTTCTTCGTTAGGCTCTACAAAAATGATGGGGGTAGTCTTCAAGGCCTTCACATAGGATAATTATAAGGAAATAAATTTAAATAAGATCAAAACTCTAATTTTTAAGAGTCACACAACATACTCAAGTAGTTAGGATCACCTACAAAACTAAAAACAACATTCCACAAGAGAGTAGCAAGAAATGAATTCTAGATTATACAATAAATCCAAGATACAATGAACATAATGATCTCTACATAATGTATAAGAGGAACCTTAATTATATATGAAACATGAAAGATAGGATAATATAAGATTATGATAAGGGTCACAATTATATGACATGAGACACATAAAGTAAATGGCCTAAATGTGCCCTAAGTAAACTTAATTAACTAAGTGTGAATATGACCTGGATGGAAACCAATTAGGTAATATACCCTATTCACACACCCCCCTTAAGTGCAACTTAGTGAGGAACAAGAAAATTTAAACATGCAAGATGTGTCCCAAAAGTGTTGGGATCTCAAGCAAGATTGGGGAAATTAATACAAAGAATTAAATAGAGCAAATCACAGAAATTAAATGACAAAAAAATGAATTATAGAGGCACAATTTATTTTAACGTGGTTCACCCTTTGAGCTATATCCACAAACAACTATCCATTTTATTTACATCTCCAAAAAAATAGTGTTACACTATTACATACACATGTAGCAATTTGTTGCTTACTCCATTAAAACCACATGACCTACAAATTCTAATTTTGTATGTTGTTGTGTATTCTCTTCACAAAATCATGATACTCTACCTTCCATCACACATTTTATTTTGTGTGCTTCTTCAACTTCACATGCCTACGACTCTTCATTTTCGTGCAATAAGAAACTATTAACATTTTTGGTGGTTTTAAAAATTATTAGTTATGCCCAAGGCAGAATACTAATGCATCCATTGCATGCAATTTTTTAACTAATAGTGATAGTTCAACCAATGAACATCTAGAATTAAAAACTTCACCAACAATTTTATTTAGTCCATTTTTAATTGTCTATTTCTAAAATTGTTAAAATATTCTTTATCTTTCTTTTTATTGGTTCATGTTGTCAACAATCAGTGCAAAAAATATGATTTTTCTTTTTCATTTTTCTAAATTATGTGCAATGCAATGCATTTAATTCATTGAATCAAATTTCAAACCTATTAATGACTTGAATGACATGAGCACTATTACATACATCATAATATAATTACATTGTTGACTTAGAGGTAGCATTTTACATATTTTATTTAATAATTGGTAAGATTTTCAAAGTTTATTAAATAAATGTGAGTACACTCAATGCATATTTTATATTTTTTTACCAATGTGTATTGAATATAACAATAAAATTTATTTATCTATAATAAATATCAAAGTAAAATTTATCTATCTACAATTAATATTTCAATAAAATCTACCCATTAAATATTAAGGTAGATATTTTAAAAAATATACATGTAATGATATAATTTAGCAAAGCAAAAATTACATAAATTTCACATTATCACATAAATATAAATATGAAGTTATTATAATAATATATATTTTTATAATTGAATAACAGTAACATTATACGACAAGAAACAATCATATTACACCCCTACCTGCTTCTATTAACTAAATGTTTAAAACAACCAAGCACACCCATAGGATTTTTTATTTTTTATTTTTGTAACATTAATCAACTATAATAATAACATTATACAACAACAAACAATCACATTACACCCCTAGTTGCTTCTATTAACTAAATGTTTAAAACAACAAGTACACCCCACATGAATATATTTTTTTAAATTTTTGCAACATTAATCAACTATAATAATAACATTATACAACAACAAACAATCACATTACACCCCTATCTACTTCTATTAACTAAATTTTTAAAACAACCAAGCACACCCCACAATGGGCATAACCTGACGCAAATGCGTCTCTTGTTTTCAATGGGAAACTTAGACAAATTTCTTCATCAAAATATGGGGAAATTTTTCTTTGGGGCACTGTAATCCCCCATTAATTATTTTTGGGGGAAACCATGGCTAGAAAAGTGGCCAAAATATTAACCTAGATCATGATCAAGCTACACATACCAACAAAAAGCAAGGATTTGTCAGGTAACCATGTATAAAAGATCTCAAAAAAATGAAATAAAGGAGAAAAATCTATTGAAAAAACCCTCCAAAAGAGAGTTATGGAAGGACTCAAAATGAACCCCAAAGGACTACATCCATCACAAATATGCAATCAATATACCCCCTTTGGAGATAAAAATTGAGATTTTTTATTCCCCACAAAATAAGTAGCTTATGTGCCAATGGTGAATACTCAAAAATGAATATTAACAATGATCCAAAATTGGCAAACAAAATTTATCCCCTTGGGAAGAAATGAATCCAATGGTGTATGTAGAATGAAATTCCACTCTAAGAAGAGAGATGAGAGAAGAAGTCTCATGATGTGTGCCTCTAGAAACTTCTCAAGTGTCCACTTGTCAAAATCAAAGGATTTCATATTATAATGAGATAAAACTAATCCAAAAACCTATGAAGACTCGTTAATTTACAATCTCCAAAGACAAATATGATGTGATAACATATGTACTATAAATTTCATCAAATAGGAAATGGATATCCTCAAGTGTGTTTTTCAAATATTTAAGATGGAACTCACAAAAAATCAATAACACTTTCAAAAAAGCATCCCACAAAGTTGAATTTGAAAGACTAAAAACATCCTGCTAAACTACATTATTAGAAGAAGAAACAACATTGAACTCTAAAGAAGTAATAATGATGGGAGTATCAGTCAATAATTATACAATAGGAATTGATGAAGGTGAAGGATCAATGTGTGTTTTTGTAGAAGGATAATTGGAAGAAGCCTCCTTCTCCTTATAATACAATCATGCAAGTCTTTTTAAAGAAGAAAACTAGTTATTTGTATCATATTCGTTTGGTAGATTGTCTAAACCACCAAGAGGTACAAGATAGTCTAAAAATGATCATTTAGGAATGGTTGAGCATCAAGATCTCCATGTATCTCCCAAAATTTTGTTCAAAGAGGATGAGGACACTTAATGTATGTAATGTAAATCTAATTGTGATCATCAACCTATAGACAAATCAATCTTTTGATATTATTACTTTTAAAATTCCAAAAAAAATCTATAAAAATTACCTAGTTGTGGAACAAGGCCATATAGATGTGGCAAAAGATGAAGCCAATACAAATGCTTTAAGATACCATCTCTTTATTACTTATAATTTCCCCTTTGAAATATGACTACAAAAGGATGAAATGAAAAATCCATAATGAACTAAGATAAATACCCAAATTTCATAGATATGAAACCCTCAACAAAAATAATATCCCCAATATAAACTAATATCAAAAATGAAGCCCCAAAGTGCAAATATTTTACCAATTTTAACGATTCTCTAAGGAATGAGCCAAAAGACTGAAGAATCACTTCAAACTAAATGTTAGAAATTAGGATCCTAGGATACTAATCATTATAAACAAAACATAAAATAAAGAAAATGAGAATCATACAAGCATATATTTTACACATTACACAAGATATACATGGGAAAATCCTTTTAGGTAAAAAACCCCTAAAGCATCATTTTATTAAAACACTTACAAAAAAAGTCTACTAAAAAAGCTTGAACCTTTGGGACAATCTTCTACATACTTCCACATGGCCAATAATACCTCATGTGCATAGTGATGTAATTCACTATAAATCTCCAAATTCACACACTCTCAAATGAGAGAGGACCTCCTTAAATATAGAAGAAAGGGTGACAAAATACTTGAAGGGGTATTAGTCACACCTATTCAACAACCACCATTCATAAATAATTAATTATCTAATAATTATTAGACTATAATTATTTTAAATGGGATATTCTTAGTAAAACACATAATATATAAGGTTTTATACCCTTATATTAGAACAATATATAAATGTTATAAGGGTATGACTTATAATAACATTATGTTCTACCACTAAAATTCTAAAATCAAAATCAAAATCAAGAAAAATGTCATGGAAAAATTTGCAGTGCTTGAATATATCTTTCCAACACCTATAAGAGATCCAAAATCAGATATAGTGAGTGCAAGTAATAGCTTGTCAAAAAATACAAGTAAATACGGGCTTCAAACTAAAATAACAAAACTTGTAGCAAAATCTAGAAGAATACCTATATCACTACAAAGTGCTCAAAATCAACTTTTGGACACCTATAAGAATGAGGAAAATCATACCCTAATAAAAATTTATGCCTCTTGAAAAAATTGATTTCTCAGGGCATATAAAATAAGGCTTGTGCATTGTAGGGGTGGTGAGATGAGCAACACTACTCATTGGGTGTTGGGAGCGTAGTGAAGTATGGATATACCACTAGGGTGGTGTATTAGTTGTAGATGAGTGATGTAGAAAATGATTGAGCAATATAATTGCATGGCCTAACCAAGGCATAGCCCCAATTGAACTTGGGCCACCAAAACTAAGCTCCTTCAAGTTGAAAGAAACTAGGGGATTTGATCCCTGTGCAACCCAAAGCTAAACATTAAAACTACTACACAAGAATTAAAAAAATTAAAAACTTGTACCATACTTTGTCAATGTAGGGATGATGTAACATATCTAATGATGTCGATGAAAGTTGACACATAATGCATACTAAGAATGCTAAGAGAAATATTCTTCATAGATTGCTATCACTACTGAAAAATTTGTATAATACATATTTCATATGATTTGAATACAAATTTTTCTTACAATTACTTTTTTCAAGGGTCAAATTTTTTCTAGATCCAACCCATGTTGATTTTTATATCAATTTATAAGTTTTTGGGCCTTTTGGGTGCAATGGCAAGGTCCATTTTTGCACCAAGATGCACCCAACAATTTTTTTTATGAAAACACTCTCAAAGTAAGAAGGGGCTTAAAGATCTAAAGCTTTGATACCATGTATGCATCACTTAATAGATTCAAGTAGCCATGATCACCTACAAAACTAAAAATAACCCTTTACAAAGAGTGTAAGAAATAAATACTAGATTATACAATGAATTCAAGATATAATGGATAGAATGGACTCTACATAATGTATAAGAGGAATCTCGCTGACAAAGTGAAATATAGAATAACATAAGATAATGACAAGTGTCACAATCATATGGCATGAGACACACAAGGTAAGTGGTCTAGATGCACCCTAATTAAATTTAACTATGCGAATAGGACCTAGATGGGAACCAATTAGGTAATATACCCAATTTACACCACCATGATTTTCATTCCCTAATAGAAATTAGGAACAAACCCACTAGATTTCACTAGGAGGAAATACAAATGAGAATGCATATGCACCCAAATATATAAATTATTTTCATTTCATAATATGAGTCCCCTTATATTTTCATAGACACATTCATCTTGCATCTCATTAATATAGTGCCCAAATATTTGTTTTACACTAGCTTGCTAGTGATATCTATTTCTAAAGCAATGGGATGGAGAGACAAATATGATTCCTATATGCACACATCTCTAAACATTTTCCTCAATTGTTAACTTCCTTAAAATAGAATGAAAGCTGTAAATTGATTAGTGCAAGTAGGAAAAGAAAGAAACTAGACTAAAACAAAAATAACATGTGTTTTTAATGTAAATGCTTAAATCCTAAACCAACCTAACTGGTGTCAAATCTATTAGGAAATAGAGTCACATTGTATGAGAAAGAAAGATAGACATATGAGACTATAATAGAATAATGAAAATAAGGAAATGTTGCACATCACACATTCTTAATAATCCATCTTAAGTTACTAATATACCACATGCAACAAAGAGAGACCATTGAAAAATAGTTTGTAATGCATTATAATTTTGTGATATTAATGTCACCCTCATTATATCAAGGTAAGAAATGTGGCAAGAGAGAACTAGCAAATAAGGTCGATGATTCATTTGAATTATTATAGCTTACTATAGAGACACATGATCATGCAACCTCCACAACCTGACTACACCTTCCCACAACCTATAAAATTCCAATCCCTCATGGTGTTGCACATACATCAATTGATACCTTGGATTACACTTAGGCAACAAGGGTAAACAATTGGCTTAGAGATTAAATCTACAAATATATAACATCCTTGTATTTATAGTATATCATTTGGATTGTATTTTATTTGTTGGGAAAGATTTTAGGGTTTGCATACAAGTTAAATCATGAAGCACACTAGCACAATAATATGCATAAAATTATATCTCATATTTATTATTGGATGACCTTGAGCATCTAGAAGATCCTTCACATGCTTAGAGAAGTAGCCATGTACCTATTCGTAAGCATCATTTATGCCATTCAAGTTGTCCATACATAATTTTTTTCATCATCTTCACATGAGCTTACATTTGAATTCATGCCTCTAAGTGATCCAAGACGTTTGGGAGAGATTTAGTTGGATGTAGTTCTTCGTCACATTCAATTTGGGTCATTAATGGTGTATTAGGACATGCAAGGGAGTAGTTAATGTTTATTGTTGAAATAACATATCCTAGGGTGAATTATAATTTAGTTTTGCACATGTGCAAAGGATGTTGAAAAGTACATATGAGTGTGCATTGCTAGGGATTTAGGTTTGGGTTGTCTATTACAACTTGCAAGGAATTTCCAAAAAATTGTGGCAAAATGTATGGTAGGACTACAAAGAAATGGGGACTTGGAGCTTGGAAGCATGGGTAAAAGTTCCTAGAAGGAGGGAAATGTCTGCAAGAGATGGACTAGTAGAAGGTAATACTCAGATGTACTTTGTAGCAAGTGAAAAGGTGTAAGGAAACTCTTAAAGTTTGTAGGGCTCGTAAATATAATATTAGTGCAAAAATACAAAAAATTAAGGTAGGGGAGCATGAGAAAAATTTGCAAGAAAGGAAGAGGGAAATAAGGTAGAAAATTAGAATTGTGGGGAAACGGAGCATGGTAGCCTGAGGAGTAAATATGTGAGTGAGGTTTGAATCCATATGAGAATAAAGGAAGGAGATGTACACAAATATAAAAATGTAGATAATTAGGGTTAGGGAGCAAGTCGGGAAGGGATAAAAATGTGCAAAGTAACTTCAAAAGTTTGCAAATAAAGAGAAACATGTGAAGTAGACTTATGGAGATGTGGGGGATCAAAGGAAGGTGGCAAGTTTTTGCAAATTGTAGAATTTCTTGCAAACTCAAATTTTTTGTGGGAACACATTGAATAAAGGACGTGGGAAAGTAGGAATTCAAAGAAGTAGAACTAGGAGGTGTGTTTCCTAGAGTGAAGAATATTCATAGACTTCAAAAGTTTGTAGGAATTAAAGGGTAGGAAGTAGGGGTTAGAGCATAATTTGTACTAGGTGCAAATATGTGTGTAGGGTTTGAAAATTTATATAGAGAGAGGGAAAAAGGGGGTGTAGGAAACAAAGGTCAAAGACGATTTTGTAGAAAGTGTAAACATCCCTAGAAACTTTAAAACTTTGCTTAAACACAAGAATTGAACATAAACTCCTCAAAACTCATAATTCCCAATGCAAAGATTTGGATGGGTAAAAAACACAACCTTGAACACAACTCAACCAATTTGGCCCATTTATGAATTTTTGGATTGATAATTTATGATGGGCTAAAACAAGGACCTAGGACAATATCACAAGTGTAAGAATGTAAAATAACAGGGGTATCAACAAAATGCACATAGAGGAAGTTTGAGGAATCTAATTTATTATTCATGTTGTATATTGGAGTGTGACACATATTCCCTGAGTTTATGGATCATGTAAAATAAATAATTTTGTTGTTGTGTTGATTGTGAGAGGGTTTTCTTCCTCCAAATTTAGTTACAACAATTACTTCACATATTATAACCATTGAGTAGTTGTAATGTTATTGTTTGTTCTCTCCAATATAATTTTGAATTATTCTTACCTAAATATATTATTTCTTATCTCCTTGTGTTTGTAGACTTCTCTTTATTTTTCTTTCATTAATTGCTTGTATATATTTTTGTTTGTCTCCTCTTTCCTTGGCTCTTTTACATCTCCTCTTGTAGCCTTCCAATCTTCATTGTACCAAACATTTGGTAGAAAATAACTTATTTTGTGTTCTTTGGTTCCCTTTTACATCTTTCAAGTGCCTCTTGAATTATGTTTGTTACCTCATGACTTTTAAAACCTTGTATTTTCTTTTCTTTTTTCCTCCTTATAGATTCTTTGTTTTAGCACTTCCTTGAAGATAGAATGATTTTCTTAGGCTATTAGGGGTTGTTGATTGGGTTACACTTTTAACATATGTTAATTTTTATTATGATGACAACTTTATACATGCTAGATTGTGGTCCAATTTTAATTCTATAGGAGAATCTTCAATCACCATCTCCATTAATTATATTTCATTAATAAATGACACAATCAACAACACTTGCTCTATTATAAGTTTTGCATATATAAATTCCAAAATTCTTTCACCTACCTATCTTATTAGATATAATCAAGCCATACATGCCACATAAAGTGACTAATTCTTCACCAAAATGATTAACGCCCCTTTTATCCTCTAAACATCTTGATAACTGATGATTTTCCTTTTTAGCAAGTCATAAAGGATTGCAATCTTCCTTGTTACATAAATTTTTGGTTTTCTCATTTATTGTCCCTGCATTGAAATCTTTTAAGATAAGTACTTCATTTTAAGAGTACGATGATATATATCTTTCTTTAAGGTTGCATATGGATTCTCACCATCCATCCCACATTTTTTCCTAGTTTTTTGAGGCACATGGAGTAAAATACCAAGCTACAATTCTAATGTGTTTTCTATTTTCTTTTCTTTTAACTGAGATGCATTGCTTATTTGGGTCTTCTTTATCCAACTAAATATTTATATCCTATATTTCTCTTACCATAACCATTATTCCTTCATATCCTTATTATTTTTCTCATTGTTTCATTCCAAATTGTAATCTTCCTATACCCTTTGAAAGCGGGTGTCTTGTAGCCATCGTTCTCATGAGTTTCTATGAGACAAATAATGTCTCTTTCTTTTGCTATGTTTGTTTAATTTCATTCACTAATTGATTATTTTATTTTCTCTCCCTTTGGAGTCTTCTCGTTTTGTTGATGTTTTTTGAGGCTTTTGGTTGATAATTATTTTTTTTCTATTTTTTAACCATGCCCATTTATCTCCATTCCTTAGTGCTCTTACTTTAACCAATTCCCCCATCTCTCTTCTCTTCTTACATTGAAGTTAAGTCTTTATCTAGAGAGTATGTGAACCTCAAAATATTCCTACTACTTAGACTATGATTCTTGTCCTCTATTTTTATCATGATAACTTTAATAAACCTATCACTTTCTTCTCTTATCTTTCCAATCCTCCTTGCTTGAAAAGTTTGTTCTTTCCATTGTAATTTGTCTCTAAGAAAGTCTATCGTAAAATTTATTGTGTTTTTAAATTCACAATAGTCTCTCACTCCCTAGATAATTAAAATTTTTAATCTATCATATCTTGCTTTATGTTCTCCTTCCCATATTCCATAAAATTTTGTAGTCGACTCTTTTATCTTTCTTATTGAGCCTTCCACCACTTGTGCCCATGTTTGACCTCCTTTGAATGGTTTCTCATACCACTCTCTTTTACCTTCATGCCTTGTATGTTTGCTTGTTGTGATACTTGCATTCCTTCCCATGCAACTTTTGATTTGTTAGTTCTATGCTTGTTCAAGTCAATCCTTTTTTATGTTGCTAGACTTATCTCATCATTTTCCATTCATGGTTCTCACCCTTTAAGGTCTCTCAAAGCATTGCTAATTTTCTATTGACCTCTTCTAATTTTTGGTTTGTTTCCATGATTCTATAGAGCTTGCATTTATTTTATTGCTTCCTAACTTCCATCTATTCCAATTTGTGCTTGATGTTCAATAACTTTTGCACATATCCCTCTCTTCCTCTTGGCTCCCTTCCCCTTGTTTTTATCTCTTTGGAATGTGATCTTATTTGTTTGAATTTTTACCCTTTGTATTTATTCGACAATTTTCTTCTTTTGTGTATGCTTTCTTTTTGTCTACTCCATTTTTCACAAGATAGCTTATGCACCTTATTATCCTATAATATTGCTATGCATTCACTAGCACCCATTTGCCTTTTTTGTCTCTTAATATTATTTTTATTTAGGTGAAACCATATTTTTCTAAATTCTAAGTGTTTTGTGAGCATACATTATTGTTTACATCATGGGTAATTGGTTGTCTTTTTGGGTTTTTGTTTTTATTGTCAATTTTATTTTTATTAGTTTGCTTGTTTTAAGGTGGGTTGTCTCCTATTGTAAAAATAAAAATAAAACATGAATAAAATTCATAAAAGATGTTAACTATACTTACCTAGAAGTATAAATAGAGATTACTACTTGCTTAGAGTCTTATGAAAGAGAAGGAAAAACAAAAGATTCCAAATCTCAAAAAAACTTATATTTTTATTTAATTTTGAAAAGTGATTAATTATTTTAAAAATGTGACCTTTTTATTTGTTTTTTTATCTTCCCATAATACTACCATTGAAAAACTTGTTTACTTCTAATTTATAATACATATTTATTGTTTTAATATTCTTAATCATCTTCAATAATTTGTGCTTCAATATTCCTAAAAGCCCTCATAAAACCTAAAACAGCCTGATCACTATAAAGTATAAACTCAAAACATTAAAAAAACAACCATAAATATTATAGACATATGATTTCCACAGTTTATTATGTTTGTATGAATATTCTAGATTTGACTGTGTAACCATAACAACTAACCATAAATATTATTAATTTTCACCATTACAGTTTAATTTTTGTGGTTTATTTTCCTTCTCTTGTCTCTCTTGCCTTCGAATCGCAACGTGTATTATGAAAAAAAGTTTCCTCGAAAGGACAGTCTCCGACGCAAACCCCAACCTATCCACACTGCCACCGTATACCATTTAGTTTACATTCTTTCTTGAATAAACCAGTCCCAGAAAATATGGTTCCCTGCAAAACCCTCCAAGGATTATAGTTATTATCAAAAATATCGTGGTTAGTAGGTTACCTGTGATCATATTTAGGGACAATAGATTCAACCATTGCTTAAGGCAAATTGATCCTGGCATGATGTTTGCATTGGTTTTGGTCTGACGTGCAGGTACAATTTCGTGAAACAATGGTGGTTTCTTCTGCCACAATTATTAATCGCAATTGTCACCCAAGAAACCCTTGTTTAATCCATACCAAGGTGCTTACAGGCACGGCCAATTTATTTACAAATAATAAATACAGACAGTTGAAGAAGTTGCAGGTGGTGCCGAGCTCGATTCCCTTTGCAAGCGTAAGCGTGTCAAAGGATACCCAACAATCCTTACCCGAGTCAGATGGTTTTGTTTCCACAGTGGGTACTCCTCAATTAGTTTCCACATCGCTCAAGACATGGAATATGACGGATCGGCATCTGATGTTACTCAACGGCATCGCGTGTATTGTAAGCATTATTGGAACTTATCATTTTAAGGTTGATGAATCTTTGGTGTATGGACGTTTTTTTTCTAATTCCCTACAGTATGCATTGATCATGTTTTCGTTGGTTGGTAACATCTTGGGTAAGGTTAAGAGCCGTCTTTAAAAACATGGGTCAAGGCGCTAATAATTTTTAATACAAAAATTTGCCACATGTCAGCTGAGGTTATAGGTTGCCTTGATGCAAGTACCATGGGAAATGGTCTTAAGAGTGCCCTCAGAAAGTGCGAGATGCTCTTAGGAGTGCCTCAGTTAGGTTAGGTTATGGTCTGCCTTGGATTACATGCAAGTTAAACTTAAAAGCAATCTACCATATACATGTTCTTATTTGGAGAATGACTTAGGATCCTCATAGCAAAATTCAATTTTAATTGAGTTGAACTGGGAATATTTTCGATACAGTAGACACCTGGGGAAATTAAAACCAATATAGCTAAATGGAAAGCATACCGAATACTTGTCAATTTTTATATTTTCAGTTTTTTTTATTGAGAAAAATGCAGATTACAATGAGTTGCAGTAAAAGACCACATGAAAAACTTACAAAAACATAACATTCAGCTATAACAGCAACAAGAACCAAGAACAATAGAGCTGTAGTAACACAGCATTCAGCTATAACAAGAACCAATAACAATAACATGGACTACAACAAACTAGAAGAAACAGTAAAACAAATATAGCTAAATGGAAAGCATACCGAATACTTGCTTCTTTCTTTATAATGTCAATTTTTATATTTTCAGTTTTTTTTTATTGAGAAAAAATGCAGATTACAACGAGTTGCAGTAAAAGACCGCATGAAAAACTTACAAAAATATAACATTCAGCTATAACAGCAACAAGAACCAAGAACAATAGAGCTGTAGTAAACAAGAGCCAAGAACAATAGAGCTGTAGTAACACATCATTCAGCTATAACAAGAACCAAGAACAATAACATGGATTACAACAAACTAGAAGAAACAGTACAGCTGTAGAAGCATGAGACAAGATAGAATCAACAGAAACAACAAGGTGAACCAGCCACCAACAGCCACAAAGGCTAGAAAGACAAAATCAGTCTTGAAAATATGACTTTAGGCCCTGAGATATAGTGACCTTCCTTTTGCTGAATAATTGATTAACTTGGAGTTTGATCTGCTGAATTTGAAAGTTGATCTTTAGATTCTTCTCAGCCTCACTAATTTCTATGCAAGTTATTAGTGTATACGAAGGTAAATTTGGGAACATATTACTTATCTTTGATGCTGTTATGATTACAGGAGTAAAATACGTAATTAAGAATTTATATGCCATTAGCAGTAGACAATTAATGCTCCCTAAAATAAAATGAGAGAAAAAACAGTAACAAACGGACTATAATGAAATAGAATGAGCAGAAATACATTGGGATGCATCCTGGGGGTTTTCTGGCTATCCCTATACTTGTCACATCCCAAAAACGACACTCAGCTGTCCCAAACAGCAGTTACAATTAAACAGAAAACTCAGTCAAATGTTCTGAAATGGATGTGTTATCAATTTGGGAATACTAGAAATTGTACCATAATTTTGTTAGAAAATAACGCATCAATGTCCAGTTCATTTAATCCATTTCCTACATAATCCCATGAGAGAAAAGCATGCATACAAGCTTACAAAATGACCATAATGTATAGATCAAAATAGACAAGCCACAAGGTAACACAAGATATACCTTGGAAAAACCTTCAAGAGGGAAAAACTCAGCCTCTAAAAACATCCATACTCCATCTATTATTCAACATATAAACAATACATGCACTTATAAAGTTACAATGAATACTTCTAAAACATCAAGCCTCTTCAATGCATCTTCCATGTGTCCAAGTATGAATCCACACGTTCCATGCCATGCTTCTCATATGCACTCCTTAGAAAGACTCGACAATATGACAACTCACTCACTCAACCAACCTTAACCACTGAATACGTGTTTGCTTTTATAGAAACAAACTCACACAAATACAACCAAGCGGTAAGATAAAACCATGTGCCATAAAACATGTGAACACAAAACCATTGACCTCTCATTTAATATTGGAGACTAAGTTCCCACATTATTAAATACTTTCCCAAAATATTAAATCATTATCTTATGTCTTCCACACATAAAATAATAACCCAATTTTACAATACAACTTTACAAGTGGCCCCAAATAATTACCTAGTGTGGTTAAACATACCTCTTAGATGCATCACAACTAGATAATTATTTAATTACAACATTATAATAATTTAATTTATACAATGGTGTACAACACCAAATCCTATCCTAACATTTCCCACTTGTTGTATACATTGCATAAGGGTCAATCAATGAAATACATCATCATAGCCATACATGAAACCATATGAATCTTCAGCATGCTCTCGTGCTCCATCAAGATACTTGCAATAAAACCAAAATGACCACCATCTCAAACAAGACCTCTCATCCTTCAACATGCCACCTATGGGAGAAAAAGAATATGCCAAGGTGAAGATGCACCAATCCAAGAACACAAGCATCAAATCCAAGTGATAACAAAGGTTCCAACCTGCTGTGAAAAGTAAAAACCCACATGATCGGAAATAGCATCCACAACACATGCTAATACATCCAACCATCCATACTTCTTAGTTATCAACAACATTAGTAAACTCATGCCAACAACATATGCAACCCATAAACCGCAATCACAAGTCCTTTGTATCAAACTTGTCAATAAAGAACATACACATCCAGGAATTCCCATTGCATGGGTAATAATCTGAAAATGGTCAAGGCATATCAAGTCTTTCGATCAACTCTCAAACCAAGGTGTGGCAAATAATCAAACTAATGTAGTACCAAGAACAATTACAATGATCCATACATGCAACACAAACATCTGCATAATCTCTCACAACATGTCACCACAATCCTCCCAAATCATAAGAATAATAATATAAACCTCGAGGAAGGAACCATAGAATGAAGAGAGAAAACTTTTAAACCATAACATGTCCTTTTACCAACACCTCAAAGTGCTACATTGTGTCAAGTATGCTCTTCTGACAACCCCAAATGAAAAGCCTCAACACCCAACCACTCAATATCATAGATCAAATGCGACATATGAATCATGTAATATCAACATGGATGTAAGCCTCTCTAACCAAGGATATTAAACTCAAAGTATATCCATTCCCAAATCAAGGAAATCAGCCCAATAACCATCTCCTAAGACTCCTCATCAATGGATGATAACATAAATAAAATCATATGCACAAGGAGAGAACCATGTTAAACATCCCTTGGAATGAATCCTCCAGAAGCAACTATCATAGCTCAAGATCCATATCTATGAAAGATAAAGCAATAAAAACTCACACTAAACAATTATTAAAGTATTATTGTATTATTTAATGGTCGTCTTAGCTTTTAGTTAGTCTGTAGTTTACTTTCTGTTAGCTTAGCCTGCTTTAGTTAACTTTTAGTAATTTTTTGTTATTTAATTTTGTTAACGATTGTTTCTTTTTAAAAACATTCTCCTCTATTGTATTATTTAAGGAGTTTTCTTCTCCTTTGTAAATAAGGAATATCGAATATCAATTATCATTTCATGGTACCAGAGCTTAGGCTCGATCTTTATTAGCGATTTTTTTTAGAAAAAAGTTGTTTTCCTAAGGAATTTCTATAAATTTGTTAGATGTTTTTTTAGCCGATTTAAAAAAAATAAAAATTGAAGAAAGTGTCGAGAGTCGATTTTTTTGAACATTGAAGGGTTTTTTCATTTGAAAAAAACGTTGTTTCTCTACAATGGATTTTTTTAAGGTTTTTGAAGCAGACTTTCGTGAAGATTCTTGGGCTTGTGTTGCTGAAAATCGCAGATTTAATATACTCAAAATCGTAGTTTTTTTCTGGTTCTTCGCGGGTTTGTTGAAGTGAAAAACATGTCTACCCACCTGAGATTAGCGACCTTTTTGAAGGATTTTGACTCACGTTTTCTTCCCTATTCGTGCCATTTTTCTCTATTCAAGATTTCTAAGTTTCTGGGCATTTTTTAAAATCGCGTTTTCCTACTATTTTTGAAGCCGCGTGACCCTGATTTTGCAAGTTTTGAAGCACGTTTTTCTGCTGATGCACCATTTTTCTGAAACTTGAGGGTTTTAAAATTGTGATTTGTTGAAGATTCATGTTTTTTGTTAACGACATTTCTGGGTGATTATTTTAAAATCGCGTTCTTTTGCAATTTTTGGTTTTTTTTGGCGGATTTTTGAATTTGTGGTTTTGTGACGGGCCGTTACCAAATTTTTTTTGACAACTTTTTTTTAAATTGTGCTCAAAATTGTGTTTTTCTGAAGGAGTCCTTTGAAAAAATTTCTCTAAAAATTTTTGTGGAGTTTTTTGAAGGTTTTTTAAAAAAAAGATCTTGCTTTTGGAAAATTGGAAGGATGGCATCTACCTCTTATGCATTGATGGCCAAACGATGAGCAGATCATGTCAAATCATCTGCATGGTACATCGATTTTGGAGCCTCACGACATTTTACAAACATGAGAGATTGGTTCATGGAGCATATGGCTTGCTTCGACTCCGTCATCTTTGGTGATGGCGAAGAGTATATAGTTGTCGGCAAGGGCAACATCCAAATCACATCTAGTGGAAGAAATTTAATATTTCTCAATGTATACTATGTGTTGGGCATGGAGCTTAATTTGCTCTTTTTAAGTTAGATTATGCGACACAATCCGAAGTTGGACATCATTTTCAATTCACATAAGTGTCGAATTGTTGATAAGGAGTCCAAGAAAATTGTGGCAGTTGGGCTCAAGGATCATGGTCTGTATCAACTGTTTGATACAGGAGATCCTTTGGAGCATACCCTGATTGTGAGGAGTTCATCCATCAACACTCTTTGGCATCAACGATATGGGCATCTCAATATTGCCTACCTCTCTCAGCTGGCTCAAGAGAATTTGGTAGGAGGCTTACCTGAAATTCAGCAGTAGACACATGGTGTTTTCAGAGCTTGCCAAGTAGGGAAGCAACGTCGTACTCCATTTTCAAATGGAAAGTCTTGGAGAGCATCTAAGGTTCTACAGCTGGTTCATGCAGACGTTTGTGAACCAATGAATACTGCATCGGTCACTGGTGCTAGGTACTTTTTCTTGTTTGTTGATGATTTTAGTAGAAAAATGTGGGTATTTTCTCAAGGCGAAGTCACAAGTATTTAATAAATTTTAGAAGTTTAAAGCATTAATTGAAAAAGAGTCTGGATGTCAAATCATCACTCTTAGGACATATAATAGGGGTGAGTTCTGTTCCAATCAGTTCATTGACTTCTATGCAAAACACGACATTAGATGCCAGCTTACCACACCCTATACCCCTTAGCAAAATGGCATTGTTGAGCGGAGGAATCGTACCATCACAGAAATGGCCTGCTGTATGTTGGAGAACAAGAATGTTCCCAAGAAATTTTGTGCTGAGGCAATGTATACTACAGTATACCTTCTTAATCAGTTTCCCACACAGGCCGTTGAGAAGATGACCCCAAAGGAAGCATGGTCTGGGAGGAAACCAAAAATCACCCACCTTAGGGTTTTTGGTTCGACTACATTTGTTTGGATTCTAGATGCCAAGAGAACCAAGCTGGATTCCAAGAGCCAAAAGTTGATGCTAATAAGATACAATAATAATCACAAGGCCTATCGGTTGATTGATGTGGCTACTGACTGTTTGACATTCAATAGGGATGTTGTGTTTGATGAGGAAGGTGGGCCCTTTTTGCTTCCTTCTCCTATCAAGAGTCTTGACAATTAGCCTTTGAAGACCACATATTTGGGAGGTAAGCTTTCAATAGCTCCACTTGAAGGGAGGGATTTTGATGCTTCAGACATTGTAGAATCTCTCAGACAAGATCCTCTACCAACAAGGAGGGACTTTGATGATTCTAACATTGTGGAATCTCCTAGGCAAGATTTTGTGTCAATAGGTTTTCCTTAGGATAACGTGGATCAGCATACAGATGGTATTATTCTAGGCAGCCCAAGTCATGATGATGCTCATTCTGATTTGGAAGCTGATACATCTCCTCGTCCTAAGTGGTGGGTGAAGCTCATTGGGGATGTTCATGACGATGAACTTGTTGAGGGATGATCGACTAGAGGCAAGAGCAAAAAGAACACAGTAAACTTTGCTCTTATGGCCAACATTCAGAGTGTTTATGAGCCCCAACAGTATTCAAAGGCCAAGGGTAACCCTGAATGGGAAAAGGCTATGGATTTTGAGCATCATAGTCTTTTGCAGAACAACACCTGGGTTCTGTTAGATCTTCCGCTAGGGAAGAAACCCATTGGCTGCAAATGGGTCTACAAGGTCAAATACAAGGTTGATGGGACACTTGATAAATACAAGGCTCGGTTGGTGGCTAAGGGGTTCTCGTAGAGAGAAGGTATTGATTATGAGGAAACCTTTGCTCCCACAACAAAGATGAGCACCATTTGACTTGTACTAGCCATGGCAACACAGTTTGGCTAGAAGGTCCATTAGATGGACGTGAAGAGTGCCTTCCTTAATGGAGATTTGGAGGAAGAGGTATACACATGACATAGCCTCTTGGTTTTAAGGTTGTAGGAAAAGAGCACAAGGTATGCAGATTACTGAAGGCTCTTTATGGCCAAAAGCAAGCACCCAAGGCATGGTACCTAAAGTTTGACAAGTACCTAGTTGCACAAGGGTTTCACAAGAGTCCCTTAGATGAAAATTTGTATTTCAAGAACATTGGTAGTGATATCATCCTTGTCATCTATGTGGATGATATTATTACTGGCAATAGGTTACATTTGATTGAACAGATCAAGTCAAATTTGTGTCAGGCATTTGAGATGATGGACTTGGGTCTCCTACACTATTGTCTTGGTGTAGAAGTTTGGCAGACAAGTGGCAGCATCTTCATTTCTCAATTGAAGTATGCCAGGAGTTTGCTTGCAAAATTTAGGATGGAAGATTGCAAAATCTTATCCATTCCTATGGAGAAGGGGCTGAAACTTGCAGCCAAATTAAACTCACCAATGGTAAATGAGTTTGCGTTCAGACAACTTGTGGGCAACTTCATCTATTTTACTGCCACTAGACCCGATCTCAGTTTTGCTGTGAGTTACATTTCTTGTTTCATGATTGCCCCTAAGGCGAAACACTAGGTTGTTGTGAAGCGAGTATTGTGATATGTCAAAGGGACACCTAACTTTGGCATTCTATATAGAAAATGCAAAGATCCTAGACTAGTTGGCTTTACAGAATCAGATTGGGCAAGTTCAGTTGATGACAGGAAGTCCACTTCTAGCTATGTTTTCAGTCTTGGTACAAGTGCAGTCACATGGACAAGCAAGAAGCAACAGGCAGTTGCTCTTTCCTCAATTGAAGTAGAGTATTGGGGAATAGTTAAGGAAGCATGTGAGGCAGTATGGCTTCGAAGGATCCTTGCTGACATGCAAATGTCTCAAGCAAGGCCTTCACCCCTGTTTTGTGATAATCAAGGGGTTCTCAAACTTGCTAAGAATCCAGTCTTCCACGAGCGAACCAAGCATGTTGAGCTTCACTGTCACTTCATTAGACAACTTGTTGAAGATGTATCTGTGATGTTGCAATATGTTCCAACCGAGGATTAAACTGTGGACATTCTCACCAAGTCCCTCAATCCGGATAAATTTGTAAAATTTCGGGATAAGCTTGGTGTAGTTAGTAGGATGACCATTAAGGGAGGGTATTAAAGTATTATAATATCATTGTATTATTTAATGGCCATCTTAGCTTTTAGTTAGTCTATAGTTTACTTTCTGTTAGCTTAGCCTGCTTTAGTTAGCTTTTAGTAATTTTTTGTTATTTACTTTTGTTAACGATTGTTTCTTTTTAGAAACATCGTCTTGTATTGTATTATTTAAGGAGTTTTCCTCTCCTTTGTAAATAATGAATACCAAATATCAATTATCATTTCAACAATCCTCAAATGAGTCTCCCAAAATCAACCACCATGGCTCAAGACTTATTACCATGAGAAAACAAAGCACAAAACATAATACATTTGAAACAAGAATGGGCAAATACCTTTCAAATGATAAACTGTCAAGTAGACCAAGAGTGCGGAATGAGAATGCTCCTCCAGGATAACCAAATCATCATGACTCACTCCAAGAGCAGTCTCCTCTATAGGTCCATCATGAACTCACACCCATGTCCATGTGAATGCTGTCATGCCCCCGAAATAGCAATGTTAAAATATAAAGCAAATAAATAAATGAAATAGATAACAAAATAAATATTAAAAATATAATATAAAAATTAACAACGTAAATATTATTATATCATAATACTATAAATTATTGAAATATATATAACCAAAATAAGAATAAATATAAATTAACATATAATATATTAATATAAAATAAAGGGAAATATAGTATTAAAAATGGGTAAGCAGCGATACATATAAGACAATGCAGGATCAGCGACTAGATTTGAATAAAAAGAAGAAATAAATAAGGCAGCGATTAATAAGCACTCAGTTTAGTTAGTAAAAAGTCAGCGATCAAGTTTATATGAAAGGCAACGATGGTTATAAGGAATCACAACTGTTCAAAAAGGATGCTAGCAAAGGGACGTCACCCTCCATGAAGTCATCTCCCTCCATACAAGGTATGAAGGGAACATAAAGAGGGGGATCTTCGGGAAATATTTAGAGTTTTAGGGGATAATCGTAAAAAATGAGAATAAGAGAACAAGAGGAATAAGAATAGATTGGAGCAGACTAATAAAGGAACGGGAAATAGAATTTGGAAGGCAAATTCATAAATTACAAGAGACTATGGGATTAATTATTACTTTCAGAAATACATTAGGGGAGTAAGTTAATATAATTGCATATATATATATAGATATATAAGTTCAGGTAATGTGATTATTAAATCAAAACCAATTAGAAAAGATTATATATACATACATATATTTATATATCATATACGATTATACAATAATGATGCTTGTAACAATTATTGAGCTTTATAAAGTAATCATGGTTCTTCAGTATGAATATGGATAATAGATTCTTATTCGTCTAATCTATCTTTTGAATAATAAGTTTAGATCGATTAAGGAGACAAAACATACAGACCAGGAAACAAAAGGGAATCAGTTCAGTTCATCACCGCAGATTGCTAGTATCAAATATATCCTATATTCAAGTGTATTTCTGCCATTCATTATCTTACATATGTATAAATATTGACATGCATAATAAAATAATATTTAATGTGTGATTTCTTATGATAGAATAGAAGATATGTTTGACTGTTTGGAACGCACCTTGTAGGAAGGGCCTGGGGTGTAAGCAAAAGGGGTAAACGAGGCTAGTAGGTAGCCAACCAGAGGGCACTTACATTGAGAGCCGAGTTACCCACTTATGGCCCCCACCCAACTCCACAAGGTGGCAAGTATCTTCAAGGGGTTGGGACACTGATGGGGAAAGTTGATACAAGTCGCCAAGGGGGAGGGCTGTGGTATACACCCTCTTAGGCTTGGTATATGGCTTCAGACGGACCCATCATGGCCCCTCTCCCAAAATCCTAATATGTTTACATTGTTGATAATCTATGGATGTGATGTAATTATCTAACCCTCATAAGCATATATATATATATATTTGCATATATTGTTCATATGGTGTTTGCAGGACTCAAACCCAAGATTGCATTAATGAAGAGATTTTAATTGATAAGATGAATCCTAACCCTAGTTGCTGCAATTGGTGTTTAGTAGGCAAATTCTAGGGCAAATCAGGAGATGGACATTACAAAGGCTCCTTGGTCTTCCTGCTAAAACCTCTAAAGAGTAACCATCTTAAGCAAAGTCTCTAATCACAAGAGAACTCCAGCCTCACCCAAGTCTCTAAATATCCATGAGCACCTACCAACAATCAATCCATGCTAAGCTCCAAATGTAACACAAAACCATCATGAAGCTCCCAAGCAAATGACCAATGTACTCAAATATCAAGAGAACCAACAAGACCAATGTCAAAGCTCCAACCACAAAATTAGGAACCCAAACATGACATCATGATCTAACCATCTCCTCCTAGGAGATCACATGCAACAATGCATGCATCTTGGTCTCAAGAGAACTTGTATCATGTCAAATCTCTAAGCTAGCATCAAGAGTAAACCAAGACACAATACCAAAACATGCTCTAAACCAAGAATCAACATCTCCTATCACATGAAGATAACCATCTCCTAATGGTGAACTTGTAAATGTGAAAGAACTCTTCTATAGCAACATGATCTAAGAGCTCTTCCAAGACATCCACAAACACTAAAGAAGGTCATCCATCACCAATGATGAATCCACATCATTGCCAACAACTCCTACTAAACCTTGATATCGAGCTACCCATGGCATCGTGACAACCATCTCCTAAATGAAGATCACCCATGATCCACAAACACTCAATTGCAATCTCAACAACTCCAGAGAACAAGTAGAACCAAGATCTCCAAGCCAAGAAGATACAACCGCCATCAAAACAATAGGAATCAAGCCTACACTGCCAAATCATCACTGTTAAAAGCTCCATTGAAATGTGTAACCAATGAAATGTAACCAAGCTATCATGACATTGGGATAAAACCACATGCTACAAGTTCCAACAATTGACTATCCAAGTACTCTAACCATCCATCCTCTCATCTCAAAACAACATTTCAATGCACAAACAACCAAAGACAAGGTCAACTAACAAATTTTGCATCACCACTGAATTAATCTCGTGGATATAGACAGTCCACATCCAAGTCATCCCATTGTAACCAAATGGTTGGCCGACCCACACAATTGCATAACTCAAAGATCCCAAACAATGAAGCATGCAAACTCATCATCGCATTAGTAACTTGCAAACTAAGATTCAAAGCAGATAATCTTGTAGACATCAAGGCTCAAACACTAAATAAATCACATATTTGATTTTCCAAACATGTTCATAAATGAGTAACCATAGCCAAGGAACCAATCAAGCATTTAGGATATAAGAACAATCTCCTAACACCAAACCAAAACATCACCAAACAACCACATACATGATCATGTTGTGTCAATGCTCAAATGTACCTACATATCCATGACACCATAATCATCACCAATGTTGTACCTGCACTCAACTATCACCAACACGAGACTCCAAGTCTCCACACGTGTCAACCCATGTCCTCAAACTAAAAGACAACCTGTGTACCTATACCATCGAAGACCAACTGTGAAAAACACCTGTAAACCTGTACTAGGAAGTACCAAATTGATAATCAGCTGCACCATCATAAATATCATATAAAAACATGTACTCCCTCAAGGTTTCACCTTTTGACTCGTCCGAATGCTCACACAATCACACCCCGAATCTCAGGCACCTACAAGTGATCAAACAAGTACAAACCTCTTTTTGCATCACAAATTGGGAATCGATCTGATCCAGTGTGTAGTACATTGCACATGCTCTCCAATGCCTATTTGAAATCGAAAGTCCAATTCCATATGCAAAAGTTATGACCAAAGCCATGTAATCGGGAACATGACTTCTAAGCCCCCAAAATTGATGAAAACTGAAAAATCATGAAACCAAACCTGTACCACTGCGTAGTGCTCGGAGAGAGTTTTTCGTCGACTACTAGAAGTCGAAAATCTGACATCTTGAGTGAGTTATACCCATTATAGAAAAAATGCCCAATTTCGATATAGGTGGCGGATCTAATGCACTATTAAAACAAATTTTATTTATTTTCGAAAGTCTTAAAATTTTTAATAGTGGCCACTTAATATGGACTTGATACATATATGAATTTAAATTTAATTTCATATTTGGAGAGGGTATTGACAAGGCAGGGGGTATGGGGTTTACGGACTCCATATCTTCACCCATTTATTTATTTTAATTTTCAATTTTAATATTTTCAAAAAATTTCAAACACATAGGGATTAATTCTTTTACAATTTGTTTTCTCTTTTGCAAAATGGCGATTGTATGGTCGTACAACCGAAGGGGTAATTGGGCAAAAAAAAATTGCATTTTTTCATAGTGGTCAAAATAGAGCAAATTTTATAAGAATCTTTGTTTTTCAGCCATCTTGGATCCAATGGCGATGTCCTTTTTGTTTCAAGAGGTCATATGTGAAACTTCCTCTATAAAACGCTCATACGAAAGCACAATCCAAGAAACTCTTTTGACCCAAATTTCTCAAGCTCCAGATCTGCAATATATCCAACAAATCTGCAAAATAACACCTACACGTGTTCCATACCTTGTATGTCTCAGATCTTCCCTGCATTGCCATGGATTCAACTTTGCACCAAATCTACTCAAACAAAGGTTATGACAAAATCTAGAAGCTCACACCTCCCACAACCATAAAAGCTTTGATTCAACTTCTTAGGAAATAATGCATCAATGGCTAGTTAATTTAATCCATTTCTTACATAACCCATGACAAAAAAACATGCATACAAGCTTACAGAATAACCATAATGGATAGATCAAAATAGACAAGCCACAAGATAACACAAGATATACCCTAGGAAAACTATCAAGGCGGAAAAACCCAGCCTCCAAAAGCATCTATACTCCATCTATTATTCAACAAATAAACAATACTTGCACTTATAGAGTTACAATGAATCCTTTTGAAACATCAAGCCTCTCCAATGCATCCTCAATGTGTCCAAGCATGAATCCACGCATCCCATGCCATGCTTCACATATGCGCTCTTTAGAAAGACTCAATAATATGATAGGTCACTCACCCAACCAACCTTAACCACTAAACATGTGTTTGCTTTTATAGAAGCAAGCTTACACAAATACAACCAAGTGGTAAGATAAAACCATGTGCCACAAAACCATTGACCCCTCATTTAATATTGGGTACTAAGTTCTCACCTTATTAAACACTTTCCCTAAATATTAAACATTATCTTATGTCTCCCATACATAAAATAATAACCCAATGCTACAATACAACTTTACAAGTGGCTCCAAATAATTACCTAGTGTGGCCAAACACACCTCCTAAGTGCACCACAACTAAACAATTATTTAATTGCAACATTATAATAAATCAATTTATGCAATGGTGTGCACTATGCAACACCAAATCCCAACAAATTTGACCTCTTTATTAAAAAATGGAACAATGAAATATTTACTCCCTTTGTTAAGGCTATGTCCATACACCAGCACCTAGCTTGAACTGCTATTCCTGTTATTGCCTTAATACTATAGTAATAATGGCTGTAAATATGATGTGATCATGACTGAAAATTGAAACCAAAAAATTCTATAATGTGGCAGTAAAAGGTCCATAAACCCTGTTATAGTGATCCCCTCTGTATTGTATACTAGATTTTTTAGTTCATTCATATACAGCTGCAATTTGTGTGTGGTTTTGTATAGATTTGAATCAATTTCGACTACAGTTCTATGCCTTATCAGTAATGGAATACTGCAGTCATTTTAATGCCAATGCTATTGCATTACCGAAGTATAGTAATACCATGGTTGTCCTCTACTTAAAGCAATATTTAAAATTGATTCAGAGAGAAATGCATGGTTACCAACTTAATAAAATGCTCTTAAGAGTAATGTGCCCTGCATTATAGAATTCATTGTTTTTCAGATTTTCTACATATTTTCATATTGTAGTTGTAGCCTTTTGGCCTTTTGTTTTATATGCACATTGACAATGAAAATTCAATTGAAAACAATGACATTTTTAGAAATTTGTATGTGACTTATGTTAATTCTCAATTTAAGTATAATGTTATTGAATATGGCTATATAATGAATATGGTGCATGCCTTATCATATGAATAATTGAAATTTTTAATATTTTAAAAAAATTCCTATTTTTTAAATTGCCATCCCCTGCCATCCCCAAAAAAACCTCCCATGCCCTTTCGTCCTTGAAACACATTCCCAAGTTTCCTGCTGTCCCCACCCTGGAAACACTGTGGAACATAGAGAATGAGTGCATATGGAGAAAAAGAGTATTTGCAGGGAATTTGAATATTAACTTATGGGCACAAACGCAGACAAAGTTCTTGACATAGACATCTATAATGAGAGTGGTTCAGGACCAACTGTGCTGATTAAAAGCTATGGGTACATGTTTAGAGTAGGCAGGGAAGTGAAAGAGGGAGTGTGAAAGATAGGAATGGGAGCGTGGCAGGGAGGGCTCTCATTTCTGTCAACAATTTGTTAATGAAATGAACTTCTAGTTTTTTTTACTTTATTTTTCTTTGAATGCTTACATTGGTGGATAAGGACTTTGTGTAGATAAGGTTTCCCATAATTATTTCCTGGGTTAAAAATCTGATATGAATCCAGGTTCAGATCCTTCTAGGTTTGCTCCCTCACTGATTATGTGGCCAGCTGATTAAGAGGGACATTCCACCAGTTGTGTGTCATTTCCTTATTCACCAAACGAAAAAGAGGTCATTTTCAAGGTACACGAATGTCACGCTGGCTCCTAGCACCCCAGATTAAATCACTTCAAGAAACTTTAAAATACCTTGAAATTTTTAGTTATTTTGAGACTTAATCCATGTTTTCAGACTTCCAAGAGATGTTGAGACATTTCCCACGTGTGGAAAATGTCCCTTGGGATCCTAAATCTCCAAACATAAGAGACTTGCTGAATAATTGCTCTAAATATATCATTTTAAATTCTATTCATCTGGGCTCTTGGTGTTTTGCAATGCATCATAGCATATGTTATAAATTATAGCATAAGATTTTCCGCATAGTTCATCTCACATTACAAGCATTTGTGTATTTATAGCAGGTAACTTACATGAAAGCAAGGTTCAACAACCTCCTAAAATAACATGTGGGTTGCAGTATGGGTGGAACCTCTTAGCAATTTTCTACCAATAATAATATCTACCGATATCAAATATTATCTAATACCCTCTCAATGACGAAATGAGATTTAGTCATTAGGTTGGCAGTCTGGTCTAGTATAGAACCAGAAGCCATGGTATACAAGGCTTGAAGAGCTTGATTGAGTCTTGCTACAAATGCAACAACCATCTTCAAGTGAAACTATGGTTGAAATTCAATCTCAAGGGAGTGCATGGGTAACCAGCTCCTGCAAACTCCGAGTAAACTAGAAACAGTGCTGAATATTGGGTTACTTAGCTAGTAGCTAACTTTGCATGCTATCTGTGTTGAGCTGTCTTGGATTTTTCGTTCTTTATTTGTTTGTTGTTAGAGTGATCTAATCTAACTCTAACTACATTTTCATATTGAGTTGGCTAAGCTCAATATATTTAACTGATCGTAACTCTTGAGTAATAAGGCTAAACAGCAATCTGGTGCTGTTTTTATCCTCCAAGGATATGCTTGTGTTGACTTGTTGGACATCCAACAACCGACTCTCAGTGTCAAATGACAGTCCTACTGTCCCCAACTTGGTTCGAAAGAATCGCCTCACAACAATGAAGTCTTCTAGAACATCCGCTCAATTAATGCCCCTACAACACACCACAACAGTGGTCACTTATCAAATGCCTGGAGGTGCAGTATTATGACCTTGTTTGTGGCATGGTCAATCTCGTCACAACATCAATGACCTGGCAGTACTGCTTTTCTCAAGTGCCTCTTACTTGTGGCCTTTCCTAGACATGCTTTAGGCCCTCACCCTTTGTTACATGCCCACATTCTTCACTGAATGTTGCTAGTTTACACTCATCCCAGAATGCCTTTACATCAGCCTATCCTTGAGTAGTATTCCATAACTGTCATCCTTTCAACCATTACAAAGACCAGTTCAGGCCTCAAGTCGCTGAAGTTACTTGTGTGCCTTGGCCACATGAATTCTTCATTTGATGTACTGTAAACTTGGAATATTTCAATTTCTCCTTGCTCCCTGACCTTGACCCAGTTCCTATGTTGCTGGTTCAGGTCCGGTGGTTTGTCTTTTTTCCCCTAGTGTTAGGTTTGGCCATATATATATATATATATATACATATGTTGATACCAGGGGAATTGGTAGCTCAGTGACCTGGAACAGCTACTCTCAGCTCTCTGAACTCTACAGGGTGAGTAACTATAACCCTTGGGCAGCACACAAATGCCTCACTCAATGTGTTGTGGATAATTTGGGATTTGAAACTGAGATTCGCATGATGATTTTCAAAGTGCCTGACTGTTCAGCTCTATCCCTGGGGGCTACAATATATATAAAATATTTTAATATACATTATTTGCACAAAATGTACAAAATTAAATACAACGCAACTGATAATTAATAATTCAATCTCAATTGTCAAATGCTAAAGATAAATCAAAATGGTTTATATTAGTTCATGTGCACATGTAAAATCAATAGAAATCATTCTGTTGCTCTTCATTGAGAGCATCAATGTCATCAGCTAGTTTGTTGGAAGGACAAGCAGTGCTAGTGTGAGTCCCAATAGCTTTACCATGCAAACAACACCGTGTAGCAACCTTGTGTGCCTCATTTTTGATCAAGACTAAGGAAAGTTGTTAGTTAGGGTCAAGGTTTTATTATTTTTTTGGAATCCCAAGTAGATTTTCCCATGTTATGTCTGAATGTACCCAGGCTAATTCCAGAGACCTGGGGCAGGACCCTGGGCTAACCCAGGCTGGAACCAGAGCAGAATTAGATTCCCAACTGGATCAGTTTCAATTCAGCAAGGGTTCGTGCTGAACCTGGTGACATAGCCCAGTTCTATCCATCCCTAATGGATGAGACACTTTCCTCTTTCTACTGCCATAAGTCAATTCAAATTTTTTCAAGCAATCTATTACATGCTTGCAGGAAACTGTTTGTCAGGAAAATACGCCCATCAATCTTGACTGCCTATTATGTAGACAACTTGGTATAAGTACCATAACGGAGCTCTATTACAAGATGCAATCACATGACAAACTCCAGATGAAACACAATGTGCTATAAACCTCCTAAAATTAGCTCAACAATCAAACATGATATTGATTATTTGACTCCATATCACCCTAAACAAGGGTCTTTGGATTTATTCAAGTGATGCATTGCCTTGAAGAATATCTAGTCTCTTGGTTGAAAGCTCATGGCCAAAGCCTTGCATAGAAAACATATCAAAGATAAGGAGACATGAGTCACCAGGGATTTATTGCTCTAGCTGTAGAGCACTAGATGAGATAAGCCAGATAGGTCACACATGACCCTGACAAGCATTACCACCAGCCTAGCATATTCTTCCAACCTACAAAGATAAGGAGACATGAGTTACCAAGGATTTATCACTCTTAACTGTAAACCACTGGATGAGATAAGGCAGTTGGGTTACACGTGACCTGGAAAACCATTACCACCAAGATAGCATATTCTTCCAACCTACAATCCACCAACATAATTAATGCAGAGCCCTCAGCCAATGTCAATGATTCTCATATTCGAATAATTCCAAATGTCTATACTATCACTCAGATCAGAGGTTCAACTTCTGCTACCCAATATCTCATTGCTTTCACTGCCATCTTTGTCACACCTTGATGGCCCAATACAGCTGTTAGGCATGGGTTCCATTTCCTTTCCCTTTTCCTGTAAGATATGCTTTTGGATCTTCCCCCTAATAGTTTTTAGGCAAGGGGCCAGATAACACCACTGGCTTAGGAATCATATAACAAAGGAGTTGAGGTCAATGATAATTCATACTATCCTCACCTAATCTATGCTTTTCATCACTGCTAGAAGAAATTTGTAATGTTATAAAGGCATGAAGGCATGAGTGGACTTGCCCCACTTTCCATCCTATGGAGCACATATTTGAGTGGCCCCATGATCACCATCACTCCCACTACAACCATGGTCAATTGAATTCGTTGAACATAGATGAAGAGAAGATGCATTCTATTTTGCTTTTCAGAATGATTTTATTATCATCCTTTGCAAAGTTTCAAGAAGCTCCTAATCCTGAAAATGTTCCATTCGCACACATTTCTCCAACTCCTCCCTGGGTCCAAGCAAAGCTCTAGCTCTAAAACAGTAAAACTCTTTAGCAGTGACTTATCTATCATCTCATCAGATATTACAGTGACTTAGCTTTCCCCTTTCCTCCAGCTGACTGTTGATTACTGTCATCCTCAATTTGAAAGGATGACCTCTTTTTCTTTATTTTTACCAACACATGTACAGGGACATTTGAAGGTGCATCCTCTGTAATACTCTGTAAAAAAGCACAAAATGCAGCTTTGGTTGCAGCAAATTGAACAAGTTCGATAAAATCATCAGCCCCTATAGTTACCTTATCATTATGCTTATTGGCTTTAGTTCTAGACTCTAAAACAGATCCTTCCCAAGGAGTGATCTCATCATTCTTCCCTTATTGATGTCCTGGATTAACTGGTCAAAACCCCTGAAATCATGTGTGTCCACTTGTACTGGAGTGGCACTTTCACAAAATTAAACTTTAGACTTCGTACTCCAGCTCTAAGAAATTTCATAATGTGTCTTAGTCCCTCATCTTCCAGTTCTGTTTCAATGTTTGACATCCAGAGAATCATTTCCAATGTTTAGCAGTGACTTATCTATCATCTCATCAGATATTACAGTGACTTAGCTTTCCCCTTTCCTCCAGCTGACTGTTGATTACTGTCATCCTCAATTTGAAAGGATGACCTCTTTTTCTTTATTTTTACCAACACATGTACAGGGACATTTGAAGGTGCATCCTCTGTAATACTCTGTAAAAAAGCACAAAATGCAGCTTTGGTTGCAGCAAATTGAACAAGTTCGATAAAATCATCAGCCCCTATAGTTACCTTATCATTATGCTTATTGGCTTTAGTTCTAGACTCTAAAACAGATCCTTCCCAAGGAGTGATCTCATCATTCTTCCCTTATTGATGTCCTGGATTAACTGGTCAAAACCCCTGAAATCATGTGTGTCCACTTGTACTGGAGTGGCACTTTCACAAAATTAAACTTTAGACTTCGTACTCCAGCTCTAAGAAATTTCAGAATGTGTCTTAGTCCCTCATCTTCCAGTTCTGTTTCAATGTTTGACATCCAGAGAATCATTTCCAACGGTCTTTCTGAGGTGAAGCCATTTGCTACATTATTTGGTAATTTACAATGGGACACGTTGCAGCTCTTGCTGTTTCTATATCTTTTCTAAAGAGCTCAGCTGTAATGCTAATCCTTCTCTTCCAGCTGGCTGCATCTCCACTATATTTCTTCACAGATGCTGCAGCATCAGCCAACACTGTGGCCAAAGTTACTGTCACATGGGAAGCAGCATTCTTGGCTGATGCACCACTGGTGCCTCTACCAGCAATGCTGCCCTTGATAGGGAACCGAGCTAATAGTGATCAGAGGTCTACTCTCAGCAATTGTGTGACAAAAATCTCTGCAAATGAAGCTGCAACCTCGATTAATTTGAGCTGAAAGAATACAAGGAATATATAGGCATGTTATATGCCAAAATTACAAGATTTGAAATATATTTCAAAATGTCAAATTTGTTGAAAGAATACAAGGAAATATATAGGCATGTTATATGCCAAAATTACAAGATTTGAAAGATATTTCAAAATCTCAAATTTGTTGGATAAAAACCAACGGGAGGATCTAATAAAAAACAAATTGAAATATACAGCTAGCCAACTTAAGCTAACCTCCTAACAATTAACATTCTTACCTTTATACATAGGATCGGATGGTAATAAAATAATAGAAAATAACTTAGCCTAGGTCCTAATATCCAATGCATTAGAAACTTACATAGTCTAAGTTAGAATATCCCAGGCAATACTTCATGAATCCTCATCATGAAATGAAGCAGGACAGAACTTCCACAATTAATCGATTCTATTTCCAGCGACACCAATATGGGTACAACATAAATCTTGGCCTAAGTAGTGATAGGAGATTACGCCAGCATACAGATCTGGAGATATTTTTGGCAGCATAACAGTACCTGCAATACAACTATATAAGTACCAAATAAATAGAAGGAGCTCAAATTATAAAACAAGAGTTGTTTTCCAAAACCATGAACCAAACCCATGACCCAAAAATGGCACCATATTCCATGCACAAATTCTAATGGCATTTTCCAAAGGATGGTCTTAGGTTATTTTCAGTGTATTCTCTTAATTTGTCATAATCCATTATAACATGTCATAACCCCATCCTCAATTTGGGTGCTCCATTTTGGCTCCATTATCTCCATTTAGAGATGCTCTATGATGTGTCATAAATTGATCAACAAGTCAAGTTAACAATGTAACTCCCTTCTTACATGCTCGTATTTGTCATAGAATTGGCATAAGATTTCTTACGCATCTTACAATGTCATAAGATGCTTTTAGTCATTTCCATGACATTAGATGTTCTTTCAACTTATTACATGGATCATATATTACATTTACAAATGGCATTATTGGCCAAGTCAAAGTGTGACACCCTTTTCCATGAGGCCACAATAAATAAATACACATTAAATAATAAATCCAACAGCAGGTTGCAAGGTGTAGGACACCTAAAACCAACACAGCATTCCTCTTAAGAATAATAACATTTAACTCCATTGCATTGATAATAGAAGGAAGAAGGTGAGAGAATAACTGGTGAGAAATTGATGTAGTCTAGGTAGGGAGGTCAAATGAACAACAGCCTAAACGTAGCAGCCTAACACTCACCAATACATGCACACACTAGAGGGAAGCAAAGACAATCATTCATTGTATTAAATTGGAATCTTCTTGCAATTGGATTGCAAACATGCATATAGCACATACAAGCCTACTGATTACATAGTTCAGAAATAAACCAATGGATTGTTTTATTGTCCAGGAGTAATGAGCTACACCTTAAATTCCTCATCTTTGTTGTCCCCTATCTCGATTCTTCTCTTTTCTTCCCTCTCTTTCTTCCTTAGGAGGATTAACTCTCTAGCCCTCGGTCTGCTTCCTTCACTACTTGGAGGATCAACCTCTTTCCTCATCTATGCTCTCTCTCAAAAGTAACAACTCTGCCCGCCAAAGAAGGATCCCCTTGCTTGGAAGGTGGATAGTAATTCCATTAAAAGCCAAGAAATCATGCCACCCCATTATTAATAATAATTGTTGGCCGCCAAGAAATGGACATACCATTCACTCAAAGAAGTTGAATGGTCACCAACCGATAACATCCTTAGTAAAATGCCACCCAAAATGCATATAAAGGGATGCCACACCAAGAAATGTTGACAATCAAAGCTAGGAAGAATAAATAGCTATGTTACCGAATCATCACATATCTAGGCCAATTCCGGGTATGAAACGTCCCGAAATTGGATCTTGGTTCGAATCGTCTATGGATTCGACTAGGGTACGATTTTTTCTTGTAGGAAACGTTTTTGAATTTTATAGGTCAAATTCGATCGACTCTAGCGATGAAATGGGGATTCATAATGATTCCTGAGTGTTTCATTTGCAAACACAATTTTTGAAGGGCATTTTTTCCTCCCTTAACATTGTTGCGACACAACCCACCGTCAGATATCTCATTCTAGTTCTATCTCAAGAGGGAGAAGCATCATTATTATCCGCCTTTGCAGTCTGTAAAAGGAGTTCTGAGTAAGGGAAGAGAAGTGGGAAGTTATTCACTAGGGAGGGATTGAGCAAGGAAACAAAAGAAAATATTTAGACAACTTTAATAGAATATTATTTAATATCTTTTTCAATTTATAAGGATTTTATTATATATAATATGATTTTTAGGAATTATTAATATTACAATAATTATTAATTTATTAATGAAGATTATGTTAGAATATTATATTCTACAATTGTTTAATGGTCAACAGTAATAGGTAGTTAGAAGTAGGTCATTTATTAAATGACTATAGTGCTGCTACAGTGCTTTGTATTATCTATATATTGTACTCTTTTCTTGAGTAATATCATCACATTCGCTCAGTTCATTTTATGAACATGGTATCAGAGTCGACTAGGGTTTCTGGGCACTTTTTAAGAAAAAATTTGTGGGCTTTTCATAGCTGTAATTCGAAATTTTCTGTGTCTTTTGAAAAGCTCAGCCAAAAAATTACGTGGGGAGATTTGTAGACCTCTGGCCGCGATTTTCCATCTCCTGGGCGAATTTTTTATTTCTACAAATCACGACCTCTGCTGGGAGTATTATTTTTCCTGCAACCCGCGTGCTTTGCTGTCCTGGGCGCGTGACCTTTTACAGACGTGTTTTTCGCGTTTTTTCTGAGTGCGTGTTTCCTGCTCCTGGTTGCGCTTTGTCTTTGGCCGCGTGTTTTTGTGAGACGCGTTTCTGAGTTCTTTGCGCAATTTATAGTCGTCCTCAGACTCTTTAAACCCACATTTTTTGACGATGAATCTGAGCGCGTTTTTTCAGTTTTCTGACCATTCTTGGACGCGTTTTTGTTCTTCTTCCTGGTGGCCTAGGGTTTTGCCCTCAGTGTGTTGTGTTTTCAGAAAATTTCGTGCCTATTTTCTGCAATTTTTTTGGTCTTCAATGGCGGCCTAGGGTTTTGCAAACTCGTTTAGGGTTTTGACTTGTTTTTTCCACTCGAAAAATTATTGTGCTTGCAGATTCCTTCTGGGTTTTTCGAGATCTCAACTGGGTTGGTCTCCATTTTTTCTGGGTACCTCGGTTTTCGTGTCTCGAAATTTGTGCCACTGGGTGTTGACGAAAATTTCTGGGTAGTCAGGAAATTTTTTGGGTTTTCAGCATTCTTTTCTAGGTATTCTTCCAATCTTCTAGATTTCATCATCAACGTGCCTCGAAATCTGTGCTAGGGTTTCATACTTAAATTTGTGCTTTTTTTAATTTTCGTTTTGCCTTCACCAGTTTGACCTCAAGGTACATGATGGCATCTCTGACGAATATAAAGCTCGAAAGCAACCAGAAGTTCAACGGGAAGAATTACAACTCCTGGAAGCAGCGCATGCTCACGATCTTTGAATATCGTTGCCTCGATTAGATCATTTTGGGGAACTCAGCTCGTCCCACTATAGTCGGAAAGTTCCAGGACAAATGGGATGAACGCAACCGGGAAGCCGTTATGCTCATCAAACTCTCAGTCACGGATGAGCAGCTACCTCAGGTACTGTTTGGCAAAACTGCTTCAGAAATTTGGGATCATTTGAAGGCACTTCATGAAACCTCCGACAAGAGCAAAGCGTTCTTTCTAAAGAACATGCTCTTTTCCATCATGATGGATGAGAAAATGTCCTTACAAGAACATCTCACGAAGATTAATGATATTCGTGATCAGTTGGAGGCGATTGGTCGAACAATGGAGGAAGAAGACATGGTCATCATTACTCTGAAGAGTCTTCCGCGTTCGTATGAGCACTTCATCGAGACGCTGAATATCACCTCCACCAATGTTGATCTCAAATTTGAAGATCTTTGCAACAAGCTCTTGCAGCAGGATCGATGGCGACAACAGTTTGGAAGCAGTACTAGTTCAACCTCCATAGAGCAAGCGTTCTCTGCCAAATCTTTTGCTAAGAACAAAGGGAAGGCTCAATCTTCTCAGCCGAAAGGCTCTAGTTCTTCTCAGGACAACAAAAAGAAGAACGTTTAGTGCAATTATTGCCACAAATATGGTCACATAAAGGTTGATTGTCGAATTTGGATGGCTTCTGAACAAAAGAAGCAAGGAGGGTCTCAACAAAAGGCAAATGTCGTAGAGCACATTGAGCAGAAAGAGTCTGCATTCTATGCTTTTATGGCCAAGAGAATTGCAAATCCAGTCCAATCTTCTGCCTGATATATTGATTCTGGGGCTTCTCGACATTTTACTCATCGTCGAAATTGGTTCACCAAATATGAACCATTCATTGATTCAGTGATCTTTGGAGGCGGTGAAGAGTACACAGTTGTCGGTAAGGGCAATGTTCAGATACACTCTGGAGGAAGAAATTTACTCTTTCTTGATGTCTACTATGTTCCAGGCATGGAACATAACCTTCTCTCCATCAGCTAGATCATGAAGCATTGACCCCAGTTGGATGTTATTTTCAATTCGTCCACTTGCAGCATTGTTGATAAGGCGACTCGTACTAAAATTGCTATGGGACTTGAGGATCATGGTCTATATAGGCTTACTGATTCCAATGATTCTCAGGAGCATGCTCTGGCAGCAAGGAGTACTTCCATCAACAAACTTTGGCATCGGCGTTATGGGCACTTGAATGTGCACTATCTCTCTCAACTGTCTCAGGAGGGTTTGGTTGCTGGTCTACCTGAGATCCAAACTCAAAATCATGGAGTTTGTGGAGCTTGTCAAGCTGGAAAGCAGCATCAGACACCGTTCTCGGATGGTGATTCTTGGCGAGCCTCCAAGGTACTTCAATTGGTTCACGCTGATGTATGTGGACCAATGAACACTCCATCTGTTACTGGGTCCTGGTACTTTTTACTATTTGTTGATGATTTCAGTCGAAAAATGTGGGCGTATTTTTTGAAACATAAATCAGATGTGTTTAGTACATTTCAGCAGTATAAGGCCTTGGTTGAGAAAGAATCAGGTTCTCACATTGTCACTCTAAGGTCAGATAATGGGGGGGAGTTTTGTTCTGCTGACTTCTCTTCTTTTTGTGCTCAACACGGCATCAAACGACAACTCACCACACCATACACCCCTCAGCAGAATGGTGCTGTTGAACGTAGGAATCGCACCATTATTGAAATGGCTTGTTCTATGTTGGAGTACAGAACTGTACCTAAGAAATACTAGGCTGAAGCAGTTTATATTGCCGTCTACCTCCTGAATCGGTCACCTACACAAGCCGTTAAGAAGATGACTCCAGAAGAAGCCTGGTCAGGACGTAAGCCTAAAGTGGGCCATCTGAAAGTCTTTGGTTCTACAGCTCATGTATGGATTCCAAACGCCAAGCGTGCCAAGTTGGAATCCAAGAGCCAGAAGCTTATGTTTACTGGTTACAGCGACAATCACAAGGCATACAGGTTGATTGATGTGGAGACAGATCGTCTCATATTCAGTCATGATGTTGTGATTGATGAGACTACTTGTCCATTTGTTCCTCCTACCAGCCTTGAGGATCAACCTATGAAGGTTCCTGATGATGGTGTTCGTCTTCCTCTTGGTTCCCTTGATGGGAGGGCTTCAGAGCATTCTGACTCTGAAGATGAGGAGTCTACTGGTCATGCTATAGCACCACCTGATCTTCCTCAGGATTCACATCCAGATGACTTTGTTCCCGAAATCCCAGATGATGTTGTTTCTCCTATTCCAGATGTTGGTACTTCTACTTGTCGGCCTAAGTGGTGGCTCAAGACTATCAGTGATCTTCATAATGATGAACTCATTGAGGGTATGTCAGCTCATAGAATGCGCAAGCAGCAAAACACAGTCAATTATGCTCTTCTGGCCAACATACACAGCATCTATGAGCCTCAGACATATTCAGAGGCTAAAGGAATTCCCGAGTGGGAAAAGGCTATGCAGACAGAATACCATAGTCTTCTGAAGAATCACACTTGGGATCTCTCTGATCTTCCTCCTGGGAAGAAACCTATTAGCTGCAAATGGGTTTATAAGGTCAAGTATCATGCCGATGGCACTTTGGATAAATACAAGGCAAGATTAGTTTCTCGGGGATTCACACAGCGGGAGGGCATTGACTACGAGGAGACTTTTGCTCCTATTGCGAAGATGAGCACAATTCATCTTCTTCTCGCTATTGCAGCCCAATTCGGATGGACAGTTCATTAGATGGATGTTAAGAGTGCCTTTCTCAACGGTGAGTTGCAGGAAGAAGTCTACATGACGCAGCCTCCTGGTTTCAAGGTTGCCGGCAAAGAACAACAGGTATGTAGGCTCGTGAAAGCACTCTATGGACTGAAACAGGCTCCTTGTGCATGGTATATCAAGATTGATCAGTACTTGGTTGATCATGGTTTTCAGCGCAACCCTTCTGACACTAATCTGTATGTCAAACACTCTGGTGATGATATTCTTTTTCTTGTTGTCTATGTTGATGACTTGATTAGTACTGGCAGTTCAACACATTTGATTGAAGCAATCAAACAAGACTTGTGTCAGGCTTTTGACATGACATATTTGGGGCTTCTCCATTATTGTTTGGGTATTGAGGTTTGGCAGACCGCTGGTGGCATCTTTATCTCTTAGTCTAAATACGCTTGGAGTCTGCTTAACAAATTTCGGATGCAGGATTGCAAACCTGCCTCCACACCTATGGAGAAGGGGCTGAAGTTATCAGCCAACTCTGATTCACCTTCGGTTGATGAAACGACATTCAGGCAACTAGTGGGCAGTCTCATCTACCTCACTGCCACTAGACCTGACATCAGTTTTGCAGTGAGCTACATTTCTCGCTTCATGACAGCTCTGAAAGCTGATCATTGGCTTGCAGTGAAGCGAGTGCTGAGATATGTTAAAGGCACTTCAAATTATGGCATTCTGTATGGCAGATGCAAGGACCAAAGCTGATTGGTTATATAGATTCAGATTGGGCAGGTTCAGTGGATGATCGAAAATCTACTTCTGGATATGTATTTAGTTTGGGTACAAGTGCTGTAACATGGACTAGCAAGAAGCAAGAAGCAGTGGCTCTTTCCTCGACCGAAGCAGAATATCGAGGAACCGTCAAAGTAGCATGTGAGGCAGTTTTGCTTCGTCGGATGCTTTCTGACATGCGCATGTCACAAGCAGGTCCTTCTCCCTTGTACATTGACAATCAAGGGGTCCTCAAACTGGCCAAAAATCCAGTCTTCCATGAACGTACCAAGCATGTCGAACTTCATTGTCACTACATCCGCAAGCTGGTAGAAGACGGATCAGTTCAGCTGCAGTATGTTCCAACGGTGGATCAGACTACAGATATTCTCACCAAGTCTCTGAGCCCAGATAAATTTGTCAAATTCAGGGGGCAACTTGGTGTTTTTGACCGATTGACCATTAAGGGAGGGTGTTAGAATATTATATTCTACAATTGTTTAATGGTCAACAGTAATAGGTAGTTAGAAGTAGGTCATTTATTAAATGACTACAGTGCTGCTACAGTGCTTTGTATTATCTATATATTGTACTCTTTTCTTGAGTAATATCATCACATTCGCTTAGTTCATTTTATGAACAGATTATTGTTTATTAAACTTAAGTTATTGGTATATTACATACATATATATTTTTTAGATTGCAGGAATTGGTCAGGTATCCACCCCCCTATAAACTGTAGTGTGCCTGGTAAACTTTTTTCATGTGACTGGTGGCGCTGGCATGACATGCTCCTCCGGTACCACGGGTTTGGGGGGAGACTATTCCTCGTGACCTCTTGCCTGCAACAGGATGCATGTCGTATTGAATGGTATCTATATTAGAGGGTTTTGAAAAATAGTTTTATCTATAGTTGACATAATATTCCTATCCTGCTTTGATTTTTTCAATATTTATTATTAATATTTAACATGTTTAAAAATATTTATAATATAATATAGCTTTATATTAATTTTTAGGGCTACAAATATGTATATATTAATGATTTTATATATTTTTTGTATGTACGTCTCAAGAATTTACCTATACCTATTCCAATTCAGTAACTTAGATTATTAATACTGTATATATAATAAATATTATATATGTTACCAATAGTTTAATAGTTAATTATTAATACTGTGTATAATAAATATTATACATATTATATATTAATAATGTATATATAATTATTTATGATTTTTATATGGTTTTTTGTACTGACGTACCCAAACCCCCCTCAAATTCCGATTCGGCAACTTAGATAAATAGCTGTCAATGAAATATTTTGTTGCCCTAGTGTTGTCAAGTCAGGAAAAGATAAAAGCATGGCCCTTTTTAGAAGTCACTTGCCTATCAAGAAGGAAAAAAATGGCTCTTGCCAAAGAAAAGGAAGTCCAATGGTTGCTCTAATCTGAGATGGCTGCCAAAGACTAGAAGCACTCGATCACAAGGGGCATGCGAACATTCATGGTTCCAAACAACACAGATGTCACAGCCCAGGAAGAAAGAGAAACCACCAGCAAAGTACAAGGTGGTTGCAGACTTAATTGTTGCCACATCATCATAAAAGGGCAAACTCAACAAAAGCAAGAATACTTAATTGCTTATGAAAGGTAAACTACCTTCATTCAATCTTCTGCCCCAAACAACTTTTCAATTGTTGAAACAATAATGATTGTCCAATAACGATCCCAATAGAAGAATGTTATGTTGGTGAGCTGTATAAAGTTGGGAAAACAACCCTTAAGAGACCTTATACCATTTAGGTGCAAATCTTAACACCTATAACAACTTATAGGTACCCTGTAGCTGACATATACCATAGTTACAGGTAGTTTGTGGCCTTAGAGAACCCCTGTAGGCAACTTATAATCAACTTATAGCAGTCTTCTAAGTAGACATGTTTGCTGAAAAAGCCTACCAGACAAACAACAACCAAAACATTGAAACAGATATTTTTTCAGGTGATGCAAGATTGCTTGTGGACTGGGATGCTCTTGCATTTGAAATCCATTAGGCCCAAGAGGAAGTGAGCCTTCTGGTGGAACAAGGGATGAAATGGCTGAACCCTTAGCATATAGATGACAACATACTTCAAGAAGTGCAGAAGAACATGTTGTAGAAGGTGCTAACAAAATATATGCTACAACTAAAGAAATGTCTTTGGATTGCCAAAATGTCCACCACGGAAATGAAAATGTGCCTTGGATGCAAGAAAATTGTAGTGAATATAAGGTGCACATAGCCTGGCAAGTGTGTAGAACAACTCTTTGTAATGTCCCCTTTCTAGCTAGTGGTTTGGGATTTTGAGGTTAGCCTATGACTATGGTTCCCGTAGGCTAGCGAGACGTTTAGGGAACTTATCGGGGAGATTCAGGCTTTTCAGTAGGCATGATGTTTCATTCTGGCTTATTCAGCTCAGTGTTCTAGCATTCGGTTGGCTGTTCGAAGGCTTTTCAGGAGTTCACCATTGATACTTGCTATTTATAGTAAGTAATATTAGGCTTTGTGACGGCACACATGCAGTTGGTAGTGGTGATGGGACACTCTCAGGAGATGATTGCTAGACTTTGGCCAGGAGTTATTGAATTAATAAGTCACGTTACTTTAATGATATTCCATTATTAAAGTGACTTATTAATTTAAGGTTATAAAGTTACTTTGATAAAGTAATAAAGTAACTTTATTAAAAGAATTCATTTTGAGTCACTTTATGAATTTTTAAGTGAAAAGGGGCGCTTTTCAATGTTAGTTTTAGGATCAGAAAAGAAAGCAATCAGAAAATGCAACACATAAGACAATGAACACAACCAGATACCCTGGGAAAACCCTCCAAACTTGAAGGGAAAAAACCAGCAAATATGTCTCATATATTTAGGAATAAGAGCAGAAATCTGCTTACAACTCAAGCCCAACACAAGGCCGAATTTGATACAATGAATAATAGCACCTCTCCTAGACACAAATGATATGAATCTCCTTGAAGTCGATCTGCTGCTTCAATTAGAAGATATGCTGCAAAGTGCGAACTCCCTCTAGGAATGCGAATTATGAAGAATGAATTGATTGCCAAATGAATGATTATCATCTTGTATTTGTAGGCAAGGATGTGACTCTTCATGAGATAGGTCGGCTTAAGAAGACATGACTCTTGATATTAATTAAGTCGGCTTGAATTAATTAATAAACAAATATTAATTGTCTTCTAATGAATTCACATCCTCTCATGTCGGTGATAAATGAAGCACCTCTTCATTTGAATATAATATTAACAATTCAAATAGCCGTTAGGCCATAATTTGAATTGCCTTCAATAAGTCGTTCTAAATTGGAAGTAGCAACCCAACGCTGCTTAATAACATCAACACTCCCTCTCAGCTAGGGAGGATACTTCCAGTTGAATAAGACATATCACCTCATTGTGATGTCAACCACAATGGCTACACCCATGTGTGGAAAGGAAAGATATCACCTCATCATGATATCGGATATCACCTCATCGTGATATCAACCATCATGGCTACACCCATGTATGGTATGTACAAGTGCTCATCACTCAACGTGATGTTGTCACCTCATCGTGACATTCACCATGGCTCTCCCAGAAGGTGAAAACACAAGTACAAGAAAATCATCACGGACTCTCTCACGTGATGTTGTCATGGAGTCACACACATGACATCCACCATGGCTCCCCCAGAGGGTGGAAACAAGGGCTTTCACCTCAAATCTCAAAGAGAAATGCATTAACAAGGGCTTGCACCTCAAATCTCTCTCAAAGAGAAATGCATTAGCAAGATCACTGATACTGAAACTCCCTCTCAGCTAGGGCTTCATTCTCCATCATACCAAGCTTGACTCGAAAGTACACAAACTCTTATCCTAGAGAGAGGCTTGGTGAGAATGTCCGTCGTCTACTCATCAATGTTGATATACCTCAACCATATCTCTGAAATAATGTTATTTGATCTCCACATGCTTAGTTCTGTCATGAAACACTGGAATGACAGAAAGCTTCTCACAACTTTGATTATCACAATGGATGACAATCGGCTCCAATGATTGCCCAAACAATCTTGCAAGGAGCTTACGAAGCCACACTGCTTCTCGAGCTGCCATACATCCTGCAATATATTCTGCCTTTGCAGTGCTCAGTGCCACAAAAGACTGCTTCCTGCTACACCAGGAAATCATCGCAAACCCTAACCATCTTCTTCAGGTTCAATAGGCTCCCTCTGAATCTTCAAGTAATTGCAACAACCTTCTGACCTCTTCATCCAAGATTGCCTGCAACACTTGCCTTAGAGAATATTTTTCAGAGCACAACTCTAAAACTGTAGAGAGTTCAGGATTGTCCTCTTCGACCTCATTCAAGAACTCTCTATTCTGAATAGGTTTGCAGAACTACCAATGTCAAATTCAAATGATTGTCTTCAGCAATTCTGATCTCAATAGCTGAAGGGATCCTCTAAGGATTCAACACCTAGCCTTCCAATACAGTAATCTTTACTACTTCTCAAAGAGTTACAAAACTCCCTCTTGATCCCTGCTTTAGAAATTGCAAAGAAGACTTCTGGAAGTGAACTCCCTCTAGCCATCAACTCAGTCCCATGGCTGCAAGTTGTGACTTCATGTTTGATCATTTCTTTGGTCGGCATGAATTCCTCTCAAGATGCCTCAAGCTTTTCATCACTAAGTAATCTCTCATCACCTTCTTGCTCCTAGATCTGTCCTGGAAGCATTTTAGAGAGAGATTACTAATAGTTTATAACTATCTAAAGAAATATCATACAAAGTTTACTATCTCAAGTTATAGCAATAACTTGCAACGAATAATTTGAATCTTTAAAGATCTTATGTTAGTGAACACAATTCAAGAGAAACCACGATCTCTCTTTACTAATCACACATGATCCAAATAAATGATATAACAAAAATTCAGCCTAGAAAGGTGATTTCAAAGAACACTTATCTCTTTAAATATTCAGATAGATGCAATTACTGGACACAGTATAAAACGTTGCTCTTGCGCTCAGATCAGTCCACCATTTTCAATGCTTGAACACAGGCCCTTTGTAGGGTTAAATTTGAACATGGTCCTTGACCGTTTAAATTTACGATGCACTCCGTTTTTAGCTGCAATCCACTGGATTATGAAACGGATGCAGCACGCTTACTAGCAACACCCAAAGAGTTAGAGATGGATAAGATCATCACTCATAAACTTTATCAGATCTGTACAACTCAGCAGACTGAATTTCACATAGAAATATAAACAACAACAAAAGAACAAATACTTATCTTGATGAAATCAGACTCTCCTTTTTAGGTCTGCACTTTTCTTGATATAGGACTTCTCGATTTGCTCCGCGCTTAGCAATGGCGTTGCCCCTAATTAATTCCAAGCAAGATCAATATTACTCTCCAAGTGATGTTAGGCTGATCGTCATCACATGTTCTATGCCCTAACCTTAGTCCATGCTGACGCATACAACCAAGATCACAGATATCCAAATACTCCTTAAGTGTTGTACTTAAGTGCTATTTCAAGTCACACTTATGTTTCCCGAGATACTGAATCCCATCATGAGAGCTACATAGACCTGTCCAAATGACCTGAAACTCCTAATATCAGGTTTTTTTTTTCATGGATTCTAAAATAGGAGAGATTTACGGATTGGATAGATTACTGTCTATCATACTCCAACATAGCAAACATATATCCAACTAGAGATATCGCCAATTGGAATCAAGATAGTCGGCAATATAGAATATTCTGGGAGTGGTGAAAAGAGGCGACACTACTTTTGGAATTATAACACTCAATCAAAATCTCCATGACACTCGAGAGAATACTGCGATATGAAATACAAGAAGCAAAGGGTTGCAATGCCTCGGTCGCTATAACTAAGTATTCGTTCCCGACTGAGGCTTCCGATGCAACTAAATTTCAACGATGCTCAGAATGCCGCAAATTGAAGTCTTCAAGACAAGCGTTTAGACAATCACCAGCCCGACGAAATTGCAACTATTGTGGATCTTCCAGAACGGATGGCCAGAGGAGAGCGCGATGATGAATTGCGATCCTGTAATAGGACCCATGCGATTTGAGGGACATCAACCCCTGCCGACTGAGGATGACTCTCAAAATGCACGACCACAGGTGAGATGAATTTCAGCTCCTAATGGCTCCAGAAAAATTAAAGTATCGCCTTCAATGATGAATTAACTGACAAAGATGAAATTCGGGATGCTCTTCAATTCCTTTTACTCAACTGAAGTTTTCACAACTCCTGTGATTTCCTCTAACACTAATTCGCACAAATGGCACTAGGTCAGATTTGAAAGACCATCCATGGCTATTGCCCAGACCAAAACATTTCAAAAACTGCTTAACAATTCTGATCAGATCTTGCATAAACCCGCTCTGATACCATGTTAGTTTTAGGATCAGAAAAGAAAGCAATCAGAAAATGCAACACATAAGACAATGAACACAACCAAATACCCTAGGAAAACCCTCCAAACTCGAAGGGAAAAAACCAGCAAATATGTCTCTCATATATTTTGGAATAAGAGCAGAAATCTGCTTACAACTCAAGCCCAACACAAGGCCGAATTTGATACAATGAATAATAGCACCTCTCCTAGACACAAATGATATGAATCTCCTTGAAGTCGATCTGCTGCTTTAATTAGAAGATATGCTGCAAAGTGTGAACTCCCTCTAGGAATGCGAATTATGAAGAATGAATTGATTGCCAAATGAATGATTATCATCTTTTATTTGTAGGCAAGGACGTGACTCTTCATGAGATAGGTCGGCCCAAGAAGACATGACTCTTGATATTAATTAAGTCGGCCTAAATTAATCAATAAACAAATATTAATTGTCTTCTAATGAATTCGCATCCTCTCATGTCGGTTATAAATGAAGCACCTCTTCATTTGAATATAATATTAACAATTCAAATAGCCGTTAGGCTATAATTTGAATTGCCTTCAATAAGTTGTTCTAAACTGGAAGTAGCAGCCCAATGCTGCTTAATAACATCAACATTCAAGACAAACATAAAATATTAAAATATTATTCCAAGGCAAGTTGGTGTGGGTTTTTGAGTGAGAAGATACTAATATTTTATTGTTTAAAAAAGCAAAACCCTAATCTTGGGCGTGGATTTGGAAAAGCATAAGGAGAGAAAAGAAGTTTGTTTTTCATCATCCAAGTTTATCATTCAAAAACAAAAAACTGAGCATAGGGTTGTAGGTATGAAGTTTCAAGCTGATCTGAGTATGGAAAACCTCGATTGGGACAAGATCTACAGGCGTGAGAGACCGTCTAAGGGTTCTAGCATGGATGGCTTCACAAAGAGACCGTCAATCTAAGCATTCATAGATTTACTTAGCATTTACAATTTACAATAGCATATTTGAATAATACAAAAGTCATTTATAGTATTGCATCAGGCTGTACAATTCAGGAAGCAGAAGGAGAGGGTTTGGAGGTTGCAGTCAAGGGAGTTTTCTTCTCCTAACTTGGGTGCATAGATCGGACAAAGAAGCCGCGGTTTTAACCAGCAAAAAGAGCATCGAAACTTGGCATGTGGGAGCTAAGAAGCCGTACAAGGCAAAGGAGATAGCACGTGTGAGTTTGTGAGCCAAACGCCTTGCTGTGGAGGTTGCAAATATCTTGCTTGGAGGCGTCTACCATCATCCAGCAAAACAACATCCAAACGAAGATGAAATATGTGCAAAATGAGGCATGGCGTCCTTGCATCCGATTGTCGTGTAAAAACCCAAGTTCCAAATTATTGCATTTTGGCTTATTGGTATCTTCTTATTATGTTCTCAATAAATAAAGATTACTGGGTTTTCAATTATTCAAGCAATTTCCCTTTCGTTATTGTTTTATGCAATTTCTTAAAATTTTCGACACTATTGCTGGCACCCGAAAAAAAAAAAACAGAATTCAACAAAAAACTCAAAAGTTAGTTTTGAAAACCCGAGGGGACATCATAGTCGTATCAGAGCACAAAAATATCCTGCCATCCTATGCGGTTAATTCATGAGTGAGAAAGAACAAACTTATCACAGGGGTTCATGGCTATGGCAACCTTCGCAGGTGTCAGAGGGTGAAACTATCTCAGAGGTATTAGGCATCCATAATTCTCCAGAGATACGAAGCAGTCTATCCAGTGACAGTGAAAATATTGCAGGTGCAATGGGAGATAGAGACAAAGCACATGCTGGTTCCATTAGTGTAGATGCTAGGAGAGAGCGGAAGTTTGATACTATGATGGATATGTTGGCTGAATTCTTGCACAAGATGAACTTGGTTCCTACTTCTGGTCATACAAGACAACATGATAATTCTAGTAGTTCTAATGCACAGCCTAAGGACAGGCCAAGGATTTCACTCAATTCCACATCTAGGCCCTTGCAGCCTACGTTTACACACAGGGTTGAGACCCCTATTCATCAGGAACGACCTCCTGAGCAGCCAACAAACATGGTCGATGAGGTTAGGACCAGCCATGCAAAATATACTTCACTTCCTCTTGACATCAGGAACATGTTGACATTTGACCAATTCCTAAACCAGAGGAGACAAAGGGTAGTGGTAGTTGGCTGACTAGAGACTAGAGCACCACAAGGTACTAGGGATCTCCAACAGGCAGTGAGCAAAATTACATTGGAGCATTTTGATGGAGGCCATCGTTCTACCGCACGTGGTTGGGTTTAGAAGTTAGATAACTTCCTCTCCTCGAGGCCCATGCCTGAGGAAGAGGCAATCAGGTTTGCCACACTACATTTGGATGGCATAGCTCATGAGTGATGGTACCACGGTTTGGTTACTTTGGGACATAGGTCAATCACATCTTATGATGAGTTCACTAACAAACTCATTGAACAATTTGACAAGAGAGATCTAGAGGTTTTCTTTCGAGAACTTGCACAGCTTAAGCAAGTTGGGACATTAGAGGCCTATATTTCAAAGTTCTAACTGATATCAGTGATGGTCACTGGTATATCAAAGAGAAGGTTGGTAGTGCTTTTTAGTGAGGGTCTTTTAGAACCCTTACGTGGATGGATCAAAGCCTTTGATCCACCTTCTTTACATGATGCTATGAAGAAGGCAAGAGATATGGAGCTTGCTGCCCCAAAAAAGCAAGTTTCTGCCAAAACCATTTTCTTCCTCAAGGGATAAAGTACTAAACAAATTTTCAGACCAGCAAAGGAAAACCTTTCAAAAACTTAGTGATGAGACCCTCCAAGACTTGAGAAAGAAAAAATTGTGCTTCACTTGGAAAGGGCCGTGGGAGAAAGGTCATGTGTGTCCGCTCAAGGGTAAAATGAATCAGTTGGAGTACTATTATGCGGACGAATCAGATTTTGAAAATTCAGAACAGCAGGTTGATCAGGAAGGGAATGATGAAGATAGTGCATCAAAAGGGTCGAAAAAGGGAAGGGGAGAAGTTCACCTACAGCTCAACTCTTGAGCGTTCAGAGAGAAGGATCCTTCAGGATTAGAGGAGCCTTGAGTGGGCAGCGTGTGATTACCTTGCTTGAAATAGGAGCTACTCATAATTTCATAGATGAGGGCTTGGTGGCTAAGCGTGGACTCAAGACCGAAGAGTTTGAGGGATTCAAGGTGAGAGTAGCTGATGGGTTTACACTAAGTTGTAATTGAATGATTCCAAATCTCACATTGCAGCTGAACGATTATGAGTTCAAGGCAGATTTTTATGTGGTTGGCATGGGACAGTTGGATGTTGTACTCGGTATGAAGTGGCTTCATGCTATTAGGGAGTTTACCCTCAACTTGCGGGCTATGGAGATGAAATTTGAAGCCAATGGCAAGAAGCATGTTTTGAGGGGTATGTCAGATGGGAGTCTTAGAGTTATCTCACTTAGGAGAATGGAGAGATTGATCAGGCATGATCAAGTGGAGTGGGCTGCAGAGTCTTATACTCTGCCATCCCAGGTTGAGCAGCAGAAGCATGAGTATCCACCCGGCATACCGACATTGAGAGACTAACACAGTAAGGTGTTTGAGAGTTTACCTCATGGGAGACCACCCGACAGAGGGTCTGAGCACATCATAGAGCTTGAGGATGGTGCTAAGCCGGTCATTATTACACAAGATCAAATTGCCATGTACACAAGATCTCTACTCATTGTGCCTTCAGATGTCATGTTTAAGACAGGGTTTGTATGGTTTCTGTATATCAGCAAATTTACTGCTTTCAACTCGATATAATGTTCATCCCTAACCCAGACCAATGGAAAACAAGGGTAAGGCATAGATCTTTAAAGTCTGATTTCATATCAATGATACACTAATCTATAACATATAGTATTGAGGTAATAACCTTTTCACGTGCATTCATCAGTCTCAACCAGCTTAGTGTCCAACATAGGCAGCTATTTTTTCACATGTGATTAATGGTAAAACTCTACAATTGACTTTCTATGTCCACAATGGGCCCTAGCTTAATACACCCAAAGGGTATTTCAAATTCTGACTATGGCTTATTACAATATGCACACATTCTACTCTTGAAAAACTCATTATAAGTTTCACAGTGGATCCAAAATATGCATCCACATTCTTTCAACTATTATAAATTTATAGTATATTACAATTATGTCAAGACATGGATCACAGACCAGCTGCGAAGTAATATTCAAGTCAATTGTTCAAGGGATGGTTTTACTTCCAAAAACAATTTGGAAGGAGGACCAAGAATTTTTCATGTTGATTGCTACTCTTCTTCTGGTTCTCTTGCCCTTCTTTATGTGAAGACTTATTTCATTTAAGATTGATTCTCATACTAAAGCATCTTCTTATTCCTTCGCAATCAACAGAATATGCCTCTAAATTCATTTATCGCCTCTCTAGACCAGGTAACTTCTCAATAAGACTGATAGTTTCTAAATAGTCATCATTTTGCAGGATGCTACTGCAGATTATAGAGTTAAAACAGTGAAAAATGACATTTTTAAGGAACTGAAAAATGGATAAAAATGCTCTCCAAAACCAGTTATTAGAGCATTAAATGTAGAAATATGCTGCATTAGCAATATAGCAGCACCATGATAACTGGTTAGTTTTATCATTTTATACAGAAGAGAAAAAATAAGCAAACAATCTTCAGGTAAATGCATCACCATCAAGAGAAAAAATTGCTATCTTCATTAGTAAAACTACTAGCGATAGATACAATCAAAGGTTGAAATATATGAGAAGAGTAATGATAAATCTCTATGTTCTAGAGTGTTTCTCTACCACAACATAATGCCAATCTCTACCTTAGGGCACTGTTATGAGTCATAATTGCAGAATGCATCAGAAATGATATAAATTCAGGGAAGGGACTATTTTATCTGCACTAGAATGGACAGTGGTTGACCAATGTGTGTGGGTTGAGATTTATTACCCTGTCTCCCTTATATAGATGGTAAAAAATAATGCGGTCTTTCTTCAACATGGTAACTTAATGACTAATACTCACGATGGAGGGGGTCCATTGTTTACATGCGGCCTCTTTATATGTTTTAGCCTTCATTGAGACTTCACTATTTATTGTTTTTCAATTGGCTGTATCTGACTTGATTGTAATTAAAAGTCAAACAACCAGAGTATATACAATTAGATCACATATAACTTCAGAAGCAATATATAGGAAAAAAAACTGACAGATATGCCCATATCCTTACATAATTATTAACACAATTTCTTGGACCTTAACCCTTATTCCACCTTTGCTAGGATCAAGGAGACGGTTTCAAATTACGAGTTCTTTTACAACCACCAGAGGTTCGCTGACTGCAGATTTAAGAAAGGTCCTAGGACCAGTACCAACTTTGACCTAGGATTGCTTAGCTTGGCCTCATTAGCGCTAGTCATTCCCCTACGAGCATTCTATATTAATACATTGGTCCTTTTGTGATGATTGATGATGATATTGGTTCTTCAGGTCTAAGCCTCTATACAGACATGGGATGTCAATGGTCTCTTGGAAGGTCCTAGGAGTACCAACTTTGACCTAGGATTGCTTAGCTTGGCCTCATTAGCGCTAGTCATTCCCCTACGAGCATTCTATGTTCATACAGATGATTGATGATGATATTGGTTCTTCAGACCTAAGCCTTTATACAGACATGGGATGTCAATGTTCACTTGCGATGGTCTGCCAATTTTATCATCTTCAATAAAACACTCAATTGAAGGTTCCTCTCACAAATCTATTTTTATTTCTGCAAAGTTCTTATGGTTTGCAATGAGAAGCTTTTGAGTTACCTCTCTTGTTTGTTAATGTTTCTTTATTGCTTCGAATCTAGGGTCCCATTTACCATAATAATTTTCTATTGGTTTTAACTTTTGAATGCACACCTCAAGTCCCATTGACCTACTTTTCGTCATTTGTGAACATTATTATAACTTATTTCTTTCTAGTTTCTCCCTTACCCTTTTTGTTCCTTAATTAGGATAGACATTCCATTTCTAACTCATCAACAGAATCTTATGTCATATGAATTCATCTTTGTTTATTACATATTATGTTTTTATGTCCTTTTAGTGTTTGCTTCAAACAACAGTGAACTGCCTTAGAAATGTGCTTTAAGTGCTGAAATTAATGGTAGTTGTAAACACGAAAGGGAGCAAGCATGAACTGAAACATAGCTCACAGAACAAGGACTTACCTTGGAGAAACTTAATATGAAAACTCCATAAGAGTAAGGAGTTTGTGCCTTCTCTTGTAATTTTGTGAGTCAATTTGCCTTCTCAAGGCCTCCACAAAAAACAGCAGAAGATCAACAGTGTTCTTACAGCTTGCTATGCTCTGCAACTTGCTTCAACACACTCTCTTACCATGCATTTACATGATACAGTCCTTGAACCTTCCAGCCAAGAAAATATAAAGGCCTGCAAGGGGTGTATGCATGCACAAACCCAATATATGCATTGAACAGAAACCACAAATGGCATAGAACTTTGAGTAAACAGAAAACCAATTCCATCTTCCTCAGACCTGTACTATTCTGCCTTTCTGTATCATAATGTCCTATTCTGTGCAGGATGGTTTTGGCTGAACACAAACCTGTCTGACAGTTTAGGCCTGCCATAACCAAACCTGTCGAGTATTCCCTTTCCTAGTTGCTTCTACCCTCTTTTCTTTACCAAACAGGTTCTTTTACATCTGTGTAGAACCTTGTTATTGCTTTACACATTTACATCTCATATAAATGTTAAGTTAGTAGTATATCAGTCCAGGTGTAGGTACAGGGGATGCAAAGTTTTCAGGAACTCTGATACAAAATACTGTTTAAATAAAAATAATAATGTAATATCCAATTTACTGAAATAAAGTCCAAAACAACCTTCAGAAAAGTGAAGAGGCAAATGATATCCATAGCTTTATAAATTGTTATTTATATTTTAAAATTTAAAAATACATTATACTATCATAGACAAGAATTCATCAAATAAATTATTTTATTGTGTTGTATGACGAATTGCCCCGAATTTGACTTCAAACTTACAGGCTGCAATACTCTCTTTGTTACTTTAAAAGGTTGCAATGAGTGGGCAATTGTGAGGTAATGGCAGCTGTAATAAGAGCTGTCAGGTTGTTACAGAAGTAGTGAAGTAGGCTGTAGGATTGAATTTTTTTCCTTTTTCTTATAGTTATGTGGTTATTTTTATGTTTATATGAGGTAGGTTACATTACACTGGAGGGTGAGGAGGTTAAGGTTAGGGTTGGCTTAGTGTAGGGCAGGCTAGGATTTTTTTTTCCTTTGTGTATTATTTGAATTTTGACTCTGGATCCATGGATCTCTCAGAAATGTAAGTGAGGTTTCTCATGTTTTGGAAACCGATTCCCTAAGGATCAAGGTCAAGACAAAGAATCATAATGTTTTGGTATGGAAATGGAGGGTGTACCTGGAGCTATGTGCAGCACGAATGTGGTTATCGATTTTGGTTCATAGCATTGATAGACTTCATGAAGTATTAGTATTGGCTTTAGCTTCTATATTCTAGACAAAGTCTTGTTTGCCTTAGACCGTACTTTGAGTATAGTTAGGCACTCCTCTCTAACATAGAATGTTAGCATTGCTCAAATGTTAAGCAGATATCTTGGAAGGAATCTGAGACTTTTGTATCTCATACCCACTTGTTATCAACTTGGCCCAAAATTTTATGATGGGAATTAAGAACAAGAAAAAAATGAGAGGAAAAACAAACTCTTCATATCATAAAAGTATTGGATGTTATTTTTTTATTTGTTCCATGAAAGTGTCCTATTTGAAGCTTTCTTTTAAATGAAGAGGTGGCTTTCCAAGTGTTTATTCCACAGCATCTATGAAAGTTCATCTATTCCCTATTTTCACTATTACTGATTCACTCCCCTGCAGCCCTAGATTTTGGTATGATTCATTTTGGATTCGTGTTTGGTTTGGTTTGTTGTGGGTTTGAACAGGATTCTAGATTTACAGAATGCATTTGTACTCACACGTCTGTTGGGTATGATTCATTTTGGATTTGGGTTTGGTTTGGTTTGATGTGGATTCAGATAGGGTTCTACATTTGCAGGACAGATTTGTCTGGGTATGTCCGTGCAAATGCAGAACCTAGAATGTACCCTCAGAGAATCCATCTGTTTTTCGATAGTCAAAGACTCAAAATGGTAACTGCATTTTCCATTTCAGGATGTCCTTTTCCATTCATGTATTACGGATGATAAATATGTCAGCTGTCATAGCACTTGTGACTAGCAATGGTCAGTTGGCCGCAGCCTTGATAACTGTTGCTAATTTTCGTGGGTCAATAAATTACAGGGATGACAGGCATGAAAATACTTGTGGTAGCATTTTGTTTCAAGCTTCATTTATCTCTTCTGTGAAATAGAATGGACCTTCAATGATCTCAAATTCTAGAACTCATTGAAGTTCATTACAAATACAAGTTCTATACCTCACCAACCAGGCAACAATCTTTATAACCTGTATACCTTTGTTTCTTTCTAAGAAATATTATTGCATTCTAATACTTCTCAGAACTTTAGTTCTTGGCCTTTAATGTCCAATCTATATGAACTTTTACATTCTTCGATTCTGAGCTTTGTCTTTACCTGTGCTGAGGTTGGGATATTTTTTTATGGTGGTTTTGTTTATTATTTGCATGCCATGTGGTTATCTGAACTTAATCCATGTTTTTAGGCTTATATATATATTTCATAGGTAAGCACTACCGTAGGGGGTAGCTCCCATTCATTAAACACAAAAATAAAAATTACATAGAAGTGTCTGGGATTAGAGGTATAAAATATAAATATCCTATCCCTGCTCCACTTTCTATCAGCCTATTGAGTACAACCTGGGACACAAGATCACTATTAGAATTTAGAAATGCACAGAAATCTTCCAAATTATTTTACTTCTCCACCCCAGCCATATACAGCTTCTATGCTTTGTTCCTCTTGTATTTCTTTCCTTCTTTGTTTAGGTCCGGCAAACCCAACAATACCATTGAGGCAGGCACTTGATTGATCTTGTCGATAGCCTCACAAACCTTCTCCTGATAGTCCTCCCGAACAATACACTGTGCAATACACACCCCCCACAAAGTATAGCTTAGCACTTGCACAGTCATGGAGCAGAGAGCCTCAAAGACTTGGCCATCGTGCACATGTTCGCCATCCCAAAAATCACCACCCAGAACCTTGATTATTGACAGTTGGTCTTCGTCTGAGCCTTCACTAAACAGAAATGCTATCTGTTCTTCCAGCCACTCCTCAGCACACCGACACTGCACTCCGAAACTCACCGCCATGATATTGGAGTTCAACAGGACACACAGAGAAACTACCACACCCCCACTCTTTAAATAGTCTTCCAGCAAACGTCCACCAAACTCGTTCCGACGAAAACACACATTGGTCCCAGACTGCCGTAGATCTTCTGAGAATTTATCGATAATCCGATAATCATTCTGAGATACAAAACCAATCTTCTTGGGATTCTCTCTTACATCTGATCATCGAAATGAGATTGCCACCATCCTTTCTACCACATCGATCTCCTTGGGAGGCAGCAAGATGACCCAAATTTGATTGCAAGATCCAGCCATATCTAGCCCAAATCTTAACACAGCGCTCCCGTCAATTCTCCAAGAGCGTCACCCTTCAATGGCCCTTCGATCGTTAGCATAACACATCTCTAAACTATCAACTGAATATATATATATATATATGATTTTATTTGTTTTTTGGATTGATACACCCAACACTCACAAAATTTGCCATATCACAATAACTGAACCGGACTGGTAACTTATATCTTTTCAAATAATACATTTTTACAATCCCATTTATATATATGATTTTATTTGTTTTTTGGATTGATACACCCAACACACAAAATTTGCCATATCACAATACCTGAACCGGACTGGTAACTTATATCTTTTCAAATAATACATTTTTACAATCCCATATGTGTGAAAGGGTAAACTTTCTATCCTGATGCTCTTTTTGTGTTTTATATTTTCTTTCTCCACATGAATTTAATTGTCAGATTAAATTTACGTTTTAATTGCTAATTATGTATTGAATTAGAATCTTGTAAAATCTATTTACTCAAATATTCTCAAATACTGATAGTTTGTGTTTTTCATTTCAGGTAGCAGTGTCTGCTTCCTGCTTGTTTTTTGCTGCCATACCAACTTTGATGGTATGCCAATGCATCCCCCCTTCTATAACCAGAAATGGGCAAGGCTTAGTATTTTATGCTACAGATCTGTAGAACTATTTGTAAAGAAAGATCAACTCCTGTGTTCTTTGTAGTCTCTTTTTCTGTAGGTTTATCATGTAAAGATTTTCTCTGAGCACAAAATCATTTAATTAAATTGCATAAAAGCTAAAATATAATGAGTCACTTCGCAGTTTTCACATAGTCTGATTGCCAGTATTTCATTTTGACTGTAAAAAGGCTCTCAAGAGGGCCGCTGAATCCATGGAAAAGCTACTAGACGTTACAAGGGAAGAGTTGCCTGGAACAATGGCTGCTGTAAGATTATCGGGGATGGAAATCAGCGACTTGACAATGGAGCTTAGTGATTTGGGGTTTCTCCTGTAGCCTTATGTGATGTGTCTTGTGTTTTATCTTTTAAAATGATACCTAGTGTATATAATTTGACATTAAGTTTTCCGCTTCTAAGCAAAAGGTACCCTAATTAACATTTTTTATTTTAAAGCAAAAAATACCTTAGTTAACGCATTTTCATTACTGCACAGCCAAGAGATAACGGAAGGGGTGAGGAACTCAACTCAGGCGGTCAGAGCAGCTGAGGATGGTCTTCGGCGCATGACTAGTATGGCATCTGTAGGTTGGTATCCATTTCTTAAATCCATGGACCATCTGTTTTAAAAGTGAATTCACATTGTTAACTATATTTATGAGGGATTGGAGATGCTGAAAACAAAATATATTCAAGATTTCAATGTCAATAATAGGGAAGAATAGATCAGAGCAAATGGATTAAGTGAAATTGATTTAGATTTATTTCAAATAAATTGGCTAAAAAGCATTGTGATAGCTGTGGTTTAAATAAATGTACTTCTAATGTGCGCCAGTATCGTTTAGTATGTAGCTTTAGATCACCATGGTATTGAAGTGTGTTTAGCATGTAGCTTGAGATTGCTTTGGTATTGGAATGTATGATAGTAAATAATGATGTTCTACTATGTTAATATGTATAATTTGAAAGCCACCAAGCTAGCAAATACTTCTCAAACCTGATTGTTTATGCAAGTTAAAAAATGGAGTGGTGAAACAAAGACAGTAGTTAAGAGATCAATGCAACTCACAGGTGGATGATCTAAGTTGCTGACGGCTATAATAAAACTGATATGTCATGTTTATATCTTGTATTTTATTAAGATAAATGTTTAGGCTTGTATACATTCTTTAGGTTTTATGTTCTGAGGGTTAGAGCGAGAGCTCTATCATATTTCCTTTCTCAGTTTCTTTTGTTTGCTTGATGGAGTGCTTTTTGTTGCACTCCATGCTGGTTTGGTAGATATGCATATAAAATACAAGAACCAGAGTATTTGGTAACTCCATATATATCATTTATTTTGGCTAGAAGGAATCTTTCATGTACATTTTGCATCCACAATAAGAGTGAAACTCAATTTCTGAGTGTCTTGAATTCTTGGATGCTGGTGCAGTTTTGATTTACCTAACATAAAGCTTGTCATTATTTTATGCTTTCTATTTCCAAGGTAATGGAGGATTAGCCAATTGTGTTAGTCTGTATTTAAGTCCACGGCTTACCAGAGAAATATTGCCAACTATTTTTCTGTTTACTGGATTAGCTCTCTTGCAGGAGCGAGCAAAAGTCCAAGACAACATCATGAAACCGGCAATGGCAAGAACAGCTAGAGGTTTACATGATGGAATTGTTCAGGGGCGTAGTATATTGAAAAGTTTGGGTGCTTTGAGGCAGTTATATGGTTGGCTTAGTAGATATTGGATAAAAAGGAAGAATTTGTCATCCAAGGATAAAGAGATACTCACTAGAGAGTAGGTTAGCCACCGTTAAAACACAATCTTCATTCTTCATGGTGAAGTTTTGTTGGTTGTATTACCGTGTAAATGTTTGATGTTATTCAATTAATCTGTATATCATGTCATACTTCCATAATCGCTGTTATTTAACAAATGTGTTATAACTGCAGGAGAATTTTGAGTGTTTATGAACTCTTCTAGGTGCATGAAAATGTGCTACTTGATTGGAATTTTAGAACGATTAACTAGCACTAATGTTGATCGAAAGAAACGTCTATTGAAGGATGGTTGCTGTAGCTGTTAATTTGATTGAACGTGCTAAATATATCTCAATGTTGTGACTGCCAACGAACTGTTTATTCTCTGAAACTGTTGGATTATTTTAATAAACATGTGCATGCATCATTCTATGAATATTTTTGTTAAATTGACTGAGAAGGAAACTAATTAGCAGCAAATGCTTCCACCCTTAAGTGCCAGAGGAAGCTGCAGGAAATGTTAACAAAGATGTTTCAAGGGCTTTTCCTTGGAATTAATGATTTGGATGGTTGTTTTATTAGCGCCCTTCAGCATTTCTAATAGAAAAATATAGCCATCCATGCCGATTTAAATATTAATCTTCATTTGGATATGACAAACATATACCAATATGTTCTGCTTTTCGAATCCTAGCTTAACAGTGGTGTCGGAGCACAGGGATATTTGGAAGCAGGTCTTTTAAACCATTTGATGTGTCGGGTGACTTTAATGCAGTTTACAAGGAGAAGATCCATTTTCCTTCTTGGAGAAAGTCTGCTGCGAAATTGAAGGGTTCGCTTTTAGGTCAGCGGAATTAATCAAAATTTCGCATGGATGAGAATACACATAAACGTGTGGCTCTATCACATTTTCCAAAGCCTCTTATGCTGAAATCAGACGCTCTGATTGAGGAAGTGATAAACAGGCTTTGCTCTGGTACACGGGCTACTGCAATAACTACCTATATAGTTAAAAATCTGGAATTTCTGCAAAATATCAATTAATTGGCCCAACAAACATTATGTGGTTTTCATTGTTTTTTCTATTAAATCTCCCCTCCCCCCCCCCACCCACACACACACACACATATCTTTTTCCTGCTTATATACATTTAAATTAAATTAAGAATAATTAAAGAAATAGATTTATATAAAAGAGTTGTTCAAGAATCAAGTAATACGATGCAATCTATTGTAACAATGGTTGGTGAGACTTAACTGGAAACACATGGATGGAATGGTATAGAAAAATTGAAAATGCTTTTATTTTCAATGATTTGTTGTGTAATATATCTGGAGACAACCGATCTAGAATCAATAGTTATTAATGGAAAGGATGTTTGAAAGTACAAGAATTCGAAAGCTTTGGATTTGATAAGATCTTGAGTTAATGGAGATGTGTTAAAATACATATAAGGATCTAAATTAGCTTGTGATGCACTTCAAAAGTGATTCATAATCACGATTGGACTTTATTCAATAGCAATTGAAGTTAGTCAATGACAAATTAAAAATGGTGATGCCATGAGTTAGTGCTATGAAATTTGAGTTATAAAACAAGATGTTGATGTTGGCAGTGGATAAATTGATATCTATCTTATAGCCTTGTAAGGGTACTCCTTTCAACACATTCAAGTTATTTGGAGCCTCTTCAAGCAAGTAATCAATTGAAAATAATAACTTTTAATCAATTAGTTGATAAGTTGTTTAAATGAGGAAAAGCCTTTAGGAGAAAAATCGATAGCATTGGTGAAAATATTTGTCTTGCTCAACAAAAAAGAAAGCATTTTGACAAGAATTTTTCTTCTAGAAGTGGTTGAAGTGATTGAGAAAGAGGTAAGAGGCCGATAGAGGAACAAAGAAAGATAAAGTAAAATTGGTAGAGGATAATTTCAACTTGGTAACTAAAATATTTGACAACACTTGTATTGTAAATGGTGTGGTGGAAAAGGTAGCCATAAAGCCCATGAAAGCAAAATATAATGGGATAAAAGAAAATTATTTCTAACAAAGTTGCGAGAAGACCCTACTTTGAATGTGGTAGTGATCATGATTAATTTGTTCATTTAATATGAGATTCTACATGCTATACTTTGGTATAAGATATTAGAGCCACAAAACATGTGACATCTCAATGTAACTATTTTGAAGAATTTTATGAAGATGTTTGTGGTCTTGTCTATTTGATAGATAGAACAAGCCTCAAGATTGTAAAAGGAATCATTTAGCTTGAATTGCCAAGATTTCTAGATTTTGTACTTCATAATGTATTGTGTCTTTCTCAATTTTGAGGCAAGTTGTTGCTAGTAGTTCCAATTCAACAACAAGGCCACTCCATTTTGTTGAAGGATGGATAGGTGGTAGTAAAAAATAAGTTTGATAATAAAGTCATATTTACTTGTTGGGAAGAGGAAAGCTATTAAATCTTAAATGAAGTTCCACTATTTCAAGAAGTTTTGAATGCTTTTTTGAAGAAGGTAACATTTTTGCTAGTCTTTTATGGCATGCAAGATTTGGGTGTGTTAAATTATCACAACATTAAAATCATGCAAAATAATCTTGTAGGCTTGACCACTTTGTACAAGACAATTTTAAAATGTGAAGCTTGCATTTTGACAAAACAACATAGAGATCCTTTTCCTAGCTCAACTTGACGAGTGCAAATAAAGTTACAACTCTTTTGCTAGGATTGGAAAAGTAGAACATAATGTTTATATTTGTTTATACCAAGCGAAGACTTACAATCTTATTTATAGGGCAATGATGAACAATTTAGTTGCCACATACAAATTAAAAAAAGGAGAACTATCAAAGTTGAATGTGCCTAAAAGGAAAACTACTAAATTTAAATCCACATGTAAGATTGATATTTGCATTCAATAGTAATATGAAATGTATTATTGTTAAATCAAGCATTCATATGAACTTCTCAAACTTATTTTGTCCAAGTGCTTTAGTGAGAATCTGTATTGACTTGTTTGTAGTTGGACAATACTTGAGTTGGATGTTAGCTTCTAGATGATGTCAAATCAAATGTAACTTTGTGTTAGTATTTTTGGTTTGATTGTGGAAGATCGAAAATTTTGTCATTTTGATTATAGATGTATAGCCAACTAGGAGAGGTGTTTATAAAATGTGTTGTTTATGCAAATATTCAAGAATCCTTCTAAGCCATAATATATCTCTAATCACCAAATATTCTACTTTTACTAAGGGAACTAGTCCTATCCTCTTAGATTTCCAAGAGATGACTATCAACATTAGATGCATTAGGAAATCTAAATTGGGTTCCAAATAGTTCTTGTCACTTGTATTGTCAAAATTTGAATATCTAACCAATGTGAAATTTGTTGCCTAGAGTATTTGAGCTCAAAGTTCCAATGTCCCTTTAGATATTAAAAAACTCTCTTTGTTGCTACTTAATGATTTTCTCTAGGTCGTTGCATGAATCTAGAGAGGACCCCAACAATAAAAGAAATATTTGGTCATGTTGCATAAATCAAACATTTGACAAGCTGTTTGTATTTAGATTTCAATTATGTAGATGACTTGAAAGATGAAAAATCTACTTTATGTTTCTTAATGCATCTAGGGTCGATAGTTAAATTGTTCTTCACTTCCCTATAAATAAGATTGCAAATCTTCATTTGGAAATAACAAACATATACCATTATGTTATGCTTTTTCAATCTTGGATTGATAATGTCATTAGAGCACTTTTAAACCATTCAATTTGTTAGGCAACTTTAATGTAGTTTATAAGGAGATCCATTTGCCTTCTTGAAGAGATCCTAGTATCAAATTGAAAGTTTTTCTTTTGGGTAAATGGAAATCATAAAAAAATTCATATGGATGAGAAGACACGTAAACATGCGACCCTTTAACATTTTCCAAAGCTGCTTATATTGAAATTAGACATTGGTGATTAACAAAGTGGAAAGCAAACATGTTTTTAAGGATCTAATTGCTCTACTCCATTGGGAAAGGTGTATCAATCTTGCATCCTAATGTTTCATATTTAATTATTTGTATTTATTTATTATTTTTTCCTCACATAAGAAAGAGGGTGTCTTACATTGAGCTGGCACTTATGATCATTTGTCAAATACTTTTTAATGTGTGAGATGTTGCAAGAGCATCTAATGTTATTATGGTATTGAAAGATGTGGGGGTTATTTATGATAGATTATACGATGTTTGTAAGAGCATAATTATAAAGAGTTACGTAGTAGACTTGACTTTTTACCAACTCTATGATGCATGTTATGATGTGTCATAAGGCATCTTTGTATGGAGATAATGCAACCAAAATGGAGTGCCCAAGTTGGCAAGTCAGCTATATCAGATTATGACAACATAAGAGAATCTTGTAAGATTAACATGTTGACTCATCTTGGGGGTTGGGCATAGGGATTCCTTATGTGGCTTTTTGGGAGTGGTATTCTTCCATGGTTTATGGTTTACCATTTATGTTTTCTAGATTTGTATCTTTTATATATTGGTTCCTAGAATGGAATAGTATGATGTGATTTTGTAGGGGGTTAACAAAATTTCTCTAGACTTGTATAGGGTCTTTTTATTTTTTTGAAAGGGTTTACCCAAGATAAACACTGTCATTGTGGTATAATCTTTTGTGTGTATATATTTTCCTTACAAAATTTCTAGGTCATATTTTACTTGTATTTTTCTCCTCATTGATTAGGGTAAGAAGTGTTTCCACTATCAACTTCTTTCCATTTGGTATTTGAGTTTGATCAACCTTGTTTCCTAATTAATATGACGTAAACTATTTGGACTAATCCTGGTTTGAGTGGGAGTCATGCACAACAAATCTATGTTTCAAGGGAAAATGCCATGTACATCATAGTATATGAAACAATTTAATGACACAAACTTTGAGCTATGAAAGCTTGAGATGGAGGATCCATTGATAGACAAAGATCTATGGTTAGAAATCTTTGGAAGTAAGCTTGTAGGTGCAAAGGATGAAGAGTGGGATGTGTTTGATTAGAAAGCTAAAAGCTTTATTTTGCTTTGTTTAGCAGATTTAGTGCTTTTGAATGTTGTGAAAGAATGCACTACTAAAACCCTCTGGAAAAAGTTACAAAACTTGTGCCAGGTTAAATTCTCAGTGAATAAGCTTTTTCTATGAAGGGAGCTATATACATTGAGAAGGGATGATGGGGACTTTAACTGTTGAGCACTTGAATGTGAAGATTGAAGAAGATTGATGCACAGTCCTATTATGTTCTTTGTTGGACTCATAGGATGATTTTGTGATGGCCATTGGAAATACTACTTCAAAGTTTATGCTTGATGAGACAGTGGCTTCTCTTCTCTCAAAGGAGATGAGGTAGAAGGATTTTGAATCCACCAAGGAAGCAATGAGTGTTTGTGGACAGTCAAAGGAAAAAGGAAAAAAGAAGTATAAGAAAAACGACGAGTAGATCCAAGGTAAAATGTTGAAATTGTGGTAAGAAAGGCCACATCATGAAGGACATGGAGAAGAAGAAATAAAATAATAAGTTAGCTGACGATTCATATTCCAGAGCTTCTAAGGGTGAATCATATACATTTGTTGCAACCCTTATCACGTATGCATGTGGATAATTGACTTTGGTACCTTTTTCCACAACTCTATTAGGATTAAGGTGCCATTTATTTTGCAATCCTATGTACTATACATGTGTCTCTAACACTCTTGGAAACTATCCTTGGACAAATGTAATTGGAAGCTAATTTGTAAATTAGATTCTCTTGGAATCTTGATATTATTTATCATATACATTCATGGAGGCGAAGTTGATAGTGGTAGTTATGATGCTATATTTAGCAAATATCTCGACTTAGGTGTGAGAATTAAGTAGCAGAGCATCTTGAATGATATTGGTGGGTCCTATATGAGTTGGGTGATTATTTTGGATACCTACTTTGGGGTATGGATCATTATGAAGGACTTACAAGTAAAATATATCTATTAGTAGTATAGATGCTATTTTTACTATTCATGGCTCATTGTGAGTTACATTTACTATTCTTAGAAAAGTTTCTTCATTTTGGATGTGAGTTTTTCCATTTTACCATCGTTTGATGATATTATTGTATTGTTTTGGGAAATAATTGGTGGTATTTCTCTCTCATTTATCCATAAATTGGAGGGATGAGATAATAGTATTATGAGATTGTTTATAGGCACACAAGTGTTGTTGGAGTGTTGCTAGAGTTCAAAGTGTTAGTGTATGGATATATCTCTCATTTCAAATTTAACACATATCCGTGCTCTTGCTTGTGTGGCTTTTTTTTGAAAGAGTTTCCCCACATAAATTATATCACTTATGGTTTGTTGATTTATCTCTTATTATTGACATTACAATCATATAATATTTGTCATAAGGTAATCCTTGTTAATTAAACAAAGTTTAGAGTTGCATACACCTTCAAAATATTTTATTGCAATAATTTCAACTTGTAAATTAACATTTGGCATTAGAGCTAATGATTCTGCATAAGGAGGGATGCCTTTCTAATAAGTGTCAAAGGTTTTTTGCTACAGTGGGTGTTTTTTTATTGTGTGGTTTTGCATATTTGAGAAAAGGGTTATAAACATGAATTTTACCTTTGTATGGACATTGAGAAATTTAATGGTATTGGATGCGAGATGTGGAAGTTGAAGATGAAAGATCTCTTTAAGAAAGATATTAGTGGTTGCTTGTTTCACAGGAAAAGGAGCCATTTGATTTCTAATGAAAGATTGGTCAAAATTAAACAAGAAGGAACAAGAAACCATATAGTTGTGTCTTGCATATTTTGTCCTCTTGAATGTTTTTGAGGAGGGTATTGCATACAAGTTATGGAAGATGATGGGTGATATCTACCAAACTAAAAGTCTTACTAATACGTTATATTTCAAAAGCTAGTTATATTCATAAAAAATGAAAGATGGTGATTCTATAATAGACCATTTATATGTTTTAAATTTAATTTTAAGTTAGTTTGATGTATCTTATTACTTTTCACTTTACTTGATACTCAAGAAAATCGAATTGTTGCCATTAGTGGTAATGGTGTAGAGCGAGAAATGGACAATTTTACTACTACCCTTCTTTTAGAGGAAATGAGAAGAAAATCCATGAGCGAAGTTCAAAAGATGCTTCAAATGTATGGAGAAGGTCCAATGAAAAAGGAGGGTCTAAAGGGGATAAGAAGAAGGATATATCTAAGTCTAAAGGATGTTCTAAGACTCCAAGGAAGAACAAAGTAAAGTGTTGGAACTATAGAAAAATGGGATATGTAAAGAAGGAATGTAGAAACAAGAAAAATAATTTAGATTCCTCCACAAAAATATACTCTAGTGATAATAATAATGATGCTTTATTTATTTATACTAGCATTATAAGTGATGATGCTTGACTTATTGACTTAGGTTGTTCCTACCATATGACTCTTCATAATTAGTGGTTTTCTACATATACAACTTATGATGGAGGAAATATTTTCCTTAGAGACAACACTACCAAGAGAATTATTGGTAAAGAAAAGAAAATATTGTATTTCAATGATGGGAGGGTTAAAACATTTGATCATGTTTTGCATATCCAAGTAAATGATTTTGGCATGCATGTAATATTTGACAAGTCTAGTTGTAGGTTGATAAGAGGGAATTTGGTGATATCTCGGATAAGGACTTTGCTTAGGCTTTAATGACTTCACCTTTTGTAATTTTATAAATGTAATTGGAATTGAAAATACATGTATGTTGTGGCACCAACATTTGGGTCATATCAGTGAAAAATCTAAAGATCGATATCAATAAAAAGTTGGTTGATAGTTTTTTTGATTGTTGGTAAAATAGTTTATGTGAGCATTGTGTGTTTGAAAAGAAGAATAGATCTTCATTTCATGTTGGGAGCGATAAAACTAAGATATTATTAGAAACCATTCATTTGGATGTGTTTGGTCTAGTGGATGTTGGTTTTATGGGTAAATCTTGATATTATGTTATATTAATTGATAATATCTTTAAATACACTAGGATTTATTTTGTGTTGTGAATTTGAAGTTTTATTAAGTTTAAAGAATTTAAAGACTTAGTTGAAAACAAATAGATTATAAGATAAGAGTGTTGAGATATAAAAATGGTGGGGAATATTGTTCCAAGGAAATTGATAAATTTTGAAGTATGCAAGCATTGTTCGGTAGAAAACCACACCTTATACTCCTCAACAAAATGGGGTAGTAGAAAGGATGAACCAAACCTTAATGGAAAGAGCTAGAAGTATGTTAAGCGATATGAATCTACATTGGTGTTTTGAATGGAGGTTGTGTAATGTCATAAAATTGTACCTTAGGGGCAATTTCACATTTTAGCACTTTTCCTTGCATTTATTACACCTAAGTGCATTTATGATAAGAGCCTCATGGGTCAAAATTTGGCAATTCTAACTCCACGAGGTCCAATGGTGAAGTGACAATAGTATGCCACCATATTTCCCAAAAACTGATGTGTTGGACGCCTGTGTGACGCGTGGATGCCTATGCGGCGTCCTAGCGTCCTAACGGTTTTCCGAGTTTGAAACGAGGAATCTCAAAATATTGACTTATGACACATGTCTTTGTAGTCATATTTCTGAGTGTAACGACTCCTCCTGCCCTTACAGTAGAAAAACTTCCTTTTTTCTCTCATTTGGGGGTCTTCTCTTCATTCTAAGACATTTCCTTCCAATTTTCTCTCTACTTTCTACTCCTCCCTCTTGCAATATCGCTTCTACGAGCGAAGCTCTACCGGAATGAGGTCCCTCCAACAACCAAAGCTCTCTTCCAAGCATTCAATGGTGCGTCCATGCATTCAAGAGGGGGCCGAGGACTGTTGGTAACACTCTCTTGATCTTATCTATTTGTGAATAGATTACTTTGCATACTTGCTATTTCATGGTGCAGGTTCTCCTCCTCAAGCGGGGATTGTTTTCACCACTCTATTTTTTTACTTTGTTTACTCTCTCCATCTATCTGGCTGTTCATGGAGGTGGGAACACCAAAATGGGGGTTTGATTGTGGAAATCCCCAAAACAACCCCAACATTTTTCCTCATTCATCTTTTGTGTAGGTTGCTGGAGTGAAGCTTGGAGGAAGATTTCAAGTGCTCAAACGTTTGTAAGTTCTCCCTTTTCTCTTCTTTGTGCTCTATATCATTTCTTGCTTTTTGTTCATTTATTTTGTTGAATAGACCTCAGAACTATGCATGCTAGTAGGATTTTAGCTTTTTGTCCAAGGTTTTAGTTCTTTGTTAGCCTTGGACACTAGCTCACCCTTCAGACTCCAGTGTGTCGTGTTGGCGTCCTGATACCACATTGCTATCCTTTGG